>CM044444.1:35944014-35957781 GCA_024363595.1 Xenopus borealis | reverse complement strand
CCCCCCCCCCCCCATTGCAACACAGAACAGCAATTATTGTAGAGTTTCTGAAGTAAACACACCAGTTTTACAAATGCAGCACAACAGGACAATATATTTGAATTTTTTGGTGTCACCTGTTCCTTTAACTTCATCAGGTATCATTATCATTGAGATTCATCAACCAAACATATAGATACCTAACATCAACCTAACAATTTAATACTGCAACAAATGAAATCAAGTATGTTGGCTGTAGCTGCAAAAAGGAACTCACATATATGTCATTGCTTATTATAACAACTGTAATACAAAAACATAATAATAATAAAACTGTTTGGTAAACAAACATATTAAGCTTCGACTAGAGTGTAGTGGGTTGTTATAATAATGATGATTCCTCTTTAACACAACAGAAACCTCTGCAAATATCTTCTGGAATGGTGATTCTTCTAAGGACAACTAAATCAATAAAACCAGCCTATAGACTTCTTTAGGTCGGAGTCAGACAGGAATACATCTATGATATAATAATGCATACATGAAAAAACACTTTCAGGATATTTATAGCACAAAACAAAAACGGTAGTACATCTAGTTCTCATTTAAAACTATTTTAGCACAAAAAAAAAGCTCAAGTGCATATCTCTTTGAGATGTATCATTTATACATAATAGAAAAGGCTAATGGGAAGATCTGCATGATTTATGTGACTTTGCAAAGTAACAAAGCAAAAGTGATTCAGCAGCATCATAAAATTCCCTTAGGTTTTCTTCATTTCCCAAGACCCATGTTATTCTTTCATTAAATTCGATTTAGAAACGCTGCATATTTTAAAAGCTGTGTTCATTGTTATTACAACAGAGTTTATACTTTACAAAAATATTGATCTAGATAAGATTAGGAAAACTAGGATGGAGATTTTGCAATTAGTATCAATATGGATACAAACAAATCCTTTCACTTTGCATTAAAAGTGATACTAGGATCATTTACTAAAATAAGTGCTAGCTGTACAAGTGCAATTGGCACTAGCAATGACTCTTTGCTTCATTTGTCTAACTTGTAGAAGACTGCCTAAAACTAAATGCTAATTAGTAGCTATTGGCAACTACATTTTAAGCCCTTTAGTTCATAAATCAGCCACAGCAAAGACTAATTTCCTTTATGTAAAGCTAGAATTAAAGCTGTGCACTGACTGATGAGAACTGGCTGAAGGATAGATTACAAAGAGTGGTGGTGAATTATTTTTCTTTTTGGACTAGTTTTGGTAGTGGTTTACAGCAGAGTTGTGTGCTATTTATAGTTGTGCTCATAAGTTTACATACCCTGGCAGAATTTATGATTTCTTAACCATTTTTCAGAGAATATGAATGATAACACAAAAACTTTTCTTTCACTCATGGTTAGGGGTTGGCTGAAGCCATTTATTGTCAAACAACTGTGTTTACTCTTTTTAAATCATAATCACTACACAAACTACCCAAATTACCCTGATCAAAAGGTTACATAGCCTGGTTACTTGGCCTGATAACATGCACACAACTTGACACAAAAGGGTTAGAATGGATATTAAAGGTAACCATCTTCACCTGTGATCTGTTTGCTTATAATTAGTGGGTGTTTATAAAAGGTCAATGACTTTCTGGACTCCTGACAGACCCTTGCATATTTCAACCAGTGCTGCACTGATGTTTTTTGGATTCTAAGTCATGGGGAAAACAAAAGAATAGTCAAAGGATCTGCGGGGAAAGGTAGTTGAACTCTATAAAACAGGAAAGGGATATAAGAAAATATCAAAGGAATTGAGAATGCCAATCAGCAGTGTTCAAACTCTAATTAAGAAGTGGAAAGTTAGGGGTTCTGTTGAAACCAAAACATGGTCAGGTAGACCAACTAAAATTTCAGCCACAACTGCCAGAAAAATTGTACGGGATGCAAGGAAAAACTCACAAATAATTTCAGATGAGTATACAGTGTAGTTTTAGTCTCCAGTACTTAAGAACGATATTAAAGGAACAATAACACCAAAAAAATAAAGTGTTTTTAAGTATTGAGTATATCATTTACTTTTGCCAGGCACTGGTAAAACTGACCTGTTTGCTTCAGAAACACTACTATAGTTCATATAAACAAGCTGCTGTGTAGTAATGGTGGAAATTGAAACACAATATGGCACACGTTAAAGCTGGCCATAGACGTAACAATTACGATCTTTCTCGGAAAAGATCTTTCCAAGAAAGATCGTTCGTTTCAACACACACACACGTGTAGAGCTGAATCGTCAAATATAAAGGTAGAAACAATAGAATTCTACCTGTATCTGACGATTCAGCACTAACAATGGCAGATGTTCAGGGTGCTTTCAAAGGCATCCGATCAAAATTTTCTGTCCAGCCCCATCAACCAGCTGACCGATATCTTAATCTTCTGACGATATCGGTCGGCTCATTTCCCACCATACACGCACCGAATATCGTACGAAAATTAGTTTCATACGATATTATCTGTGCGTCTATGGCCACCTTTAATAGTGGATAATAGATAACACCATTATGTTCTACAGAGCTTATCTGATAGCTGCTGTGTAATCGGAGCCTTTTCTCCTTTGAATGACTGCCCCCATTGCTACACAGCAGCTTATTTATATAATCAATAGTAGTGTTTCTGAAGCAGGCACAGCAGTTTTACTAGTGCAGGGCAACACTGCATTATATTTTTATTACTTTAGAACACTAATTTTTTTATGTTACTGTTCCTTTAATGAACTAAATAAAGTGCAGAGATGTGCAACTAAACTTTTAAAATGCATTCAAGAATTAAATTATGAGCAAATACTGTTTAGGTCAGGGTTGTTTTGTCTGAAGAAAAGGCACTTCACCATTAAAGACAAATAGCTGGGTATTTATTTCCACATAGAAAAGAACCCACCACATTTATTTGGAGAAGTAAAAATGTTTTTTCATGGTGAGGGCTGTGAGGTTGTGGAATGCTCTACTGGTTGATGTGATTAAAAGGGTTGTACACTTTGAACTCTTTTATTATGATGTAGAGAGTGACATTCTGAGACAATTTGCAATTGGTTTTAATTTTTTATTATTTGTGATTTTGAGTTATTTATCTTTTTATTTATCACTTCTTCAGCTTGCAATTTCAGCAAGGACCTAGTTGCTAGGGTCCAAATTCTCCTACAAACCATGAATAGATTTTAATTAGAGGCTGGAATTTGAATAGGAGAGGCCTGAATAGAAGGATGAGTAATGAAAAGTAGTAACAACAACACATTTGTAGCTTTATAGAGGAATTGTTTTTAGACAGCCATCAGAAAGTGAGTCAGAAGAAGGCAAATACTGTAATTCAAAAACTACAAAAAAATAAATAGTGAAGACCAGTTGAAAAGTTGTTTTGAATGAGCCATTCTATAACATAGTTAAAATAACCTTCCTCCTCCTCATATGGAGAACGATACTACTTCCTGTAAGGGGTGAGTACTACTGCTTTCATCCTATATTATCTCATACCCACTCCTGCGAATAATAAAAGCCTCCTCTTTCTGAAAAGCTCCTCCTGCACTGCTCAGGTTTGGTTTATTTTTCAGATGGTGCTTAACTCATTCCCTCTTACTAGGTTATACAGATACAGTGACTTGGATTTGTAAGTCGTGACTCAGGGCTAATTGAAGAAACTAAAGTTATCTTAACTCATTTAATGCATTTAACCTTTTCATTAGCATACCAAAGCCCCATTGTTTTCAATTGTGAACTCTTTAATTGGATGGGATGCTGTGACACAATATTCCGTGCTAAGTGAGATAAATGAGATAGATGAGTTAAGTCACAACGCATTTAACTTACAATCCAAAGTGACTGCATCTGTATGTGCATGTCCCTTTCCTGCCTGCTTGACTTTTCCTGCATGAATGATCTACTCCAGCTCTTTGGGTAAAAAGGTTAATCTTGCAAGCAATCCTGGCACAGATCATTCTGTTTGTGCAGGGAAGGCAGGCAGGCAAGGGCCACACATAATCAAGTAAGGCAGAATAAGTTAAAAGCACCATTAAAAAAGGTGTGGCCTTGAGGCCACCATTTAACTGTGCTGCCAGATTCTTCCTGGCAGTCAATCATTTAACTTTCAATCTTGCAAGCTCTAATTGACAAGTCCCAAGGGATCATAAGTGTTTCAAACACTTTCTAAAAGGAGAGGTGACCTATGTCCAATTTACATAGAAAGAGGTCTCATTGAGGAAATGGTCTAAACGACATATAGGCATGTTTTGATGACAGATCGCTAACCCTTTAAGATCTAATTGGTTTATTATAGGTATCGGTATATATAGTTTGTATATTAAAGTATATATAATTCTGTATAAATTCTGTATAATTCTGTATAAATAGAGTGGTGTGTGTGTGTGTCTATATATGTGTATATAACGGTCCAGAAAGTGTAAGCACATGTAAACTTTTATTGAAGCATCATCATGCTAAGTGATGATTTAATCAAAGTTAAGCCGCTGAAGAAATACAGTGTGCTGGTCCATCTTGGTAATCTATATTTATATATATCCCCTGGGGTTTGGAATGGTTGGAGTTGATAGACGGTTGGCCTTTTTCAACATTATGTAATTGATTAGTATAAGTGAAAAATCACATCAGCATACAAGTACAATCACGTACCTACAACAGCGTTTCCACTTAGCAACCTACAGTAGCTTGTATTAAATTGATTTACTGCCCTGCTCAGTAAAGTCAGTTTTTGAGGTCTGGAGCTGACAGTCAAACTGTTCTACCAAGACTCATCTCTATGCTCAATATTAAACTCGTCATTTTACTGCTCAATTTGGGGTCTCAAAGAGTTAAGAGGCATTTTCAGTATGTAATTACTGGAAGTTACTGGATGCTGGCTTACAAACAAAGTGAGCATAAAACAAATGCTTTATGTGTTTCCATTACAAACCACAGGCCTTACTACATTAGGGTTATATTTAGTGCTTATGGTAGCTTCAAAAACCTAACACTGTATATGGTCTCATGCCATGAATGTGGTATACAGCCTGTATAGTTTCTGAATTTCCTCTTTGAAATAACTACAGTATGGAAAAGCAGGCTCAGTGCTCAACACTGGGCGAAACTGAACCTTTGCAGTAACCCAGAGCAATTAGTGATCAGCTTCTTGGAGCCAGCAGAATAAGATAAGGCAATCAATCATTAAAATTTTGATTGAATGGCAAGGATTACTGGCCAGGTGAAAAAGTGATGTGCATGAACATGTGGGTGGTGCTAAGTACTGCTACTACTGCAGAACTGCTGTCAAGTATATGTTATCATCTATAGCTTGATCAAATTTGTAAACATAATTTTTCTGGTTGGACTTTTAGGGTAAGGCCACACGGGAAGATTTCTGGGAGATTTGTCGCCTGGCGACTAATCTCCCCAAATGGCTTGCTAGTATTTTGCACTAAAGTCGCCTGCACCTATTCACACGCGGCAAAGCGATATTCAACGTCGCTCAAAATTGCCTCACGAGGTAATTTCGAGCGACTTTAAAAAACATATCGCCGCGTGTGAATAGGCGCCGGTGACTTTAACGCTAGCGGGTGCAAGATACGAGCAAGCCATTCAAGGAGATTAGTCGCCTCAAAGACGTAGCGTTTTATCACCAGGCGACTAATCTCGAATCTTCTCGTCTGGACCAGCCCTTAAAGTGAAAAAAGCTAAATTTTTTTGTGATTTATTAAACCCCAACGGTGTTAAAAGTCCAAATAAAATAGTACTTCAATTCAGACGTGCCAAGTTCATGTAGAAGTCAATTGTGGATGTCCCGAAAATATCCTGATTTGCCCTGGGTTTCTGAAAAAGTCACAGTATTTGGAATATCAAACCCAAAAAAGTCACAGATTAGGGTGTTTTACAATCTTATTGAGACACAAACATTTTTCGGGGAAAATGTAATGATAAATGGGGGAAAAAGTCTGAGCAGATTTAGTCAAAGTGGCTTTCCAAATATAGTAAATAAATTTGGATTCTGATAAATAACCCCTTTAGTATCTCACCATCAACTCCTACATGCACTGATTAACAAGATTGCTAACCAACCTAAAGCAAATGTGAATATATTGATTGCCTCAACAAACCCAGATTGGAAGAGTTATATGCGAGTATAAGTAAATAATACTTATATTTAGCTAAAAGACAAAAAGAGGCCTTTGATTGCGCCATGAAAAGAGGGGGAGCAATCGAAAAATGCAGACTGTGTCCTAGAAAACTATGAACACAGAAGTCTTTTATAAATGTAGATCTGCTGTTAATTTATGGGCATCTATTGAATGCAGAGTAACAGAATTTGTAGATGATTCAGCAACTTTCTAGATAATATGATGCAAATTCAATAAAAGAAAATTGTAACAAAAATACTTAATTATCATATACAGTAGGGAAAATAAGTATTGTACACATCAACATTTTTCTCATTACATATATTTCTAATGGGGCTGTTGACATGAAATTTACACCAGATGTCGTTAACAACCCAAGTAATCCACACATACTAATAACTCAAATAGTCCATGAATTAAGTTATGTGTAGTAAATTGGAATGACACAGGAAATAATTATTGAACACATGAAGAAAAGGAGGAACAAAAAGGCATAGAATATCAAGAAACCTGCTGAAATCTGTCAGTATTTAGAAAGCAATCCTGCTCCCTATCAGTGCAAATTAATATCAGCTGATTTAGTCTTAATTGATGGCCTACAAAAAAAATTCTTATTACCAAAGTATCACAAGATGCCTCTCATGATGGATAAAAGCAAAGAGCTCTCCCAAGATCTTCACTGGTTACAGACAAATTTCTAAGCTTCTGAACTTTCCAGTGAGCACCATTGGGGCCATAATCCAGAAGTAGAAAGAACTTCATTTCACACTAAACCGTCCATGGCCAGGTGCTCCTTGCAAGATTTCCTATAGTGGAGTCAAAAGAATAATCAAAAGAGTTGTCCAAGAGTCAAGGATTAGCGATGAGTGAGATATTTCACTATAATGGGTTTTCGATAGAAAACAGCCATATTCTATTGAAAATGACCCCCCCCAAAAAAAAAAAAACTGAATGGTCGAATTTCAAAGTTTTTTCACTTCCAAATTTGACCATAAGTAAATCTGGCCTGTAGTGTCCATCATTATTTGTGTTATCAGTGTGTAAACTATTTACTGTATAACAATGTTTTCCAACATTTTGGGACAGAAATTTACTACAGTTTATGTTTGGGGGAAAGACTGAGGGGTAAATTTATCAAAGAGTGAAATTCCTCTACTCTGCATTAATTTCTATGAGATTTTGAAAGGCTTATTTATCATTGGGTTATGTGAAAGTTCACCTTTTGATAAATACGCCTAAAAATCCCATAGAAATTAATGGAGAATGATGGAATTTCACTCTAGTGGTGGAATTCTTAGCTTCACGCTTTGATAAATATATCCCTATAACAGAATGATTTCAGTGGAACTCTGTAACTGTCTTGGGATTCATAAAGATCATTTGGATGACTATGTCTGACCCATGGGTCTTGACTAATCTGAGACAAACTATTTTTACAAAAATAGTGGAAATGTATTTACTGGCAAAAGAGGCCCTTCCTGCCCAACATAAATTGATATAATTCATATTTAAGCAATTCTAACAGCATTTCTTTAATGAAAGGCAGTAAGGGGGGTTGTAATGAAAACAGAGAAAGCAGAAGATCATGAGCAGAACAGATGGGAAGAGGCAAGTTGTGGAGTGCTTGGAATGGGGTAGAAGGCTAGATAGTAAGCAAGTAAGCAAGTCTAGAAGAAATATGAAACGTGTAAACAAGAGTCTTGCTGGCAGTTTGGTAGTGTTTCATTTGTAATGGGTGGAATGCTTGCTTCCCTTTCTTTATAAAAAAATATCAGGGTTATATAATTATAACAGCATATAGAAATGTATTTCTTTTCCGCTGCCCCTTCATATCTATATAACAGAGATAATAATGTTATATGATGCCATTCATATAGATGCACACTATTCATTTAAATTAGACAAAGCTCATATGATAGATGCAATTTATTTACTAGATTATCTTATTTTATTGATATTTGTTTATTCGCATAAAGTTATTTAAGGAATATTTTTACCATTTCAACTTCTTTAATTGATTATTAACATTTTGCTCTTTTCAGATTCTTCAATTGCATTTGCTGCTGGTTTTACCGAAGGTGCTGAGGGAGTCAAAATCTTAACCTTCAACAAAATTTTCCTCAACTATGGGAATGTTTTCTCACCAGAAGATGGACATTTCACTGCCCCATGTAATGGAGTGTATGCTTTTTCAATTACTGTTGACTTTACTCCTGGAAGTGCACTGAGTTATTTAATATTGGGAGGACGACAAAATGTTATTCTTTACAACAGTAACAAACAAGAAAGTGAAAGCTTAAAACACAGTTTTGTGGTGGTGGAGCTTCAGAAGGATGATAAAGTATGGCTTGAACTTCTTCAAGGTTCTATTAAGAAGAATTCTTCTGGCACCCTTCTTGCTGGTTTCTTGATCTTCAAAACATGAATTTGAAATACTAGAAGACTTCACAAATATGTCTCATAAGAAATATTTCAAAAATAGCTCAAAGAGAGGCTGAGTAACTATACAGTTTAATATATGTCAGAGATCATAGTACTTTGTCCTACAAGATTATATCATGTGTGGTAGTACCTTAGTGATTGCTATCATGGAGCATTTTATACAACTTCACCTTCTCTTAGTGGTAGTGAACTTTAATGAAAAAGGTCATGTTTGTTATGAAATGTAGAATAAATCTGAAATGCAAATTATATTAGGAGAGTATTAGAAAACACTTATTTATGCAATTCTGTCTACAACCCTTCACTGGATTCATGGTTATCCAGTAGGACTAGCGTTGGAGAAGGCACAATAGAATTTGAAACCTTTCTTCCACCAACCTCTGGACATCCAGAAAGTTACGCAAGTGGTTCCGTTGCTTTTACCCATTGTGTAAAGCAGCTTTCTTCATGCTAAAAAATCTATACTACAGTATATAGTGACTGCACCTACTTCTGTCTATATGTCATTTTTTATTCTACATCCCTGTTGCCACAATTGAACTTGGTTACTTCAAGTTACTAACTTTTGTTGTTCTCTTGTGATGCATTTTCCTTTATTATTGCATAACCTGGTTAGTTATATATCAACATGCATTGTTCTGTGGATATTCAGAACACAATGGGGATTATGTAATAAAAGGCACTAAGTTTGCCCAGGGGCAAATTCCCATTAGCAACCAATCAGCAGGTAGCACTTACTGGTCACCTGTTTAAAAACAAACACCTTATTGGTTGCTATGGGTTACTGCTCCTGGGCAAACTTACTGCCTTTTATTACATTTGGGGGCTAAGAGGCCTATTTAACATCAGGAGTAAAATAACTGAAATTTGCAAACGTTTGCATTATCTTTTATGCCCCCTAACTGCTATATTAATAGGGGTTGTTTGAGTTTAGTATGTTATAGAATGTCCTATTCCTTACAGCTTTGCAATTGGTCTTCATTATTTATTTTATAGCCTGCCTGGCTGCTAGAGTAATTTGGACCCTAGCAACGAGATCCCTGCTTAAATTTCAATCTGAAGAGCTGCCAAACAAAATGCTTAATAACTGAAAAATTAAAAATGAAGACTGTTGCAAATAAGCTCAGAGTATTAATATCAAAAACATACTATAAGTTAATTTGAAGGTGAACCTCCCCCTTTAACGCTGCAATTTTGCAATATTATTTTTAAGGAGTATAACCCATTCAAGTCAAAGAGTTTAATCCAAGCAGCAAGTAAACTCTGTACATATACACACGTCTGCACTTTAAAAGGGTGCATACACAGACATAGCATATAAAAATGTATGATTTCTTAACCATATGAATGATAGCACAAAAACATTTTCTCACTCATGGTTAGTGGTTGGCTGAAGCCATTTATTTTCAAATAACTGTGTTTACAATTTTTAAATCATAATCACTACACAAACTACCTAAATGACCATGATCAAAAGTTTACATACCCAGGTGATTTGGCCTGATAACATAAGCACAACTTGACACAAAAGGGTTAGAATGGCTATTAAAAGTAACCATCTTCACCTGTCATCTGTTTGCTTGTGGGTGTGCATAAAATGTCAATGTCTTTCTGGACTCCTGACAGACTCTTTCATCTAGTGCTGCACTGATTTTATAATATGTCATGGGGAAAGCAAAAGAATTGTCAAAGGATCTGCGGGAAAAGGTCGTTGAACTCTATAAAACAGGAAAGGGATATAAGAAAATATCAAAGCAAATGAGAATGCCAATCAGCAGAGTTCAAACTCTAATTAAGTGGAAAATTAGGGGTTCTGTTGAAACCAAACCACGGTCAGGTAGACCAACTAATATTTCAGCCACAACTGTTAGGGATGCAAGGAAAACCCCCCAAAAAACTTCAGATGAAATACAAAAAATGCTGGAGGAAATTTTGCACTCATCAGCCCTGAAGCTGTGCATGGGACGTACTTGGACATTCCAACATGACAATGATCGAAAACACAAGGCCAAGCCGACCTGTCATTGGCTACAGCAAAATAAAGTGAAGGTTCTGGAGTGGCCATCTCAGTCTCCTGACCTCAATTTCATTGAGCAACTCTGGGGAGACCTCAAACGTGCAGTTTATGTGTAGTGATTATGATTTAAAAAGAGTAAACACAGTTGTTTGACAATAAATGGCTTCAGCCAACCACTAACCATGAGTGAAAGAAAAGTTTTTGTGTTATCATTCATATTCTCTGAAAAATGGTTAAGAAAAGATAACTTTTGCCAGGGTATGCTGGAATACAAGTGAGTATTGATCCTAACCAAACATATGAATTTGTCAATGTGCAAGAAATTGTTTGGAGAGGAGTTCAGACACATTGATATATATATATATATATATATATATATATATATATATATATATATATATATATATATACACACACATTTATATACAGAATACATATAAGGCCCAAATAATTTTGATATTCCACTATTTATATTATTGTTGAACAGTAGTTTTTGTAAAAATGTTCACCTGCCCTGTACTATTTCTTTTCTTCACTATATTCGCTTTTGTGTTATTTTTGTAAAAACATACAAATTTGTGGATACAACACAAAGATCACTAAAAAAAAAGTTTAAAATTGTGCTCTGGCAGCACTTAATAAATATGATTTATGAATGTGTCCTGTATGTATTTCCAGCAAACTCAATTGTCCTGTATGTATTTCCATCAAACTCAATTGTCTGAAAGTTTATATATACAGCCATCCAGAGGATGAAGTTGAAGTATCACTCAAGCATGATTGGTAGTGATGGGCGAATTTATTTGCCAGGGGCGAATTCCCGCTATTCGCCGCTGGCAAATAAATTCGCGAAACGCCAACGAAAATTCACAGAAAAAAAAATTCGCTGAAAAAAACGAGTTGCGCATCGAAAATGAAGTGCCGCGACGAAAACGACGTGCCGCGACTCGTTTCATGAATTTTTTCGCCAAAATAATTTTGATATTCCACTATTTATTTTATAACTACCTGAATTTGACGAAAGTTGTTCTAATTAACATCTGAATGCATTGACTGTCGGTGTATGGTATTGTTAGAGTAGTACAATGCTGCCATCATGTGGTGACAAATCTATACAGCACTTCAGGGCAGATTCAAATTTTGACATGTATAGTTTGTTCATTTCACCAATTTTCTATTAATTAATAAGAGTTTAGTTTTGATGGAATTGTTGTGCTCAAGGGGCCTTGACATAAATGTAACTTGTTCTAACTGTTCCAAAAAATACTTTTTGCCAGCTGAGAGCTGGGGGAAAGAACTTATTTTTTGTAAAATGAGTAACATGTACCTATCTGTCCCTTTTATAAATATACATTTTGCAAGTTTGCCATAAATGTTCAACAAATGAGTGAGTTGAATGAGTTGTGCTGAACATGCTTACATTGTTACATAGTAACATACATATTAAGTTAAGTTGAAAAAAGACACGTCCATCAAGTTCAACCTTTTAACTCTATATATAACCTACCAACTGCTAGTTGATCCAGAAGAAGGCAAAATAATCCTGTTTGAAGCTCAGAGGGGGAAAATTCCTTCCTAACTTCAAGATGGCAATCTGACTAGTCCCTGGATCAATTTGTACTATGAGCTATCTTCCACAACCCTGTATTCCCTCACTTGCTAAAAAGCCACCCTTCCCCTTCCTAAAGGGATCCTGTCATTGGAAAACATTTTTTTTTCAAAATGCATCACTTAATAGTGCTGTTCCAGAAGAATTCTGCACTGAATCCATTTCTCAAGAGAATTCTTTTTTTTATATTTCATTTTGAAAGCTGACATGGGGCTAGACATATTTCCCAGCTGCCCCAAGTCATGTGACTTGTGCTCTAATAAACTTCAATCCCTCTTTACTGCTGTACTGCAAGTTGGAGTGATATCACCCCTTCCCTTTACCCCACCCAGCAGCCTAACAAAAGAACAATGAGAAGGTAACCAGATAACAGCTTCCTAACAGACGATAACAGCTGCCTGGTAGATCTAAGAACAGCACTCAATAGTAAAACCCATGTTCCACTGCATACTATTCAGTTATATTGAGAAGGAAAAACAACAGCCTGCCAGAAAGCAGTTCCCTCCTAAAGTGCTGGCACAAGTCACATGACCGGGGCAGCTGGTTAATTGACAAAATGGCTAGCCCCATGTCAGATTTCAAAACTGAATATAAAAAAATCTGTTTGCTCTTTTGAGAAATGGATTTCAGTGCAGAAGTCTATTGGAGCAGCACTATTAACTGATGTGCTTTAAAAGGACAGTTTCCCTTTAACACTATCTAATGCATCAGCCTGTATGACTGATTCAGTAAGAGAATTCCACATCTTCACAGCTTTCACTGTAAAAATAACCCCTTTAGAACTATAGAGTTTAGTATCACAATTGCCTTTGATATTGAGTCTGTCCAAGAAATCATCCAAGCCCCTCTTAAAAGCATAAACAGAATCAGCCATAAAAACATCACCCGGCAGTGCATTCCACAACCTCACTGTCCTTACTGTGAAGAACCACCTACGCTGCTTCAAATGAAAGTCCTTTTCTTCTAGTCTGAAGGGGTGGCCTCTGGTGATCCTCTTTATGTGTAAAAAGGTCCCCTGCTGTAGGTCTATAACGTCCTCTAATGTGTAATCATGCCCCCTCGCAAGTGCCTTTTTTTCAGAGAAAACAATCCCAACAATGACAGTCTACCCTCATAATGTAAGTCTTGTTTCCACCTAACCAGTTGAGTTACATGTCTCTCCACTTTTGCAATTGTACAATATAGTTATAGTTTTCACATGACCCCATCTTTGTAATTGTTTTATTCAATTTAGTGTGTTATTTTTTGAGCTGAACAGGGAAATGGCATACCTTAAGCTACTGTATGTTGCGTCCTTGTGAAGTAGAACGAAATAGCAAAAAAAGTAATTCCATTATTAAAACGATAGGCACAAGTATGTACACCACAAGCCCTATTGGTTGAACAAAGGGGGGTTTACTGTCCCTTTATATGTCATTACAACATCAGCATGACTTTAAAATAATTTGACCAGCACAGATGTCAAATTTATTAGCCTATAATTGCCAGGCTATCATAATCCCTTTTTAAATATGTTGCAATCACTGGTTCCAAAAATGCCTTTGGTGTGCCACCTGCTCTACCTCAGTC
>CM044444.1:35920350-35942163 GCA_024363595.1 Xenopus borealis | reverse complement strand
AAGTACTAAACTTCTTGGACGTGAGTATAACAATAGAGAAGGGACATTTGAGCACCAACCCGGTGGTGAATGCTTTCTGGCCCTGGCACCTTGTTTACATACATTTTTATCAAAGTTTTAGGAGTCCTGAGTCAGCCACTGACTGGATTGAGCTCAGCCAACAGTGCAGCTATGAAGTGAGCCTGGGAACTCTGTCTCTCTGTTGTAAACAATGAAGAAAGTAACAGATTTAGTACATTTGCCTTTTCTGTATCTGTTACAACCATACCGGTACAATTATTTAAAGGAGCAAATCTCTCAACCCACATCTTTTTACTATTAATATACTTAAACTTTTTGGGGTTAGACCTAGCCTCAGTCACAATACTCTCTTCATTCCCTATCTTTGCCTTTCGGATTGCTGTTTTACAAAATTTATTATAGTGTTTATATATAAATACAGCTTCTATGCCAACAGAATTGTAGTTTTTAAATGATTTTCTCTTCTTTCAGAATAACTTCTTCACTTCTATATGAAGCCACATAGGGTAATTTTAAGTGCTTCTACATTTACTACTTGAGGGAATAAACTGAGCATAGTAACAAGTTAATATAATTTTAAATGCAAACCATTTCTGTTCTTTGTTTTTAGCTGAAAACATAATGCCCCAATCTATGCTCTGAAGGGCAGCCCTCAAGACACTAAAATGAGCTTTTCTGAAATTCAAGGTTTTTGTTGTCCCAGTGTAGAATTGTTTTTTGCACCAGACATAAAATATCACATTATGGTCACTATTACCCAGGGGTTTCATTTGCTAGAAGTTCATTAGAGAGCATTAGATCCAGCATTTTTTCTGGTTGGCTCCTCAACAACTTGTGCCATAAAATTGTCATGCAACAAGTTTATAAACTTGTACCCGTTAACGGACCTGGCGGTATGGTTTCTGCGGTCAATATCTGGGTAATTAAAATTCCCCATTATCATTACTTTACCCAAACTAGCAGCCTTTTCCATTTCAATCAGAAGTTTAGCCTCCTCCTCCTCCTCACTTTCATTAGGGGTTCTATAGCATACACCTTCAATTAATTTGCTTGACTCTTCAATTGGTGAAGAGCTCCACCCATAAGACTTCTGCCCCCTCATTTATATTCACTTTTAAATCATGCCTAACAGACAAATCCCTCCTCTTTTTCTGTTGCCCCTGTCCGTCTGAAACAAAGTATAGCCGCTGATATTAACAGGCAACTCATTCAGCCATGATTCAGCCACACCGATCACATCATATTTTCCCTGCAGCACCATTACCTCCTGCTCTCCCATCTTTCCAAACTGTTATGCTTTGAATACAACTCTTGAGAAATGGTGATGCCTTTGGATTGCTTTGATGTATGGATTATTTGATGACTTTTTTTTTTGGTTTGTTTTTTATTGCAGTGTTTGATACATAGGCCCTCTGTCTCCCTGCAACAACAACATCTGATTTCTAGATATTTATGGCTTACAAACCACCATGTTAAGTGATCATTTTGACTTGGACTAGCAGAACATTGTTCATGTCAGTGCTTCTAGTTAGGTGATCATGTTCAGGGGCAACAGTAAGACAATAACGTATGGAATATCTTTTATTTAGGGTTTTGATATTCAGATCTGTTACTGTACCTTCCGTGTCAGTTACAACTGAAGCAGTGAAATAAGGTTTATAATAACAGCTCCTTTACATGTGGTTTTCTGCATCTACAGATACCTGTAATAATAGTGGGGATCTAGGAGCAAGTTTGAAAAATATTAGGTTTAATTACATTTTCTCATGAAATTAATGAGATTTGTAATCTTCATTTATATTTAGAGAGCATTGTTTAAAGGATTTCTTTTTTATTTCCTTATTTATTTTAAAAGAGAAAGCAAATCAATTAATATTTTTTTAATTAAATAATACCATAATATTATTTATGCATTTAGATATTGTGGTGGTTCCCTGGACCTGGGAACAGTACCACCAAATGGACTTTTTTTATTGCTGCTCCTTTAGAAAACCTCTGCAAAAGCTGAAAAGTGAAGCTACATACATCAAACTCCTGGATGTACTATTTATTTCTATCATGAGGCAATAACTAGTATGGAAAGATTTTATATGCTTCATAGTATAGATCACCTCGATGTAAGCCAACCAAATTAACAGAGAACAATAACACACAAAACAATAATAATTTACTAAAGTAAGCTTATTTACTTAGAAATTGATACATTGAAGATAATCGGTGTACAGAACAAAGCAATTTATGGTAAACATAATATAAGGCACCTCTGAAACCAGATGCTGTACAAAATACATTTAGTGTTACATTTTAAATTGTTATTCTATATTTTTTTCATATATCACAATAGTATAACCATACAGCTTATTTTAACCTTATTTACAAGTACACTAATTTAACTACAGTTACATATTGTATACATTATATTACATGGTATAGATTGAACATTTAGAACGGTAATGTCACATGTAAGAAAATGTTCCCTTTAACGCTTTGCATGCCGGACGTTTTTAATTCTTATATATAAAGAAGGGTTTTGGAAGCTGCCAGGGAATTTGCAACTCCCCAACCAAACAACCAGTTACCCAGATACATAAAATATACAGCGCGGATACCTTGCCTGTTTGGTGCTGTATATTTTACAACCTGTGATGTGTAAACGGTTAATTCCCTTCCATGCAGAAAATGAACTGAGAACATACATGAGAATAAAGGATGTCAGTTTTACAAAATGTATTATTTAAAAGCGGAATTGTCAAGTTTTTTTCATTTAAAGTGTTGAACAATAAATGTTTTGCTGCATCCATCTGTGAAACTAAAGCAAGTCAGACCTAATATGTAGCGATTAGGAAATTAAATGAGCTGTGGCTGCATGGGAGAAAGCAATGATGCTGCATGCCTAACTACTGCTATCATAGTTGAATCTGATATAAATGTAGGGCGACATCTTTTTAATTTATTTTCTTTTATTAAAGCTAGTATTACTATTAGAATAAAACTGATTGGGTTATATTTTTAGTGGCTGGTACATTCTACATGTTGATTGGTCTCATTTATTCCTGGGAATAGACCTGCAAGAATAAATACCTGTACCTAGGTATGGAATCCATTATCCGCAAACCCATTATCCAGAAAGCTAAAATTACAGAATGACTCAAATAGACTTCAAAATAATCCAAATTTTTAACGCTTTGCTCTCTCTCTGTAATTATAAAACAGTAAACTTGTTCTTGACCCAAACTAAGATAAAATGAATCCCTACTGGAAGTAAAACCAGCTTATAGGGGTTTATTTAAAGCAATACAGTCATGGGAAAACTTTTTTTCCCCCAAAAACAAATCAGTTATAAATGCTACTCAAGCAGATGTCTGCACTGAAATCTAATTCTCAAAAGAACAAACAGATTTTTTTTTATATTCAATATTGAAATTTGACATGGGGCTAGACATGCGAATTTTCGCCTGCGCTACGCAAATTCACTAAAGTGCGAATTTACGCTCTGGTCGGCGAACGGTAACGTATTTACGCTAGTGTTACTTCGCTCGGCATAGCGCAATTATGCTAGCGAAGCCTAATATGCATACGGCGCGAATTACAAAATATAATAGAAGTGTATGTTACAGCCACTACTCATGCCCAGGAAACCTTTAATCAAAAAAAAAAATAAAAGTTGTCCTATTGCCCTACATGTGCCCCCTGTATAGTTGTGTTGCCATATGTCAGGAAATGTAGGGGGGAAGAAGGGTAACACCCCCCAAAAAAAACTATGTTTTTCAGACTATCACCCACAATGGTAAAACACGCCACAGCGTTTTTTGGGACTTCTTTCAACCTCCTATCTATTGTATTGCACTTCGCCAGGTCTGACCTGGCGAAGTAACGTCTAGCGTAACTGCCAACGAACAGCAAAAAGTTGATTTTAGTGAATTTGCGTAATTACGATCCTTCACCAGTGCGCAACTTCGCCTGGCGTAAGGGTGCGAAGTTGCGCAAGTCTATCTACTTCGCTAGTGTAAATTCACCAGAGACAGTGTTGGTGAATTTGCGAAGTTACGATTTGACGTCATGCTGGCGAATTTGCGCTAGCGTTAGACGCTTCGCGCTTTAGTGAATCTGCCCCAATATGTCTAGCCCAATGTCAGATTTCAAAATTAAATATAAAAAAATCTGTTTGCTCTTTTGAAAAATGGATTTCAGTGCAGAATTCTGGAGCAGCACTATTAACTGATGTGTTTTGAGAAAAAACAAAAAAAAAAACAAACGTTTTCCCATGACAGTATCCCTTTAATGTTAACATGATTTTCTACAAGAATTTAGGTATGAAGATTCTAATTATGGAAAGATCCTTTATCCGGAAAAACCCAAGATCCTGAGCATTCTGGATAACAGGCCCTATACCTGTATGTAATGCATGGCACAGTTGGTGATATAAGCCCTTATCATTAGATAACCAATGGTCTTCTGGAATAAATAAAAATAACTTTTTAAAACGTCAATTAAACAAAATGTGGTTTCATAAAAATTATTTAAAAACAATACAATTCCAAAAAAGAGATTAAAAAAACCCTAATTTTTCACAATTTATTATGCTCCAAAACAAATAAAAATCTGAATCTGAAAATACTCTAGCTAAATCATGTAAAATTTTATGGAGGACAGCCCCTTTTACAATTGGAACATGTTTTTTGCCTTCATGATTGTGAAGAGGTTTGGGTTGTTTGTTGCTGGGTTTTGTTCAATCTGAAAATGGTGTGGTTTTCATTAGATAATGAAAACATTTTGAAAATGTTGCAGTTTTATCTAGACTTACAATTCTCAATCCTGTCAAGTTAGGTCAAATTTAGATTTTTATTATAATGGGAAAAGGAGAAGGAAAGGGAGTTGGTACCCTCAAACCTTTGTATAAGCATTTGCCCTGCAGTGGAAGGCCATGGAAGCATTCACTGATTTCATTTTGCCCTATGGGTCTGTAAACCAAGGAGTCTTAGGAAGAAAAGTGGAGAATGTTGGTCTGTTGTAAACTTTTCTCTGTTCAATAAAAAAAAACTATTTTATATTTTTTTGGAAAAGCCATTCATATAAATAAGCATGCAATAAAAAGAACTATGAATAACGTACAGGTCTTAAATTATCTGAAGCCATGGCAAACTGGAATTTCTTGGTGAACACCTGTCCCTACACACACACACACAGTGGCAGATTTTGGCTCCAAAACACACAAATATGAAATTTTTTATTCAAAATGTTGTAGCGTTTGAAGGGACAGGCAACTGCCATTAAATTCAGTAGTAGTATAAAAACATTGTTTCTGCTTTTATCGCTTCTGAAGCAAGCAGTGATGCCAGATATTTTCATACAGATAAATAATAATTTGCCACATTAAAATTTTCAGCCAAAATTTTTATATATATATATATATATATATATATATATAAACAAACATTTGCTTGAAGGACAGCTAAGGCATTTTCAAAGTGAGTCACTTGAATGTATAGCATTGCATAGACCTGATGATTAGTGATGGGCGAATAAATTCTCAAAATAGCAGCGAAAACTCGCTGGTGTAGGGGAAAAAAATGAGACGTGCACCAAAAACTATGCGAAAACGATGCGTGTCAAAACGAGACGTGCGTCGTTTCACAAATTTTTCGGCGAAGCGTAACGGGATAGAATCGCCCATCACTACTGATGATTTATTGTGTCTAAGGTGCCTAATTCTTACGCATCACATAGAATACTTTAACTCGAAGTTGTATAATTTATGGGAGTATTAATAAGAACCCAAGGGTGCAAAGAATCGGCTTCCACTTATATTCCCTGATTTCTTGCTTATTTTAAAACTTAATTATTTAAATGAAACATTGTTTTAGCATTTGTAATTTAAATGGCAATATGTATTTATTTAACAACAAAAAGACAACACAAAAATGTTCAAATTATAGCAGTGCCTAACTAGAACTTGCAATGGATACATGGCATATACTTTTGGCAAATGTTAATATTAGGCACACAATGTACAAAACTTGCTATACATTAAAATGAGGTAAAATTTCTACATTCATTAATAAGATAAATCCGTGTGTGTGTATTGGCCCAAGTCTGCTGAACAACACCCTGACGTTTTCCTTTTGCTAATATTTCTGTAACATCTGTAGTTTGATTAAGCTTCACAAATCTAAAAACTGCATATTTTACATGGCTTAGATTTAATACTCTTAAAAGCAGGAAAGATACCCAATTTCTAAAGGTACATGTGAAACAGTGATACTCAAAAGTACAAAACAGATAAAGCTTGCTCCATTTTTTTTATGTTCTTATGGTCTGATACCTTTACATCGGATATGCCATAACATTTTATACTCTTATTTTTAACTCTTAAGTTAGTGGTAGACAGGCTTTACCGTAGCAAAATAAAGTAGAAACGGGATAATGGTTTAAGAATGTTTTTAGGGTATACTAAACAAAGACATGCAGAAACATTTCTAAAGCATATTGCGAAGTAATGGTTAAGCTATGAAACATACCAGCATGGCTGGTGTAATCAAGGTTCTTTCTTTATAATCAGATATTTAGTACCAATAGTAAACCTGTAGCTTTCAGAACTTTGGGAGTCTAGATACTATAGTTCCACAGACCCATAATGTTGAGGACTGAAGTATTTAATGCAATGTCTGTTTTATAGTAGCCTGTACTGTAGTTTATTAAAGGAATTGTTCAGTATATAAAAAAAAAACAAGTAGACTGTGCCAAATAAAAAAAGGTTTGCAATATAATTAGCCAAAAATGTAATCTATAAAAGCTGGAGTGACTGGATGTGTAAAATAATAAGACAGAACACTACTTTGCAGCTCTCTTGGTTTTCACTAATTGTTTACTGCCTGCTGGGGGGCACATGGCTCAGAACTGTTGCTTTTGAATCTGAGCTGAGTGCTAAGGATCAATTGCAAACTCACTGAACAGTTATTTCTCAGGTGGCCCCCCAGTATATAGATAGGCTGTGCAAAATAAAAAATGTTTCTAATGTAGCAAGTTAGCCAAAAATGTAATGTATAAAGGCTGAAGTGACTGGATGTCTAACATAACAGAACACAGATTCCAGATTTTCAGCTCTCTAACTCTGAGTAAAGGTGGCATACACGTAGAGATCCGCTCGTTTGGTGATGTTGCCAAACGAGCGGATCTCTCCCCGATATGCCCACCTTGAGGTGGGCGATATCGGGCTGATCCGTTCGGATCAGTACGGGCGGTCGGATCGCGGGACCGCATCAACGAACAGATGCGGCCGCGATCCGACGGGATTTTTAATCCTGCCCGATCGACATCTGGCCAACTTTCGGCCAGATATCGATCGGGAAAGCCCGTCGGAGGGTCCCCCACACGGGCAGATAAGCTGCCGACACAGTCTGTCGGCAGCTTTTATCTGCCCGTGTATGGCCACCTTTAGTCAGCGACTTGAAGGGGGGCCACATGGGACATAACTGTTCAGTGAGTTTGCAATTGATCGAGCTCAGATTCAAAAGCAACACTTATGGCCCATGTGCCCCCCCTCAAGTAACTCATTGGTCACTGCCTGGTAACCGATCAGTGGAAACCAAGAGAGCTGCAAAGCAAGAAGTAGTGTTCTAGCTATCATGTTAGACCTCCAGTCACTCCAGCATTTATACATTACAAATTCGATCAACTAACTAGATTAGAAACATTTTTTATTTTACACAGCCCATTTACCAAGTTTACCAGTCACTCCAGCCTTTATACATAACATTTTTGGCTAACTAGATTAGAAACATTTATTTTGTACTGCCTATTTACACAGTTTTTATTTTTACACTGACCTGTTCCATAAAAGTGATAAAAAAAAAAAAAAACATATAAGCAGGTCATGATTGTTTAATTTGTTTCCCCTTAAACACACCAAACTCTGTGGCGTGTCTATATTTTCTGGGCTAACAGGGGGAATATGTTTGAATGTACACAAACCAATCCCCATTGGTTTGTGTACATTCATACATGCAAAAAAGCAAACCCCCCCCCCCCCCACGAACTGTGTATACAGTTATGCATGCATACATGTTATGCATGGTTAGTACTCCTTGAAAATACAAAATTCTATGATAAAATCATACATGAAAATACTGGTTATAATCTCAACATTTGATGTCTTTGTGTTTACCACATTCCCATGCCTCTGTTAACATCACATGACTATGGCAAGCTTACATGGTAATGGACCTTTTATCCAGAAAACATTATCTAGAAAGCTCCGGATTACTGGAATGCATCTCCCATAGAGTATTTTAATCAAATAATTCACATTTGTAAAAATAAATTCCTTTTTCTCTATAATAGAACTGTACCATGTACTTGATGCCAACTAAGATCTAACCATTACTTTTATTCACTTTAAATAAGGTTTAAATATATTTTTGAAGATGTAAGGTATGGAGCTAAAACTACAGGAAGACCTATTACCTGGAAAACACCCAAGTCCCGAGCATTCTTGATAACAGGTCCCATAGTTGTACTGCAGATAATGGTACGTCATTCTTTTACATAGGATATGTGGCCACTAGTGGGGATGTGGTACACGGAGTGTGTTAAGCAAACTGTGCTTGATCATGTTTTCTATATGTTATTTTAATTCTATCCAGTATTTTGCTATACATTTTTATCTTGGCCTATACACTTTTGAGGGTACTTATGACAGGGAAGGATTTGATGACAGCAACCTTACCCAACCTTAGCCAAAAGGCAAAGGAATACTTTATAAGGCACTAAAGAATAGCAATGGCAGGAACTGAAATAACTAAAACTGCATATAAATGGGGAGGAGCATTTATTAAAGTCTAAATATTTTTCATTATTTTCTGAAAACTACTCCAACCAAATCTGTACCAGTTTTTTGCCATTATTTATCAATATATTTCCCCGAAAATTTCGTTTGTGTGAAAAAACATGAAAAATTCAGATTTTTTGGATTTTTGCCCGCAAACCACCAAATTTTTGTATTATTGCTTCTGTACTTCTCCTGATGACTTATATGCAACCTTGGCAGGTATGAGATGCCGAATTTTCAGTTTTGGACTTTTTCCCATCGTTGGGATATAATAAAATTCTTTAAAAAAAAAGTTTCCACTAAAAAGTCTGATCTTGTTAGAATAACCTGCAGGTGTGTGCAGGCAGTACAAATATATGTCTTGTGAAGCCACAGAGTGAGTCTCTTCTGGAATACGTAGTTAAATGTATCTTAGTTAAAATGCATAGCCTGCTATTGCCACTGTATATAATAGAAGCAATATACATCAATAAACACATTTAGACTCATATCCAGCAGTGTTGAGGGAAACAATAATGCTGTGAGCAGGATGCTTTACATTTTGTCACAAGTAGCAGCATGCAGATTCACTTTTTGTCATTTTAAAGGTTTAATTTTTGCTGTAAAGTTTCATTAAAGTACAGCATCTACATTAATAGGCACATTTTTTTTTTAGCATTAAACACTTAACTTAAAAAAATAACAAATAAAATCATTACATGAGTTCTTCATAATATTGTTCAACCTATGGAGATATGGCAAATGATTTCTGGCTAAAGGATAACTTTTGTTTTTTTTTCTTTTTTCTTTTGGTTTATTCATTATGTACAAGTTATGGCTGGGATTTACCGACATTCTATCCACAAAAAAGCAAGAACTGTTGAATTCTTACTTCTATCCAATTACTTCTCCAGGTTAATAAGGGAATAAAAATGCCTTTATTATGGTTACTGCTTTCACGGAAAGCAAAATTTTCTGAACATACGATTCAGTAACCATCAAGCTGAATACTTACATGTTAAAATGACCAAAGATTCGATATAAAATTTTTGAACAAAAATAATCTGTCCTTTAGTACACAGAGGCTCCCACCGAGGAAGAGATGCACCTGGTGTAATTCTACACAGTACTTAAAGTCAATATATAGCAGCCAGCATAATAAACCAAGGAGGTGCACAGGAAGTATTAGTTGCCTCCTATCTTTTCTGATACCAGTGTCCTATGTTCCATGTCAAATCTTGACGTCCTGGGACTCCACCATCTTTGCAAGCGTCTTCTTGATTCGCAGAGCTGTGAGACGGGAAGCAGGGTTTTGAGCCCAGCACTCTGACATCAGTTTTAAAATAGCTCTCAAACACTACAAGAGGAAGACATATTGTGTAAGTCATTGTTAATAATAACTTATCGGGAGATGAAGCAATAATTGAACAGCTGCTATCATAACTACTTTATTCTATGCATTTATTGGAACCATCTATAACATTTAATGCTTGTAACATTAAAAATATTGTTCTCAATGTTTGCAAAGCAATCACTACCTCTCTGCATAATGTAATGCATAATAATTTCCTTTTTAATGCATCAGATCAGATTACACAGACATTATAATGGCAGTCTAATGATCTGGCATTATCTTCAGGCCAATGCAGTAACTAGGCATATGTAGGCTTGTTGTTTTGCTGTGTTTAAAAAAAAATAAAAAAATAATCAAAAAATGACATAACTGCATAGAGGAATGCTCTGCCATGTAGGATTCCATAAAAGTTTTGAAGAGTTTGCAGATACAAACCAGAAAATATTTACAAACCTGTTAATATCGCTTATAAAATTTTTATTTTATTCCCAATTTTCTGTTTTTAGAATTAAATATTCCTAAATTAATTTTACAAATTATTTTATTCATAAAGCTGTTATTTCCTTAGCATTGCTTTTACTGCAATCTAGCTGTCCCCCATCTACTTGTGTCATTTTCAGGTTATTCATATACAGTACAAGTCCATGGGGGAAAGGAGGGAACTTAGGGCCACTAAAAAAAAAAAATCCTTGTAGTCTAAAGCAGCCCCTATGCACTCTTACAGTTACAACAATTAAAATGAGGTTCAAAAAGACATCTGAACATTAGCACTACTGCCTACACAGTAGTGTTAATGACCATATGTGTTCAACCTGAAAGTACTGTAACAACTCTACGACACTCTGCAAAAAGCCTTTTTCAGCTTTGAAATTATTTTGTTGCTACAGTACAATTCCAATAGCATCCAGGTAACTGTAGGAAGTAAGAAGGGAAGTTACATAGTAGATAAATAGCAAACAGTCCAAAGACATTTTAAAACACCTCTGTGTACCTACAGGGGAGCTTCAGCTTTTTACCTTATTTTACAATTATACAAGTTAATTGCTATTTAAAACAAGTTATATTACTTTTCAATCACAACATAATTAAAGGGCCAGGAAAACTAGGAAATAAAAAAAAGGAGCTGATAAAGATACTGGAATAAAACAAACAAAAAATCCTTACCTTTATATGTACTGGATAGAAATAAATGTCACATCAAACTAGTTTTCATATTTGGTGTCAATGTTTTTTTTTTTTTTAAGCTCATGTCCTCTAGCAGAGAAACTTCAGGGAAAATTTTACAACAGCATTTTTTTCTATCAAAAGCAAATTCCCATGAAAAACAGAAAAAAAATCTTTTAACACTTACTTCATCACTGTTCCATCTATTTGATACTGTAGGCCTTAGACATTTCATGCACACAACTTCTCTCATATCTTCAAAGGATGGATCATTTGGCACCATGTCATAGTAAGGAAGCTGATACTCTTCAACAATTCCTTCAAATAAATTATAGGAAATATTTTTTTTTGTTCATTAGGATGGACAAACAAAACATTTTTTAATGTTTTAAAATGCTAGTAACCTCATTGTTAAATGTATCCTGTGTAAAATATTTGTATCTAGGTGTCCAAGTGCCTAGCCTATAATTATGATACTTCAGATTTCCATAACTTTTTTGTATGGATGCACGGAATCAAGGATTCGGTTTGGTATTCAGCCATTTTCAGCAGGATTCGGCGGAATCCTTGTGCCTGGCCGAACCGGATCCGAATCCTTAAAATCATTTTAACAAGGAAGTAAAAAAATTGTGCGCGGCTGCCTTTTACCCTTCCTCTCACTTGCATAATTAATTTCCTCCCACTGATCTGAATATGCAAATTAGGGTTTGGTTCAGTATCCGGGGTTTGGCAAATCCAAAATAGTGGATTCAGTGCATCCCTACTTTTTTGTGATATTAGGCAAAATTAAAGAAGGGAAATAGCAGACAGCATTACATGGGATGAAACTGAAGGCTTTTTTTTAATGTAACTTTATTTATAAACTGAACTGCTGATGTGCAATTGTAACAGCTTGCTCTGTTGCACTTTGTTCTTTGTATATTCTGGTTCCTGCTAAGGAGTGCACAGAATCACAGGTCTTGGTCACGGACTGAAAACTTGTGATGGGACTACTAGACGCTTTTTTCAGAAGGATGCTAGTGTGTTTAAAAAAGGCTTTAGTTCCACACATTTTTGTTCAATACAGTGAATTAAAGCTGTAAGTCTGCAGTTCAACTGCATTCGATTTGTTTAATTAAAAAAACGTAGTGGTAATGTACAGAACCAAAATTAGAAAAAAAGTTGTCTCTGTCCAAATATTTATGGACCCAACGCTATATATATTTGATATAAACGGTTGCTTAAAAGACCAGTAACAATATTTTTTTTTTAAAAAATTAGTTTGTACTGAACGGAAAAAAAAAACTCACCAAGACACATTAAGGATTAAGTTTGCAAAGTCTATATTATAAAATAACTTATATTGTACTTCCGCTCCTCTTCAGAAAAGGCAATCCGGCGACGATCAATCATGCGGCACTTGATTTCTCCTCCCTGGCTATCTCTTATAGAAGACAAGGAGGAGATATTGAGCGCCTATGTTTTTTTTTTTTTTTTTTTTTTTTGTTCAGTACAAACAAATTAAGAAAAAAAAAAAAACATTTATGTTGCTGGTCCTTTAGGGCTGGGGCAGACAGGGAGATTCGGGGAGATTCTGTGGCCTGGCGACAATCTCCCCGAATTGCCTTCTCCATGTCCGCCGCCATGTCTGCCGCCTGTTAAAATGAAAAAGCGGCATCACTAATCCACACTCAGCGCGGCGATTTCCGGAATCGCCCGAAGTTACTTCGTGAGGAAACTTCGGGCGATTCCGGAAATCGCCGCGCTGCGTGTGGATTAGCGCTGGAGAAGGCAGTTCGGGGAGATTGTCGCCAGCGATTAATCGTCAGGCGACAGAATCTCCCCGAATCTCCCTGTCTGCCCAAGCCCTTAAAGGGGTTGTTCACCTTTGGGACAATAAAGCTAGTTTAAAAGCCCATGTCATAAAAAAATGTTTTTGTCATTTATCTTTATTACCTAAAATGTTTGTTTTCAGAGATACATATCATAGAAGCTATGGATCATCTCTGCTAAAGCTCTCAGTTCTCTTCTGTGTTTTGGGTTCGCTGAAAAAAAAAAAAAAAAAAAACACAACAGGTTGCCATATAAGGTAGTTGACTATTGACACTGCACTGAGCATGCTACCTCTAGCTCCTGCTTCATTTGCATATCTTAAATTCCATTGGCTGGCAAGATTCAGCCAATTGGATCAACAATATGCAAATGAAGCAGGAGAGAGATAGCAGCTCTGTGCAGATTCAGTCGTCAACTTCCTTATATGGCAACCTGTCGTTTTTACACAGAGCCTGTCCCACAATCTCGGCTTCATAGGAGAGAAAAAAGATCAATTTTTCAGAGATGATCAACTTCTATGGTATGTATCTCTGAAATCAATAATTTTATGTAATAAAGATACATTACAAAAACTTTTTTTATGACATGGGCTTTCAAACTAGCTTTATTGTCCCAAAGGTGAACAACCCCGTTAAGTATTCATTTTGAATTAATTTTCCTTTAAGTGAAGTTAAACATAGCTCTCTATAAACCAGTGGCTCATGAGCAACATGTTGCTCACTAACCCTTTGGATGTTGCTCCCAGTGGCCTCAAAGTTGGTTCTTATATTTAAATTCCTGGTTTGAAGACAGTTAGAATTGTTTAAAAATAAATAAAAAAAGTGTACTGTCAAACAGTCATGAGCTACCAAATAGCGAATCACAGCACTTATTTTTGCACTACCCAGGAAAATTTTCATGCTTGTGCTGCTCCCCAACTTTTTACATCTGAATTTTGCTCAGGTAACAGTTGGGCACCCTGCTCTAGACCTGTAGGATGAAAACATCTCTCATATAAAACAGAATGACCATCACTGAAAAGCATTTTAAGTCAGTGTTACATAATGGATCACTATAATGCATTTGTGTGACAGACCCTTTAATGAGAGGGATACAAATTTGGACATCTGTCTAGTCAAGGCGTTTTGTTTTTAAATAAGGGGTCTTTTCATACTTTGGAGCACCTTGCCTTTAGGTTACAAATTCAAATAATTTTTAACAGTTACATGGATTTATGTTGTATGTGTAGGGACCCATAAGTAGCATGGCCCTTGTGGCTTCTTTCCCTGCCTAGTACCTTCCTTTTCCCTGTTGCTGGGTTAAATCCCATGTAACATATTTGTATCATTCTATTGGCTATAGGATGTGACCACTCCCTGCAGTGCTGTAACAAAAGTGCTTTCAGGGAGGGGCACTTCCTCCTGGAGTCAACAAGGCCCCAGAAGTGTTAGGCCCTAAAGGGACAACCACCTTTAGAGAAGTCGAGGATACAGGGAACGAGGTGAAGCCAGTGTATAGGTTATATCTCTTTATAGCACTTTCTAGTGGAAGTGAGTCAGAGAGGAAAGCTAGCAAGAGCAGCTCAAGCTTCACCAAGGAGGATAGAAGGGAGTAGCTCTTCCCCACGCTCTACTTTGCCTGTACTGAAGGGACCACAGTACTGAGAAGGGACTTCAGGCAGTGTTCTTAACCCTGATCCACGTCTGCTGTAGGGATCCGGTCCACATGAGGTACTGATATCCTGGAAGGTGATCCTATCAACTCCTACTTGCTATTTTTACCATGGTGTCTTTCCTTGCTGTATCTGCTACACCTCTGAATGTACCAATGTACCTGGCATATGATATATCTACCTCAGTTGTGAGTATGATTTACCCTGTGGTGCTTTGTATGTAAATAAAGCCTGTTCTACCTGTTTGCAAAGAACCCCTGGCGTCCAACAACTGTTATTTCACATTTCTGGCAGTATAGAGTTACAGTTCAACTACCTCAGCACGTGTATTTTGCCTTTAGCGAAAGCCCTACCTGGTGAAAGAGGGTCGCATGTAGCCCATGCTCTATCATCGCTAGTTGGTTTGGTCTAAATCAGCCAAAAAGGGGTAACATATGTTTTGTCAGAATATATCTCTGCATTGGTTGGGCTTGTTTCCTCTGCAGAAAGGTGTTTGAGAGGCACCAAATCTCCTGAAGAATGGATAAAGGCTTTTCTGCTACATAATTTTGGGCATAGGGAAAAGGCCCTACATGCAGTAAATCAAAGCAATGTAATAAATAACATGGAAGCCTAAACAAGGTTTAGCCCCATAACATTAGTGTAATAACAAAAACACCCGTTTAATATTTAATAAATAGTCTAAAGACTTAGCCTGTGAAGCCTTACCTCCAGTTATGCAGCGACGGGTCATCTCCCAGACAATTAAACTAAAGCTGTAGATATCTGCCATAATATAAGCCTGGAAATGATTCTTATTTAGACTTTCATCCAGAACCTCTGGGGCCATATAACGCTTTGTCCCAACACGTGTGTTCAGGGGAATATCAACTTCATGTGTATCACTATGAGAGAAGAAAGAGCTCAAATAATATGAATAAGGCCAGTGTAGTCTCCAATAAGTTTAATTAAAATCTGTTATTTTGCAGAAATACAATATTTAATCAGCCGTATAGAATAGCTACAGAAGTAACTATTTGTGACAGCTTATATTTGTATGTTTACTTGCCAGGAGCTGAACATTTCATACCGATTTGTACAGTATAAGTAACCTTAACCATAAATGCAGAGCAAAACACAACCTACCTGTTAAATTTTACTGCCAGTCCAAGGTCAGCAATGCAGCATGTCCAATTTTCTTTTATAAGTATGTTTTTACTTTTCAGATCCCTGTGTGCAATAGCGGGTTTTCCTTGAGTGCCATATATTTCAGTGTGGAGGTGACACAATCCACAGGCTGCTGAATAAGCAAGCTTGAGTAAAGATCGAGTATCCAGAGTGGTACACTTAAGGAAATCATACAATGATCCATTTTCATGGTACTCTGTTATCAGGTACATCTGTGTCCATGAGCCTGTTCCTTTAATGTCAGCTGCTATGAAACCTAAATAAGAAAAACAATGTCAATACATTTATTTCACAAACAACGTTAATTTCTCTAAGTCTTCATAATGTGGTTATATGTTATCTAAGGATATATAATGATTATGTAGGAAAATACAGTCAACTTTATTTTTAGACTAGGAAACGTGTTCCTTGCATACTTACCAAGTATGTTCTCGTGCCGCATAAGGACGGTTTGGTAGATTTCAGTTTCCCTGAACCAACTGGCTTCTTCAGCAGTAAAGAACACTTTAACAGCAACTTTCTCTCCTCTCCATTTTCCCATCCATACTTCACCATACCTTCCCTTTCCTATTTGCCTAACCATCTGGATCTGCTTGGCTATAGTACGCTGTACCTACAGATTTTAAAAATCACAAGATTAACAACATATTTAATATTATCAACACAAACCTAGAAGTTAAAAGAATTGTATCCTTACCAATAAAGGCAGCCCTGAGCCACTACCAGAGCTTTGTGATATATCAATAAGAGCTTTTAGGGACTCCCCAGCAGGTATAAAGGCATCATCAGGATCCAAATTTCGGTTATAAAGCATCCTTTCGGAATGTAGTTTATGTCTGTAAAAATTAAAAAAAAAATGTAATTAATCCCCAACACTTAAAAACAAATAAGAGGAGGTGTGCCTCCACATTATGGATGAATGACAAGACAAAAAAAGATGTGGAATCCCTGCAGAATTACAAATGGCCTTACTTTAGTACTACATTTGCGATCTTCAAATTTGTGACCAAGCTATATTAAATCACTAAACACTACCCATTTTATCTCAGGGATTATTTTCATGAAAAGCAAGCAACTGAAAACAAGCTAGTTTTAGGATTGTTTTTATAAAACCATTAATATATTGTACTTTGATATCTGCTAAAAACAAAACAAATGCTACAGTTCCACAAATATACAAGTTCACAATCTACTACTGTAAATAAGAATGCAATCATCAATGTGACTATTGCAGCTATACAGCCGAGATATCAATAATTATCCCACATTAACATGTATTTGGGGGATGAAACATAAAATGTATTGTTCAACTGGTTATTAGAATATTCAAATGAAAATTTCTTACTTGTAAATCCATACAATAAGAATGAAGCCTGCTATAAAAATAACGCAGACCACCATTGAAATGATAAGAGCAATGAAGTGCAAGCCAGATTCTCCATCTGCAACAAGGAAAGTCAATTAATGCTTAGAAAATAAATTTCACCTCACATTTACTACATAAGTAAAAAGGGGAATGGGAGACACCTGTGATAATTGAAACAGTAATCGTACATTTACATTTAAAAAATCCTTCAGAAAATATGACCTTGCGCAAATATTTTTGCAACTGAATATTGCATATTATTTATCTCGACTAAGGGCAGTTTGCAAATTACACTTCTGCATTAATGGTCTTTGGTCTAATATATAAATGAAAATTAAAAATAATACAGTAAATGCTCTGTGCTAACAAAAAGCTGTGCCCTCACATTTTAGAGTCATATCACTGCCGGAGGAGAAAAAAAAGTCTGAATGCCTTCATTTCAACATTTTCTAGCAACATAAAACAACACAAATCAAAGCAATTGTAGTTCCATTTGCTCTATAAACGCTTAGAAATGCTTTGGCTTTAACACTGGCAAAGGAAGTATATTCTACGGTAGACCATGTCCTTAAAAAGTAAAGGTGCCCATACAAAGGCCGATAAAAGCTTCCGACAGACCAAGTCGGCAGCTTATTGGCCCATGTATGGGGCCGTCCGATGGAATTCCCTGATCGATATCTGACTGAAAGACGGTCAGATGTCAATCGGACGGGACTAAAAATCCCGTTGGATCGCATTTGTTGATGTGGTCCCATGATCCGCCTGTATCTCCTCCGTTCTGATCCGATCGGATCAGCCCCATATTGCCCACCTCAAGGTGGGCATATCGGTGAGAGATCTGCTCGTTTGGCAACATATATGCATATACAATTTTTCAAAAACAGTAACAGCAAAAAAGTATAATTCTGTTTATTTATAATAAGTGGCAACAATGCAAGATTAAGTACCTATAAGAGTTTATCATACCTGTTATCTTTGGTGACAATGTAGGCTGCAAATCACGGTTACAGAAATCAGTCCGGCAACACTCAATAGTTCTCCGTGACAGGGCTTTCGGGGAATCCTGTTTAGATACAGTTAGACAAATATTAGATTTATTATTATGTGAAAAAACCCATTCAAGTGGAATTGTTTTGGATTTTCTGCTCCAACGGTCTTTTAACATTATAAGTAGTGATAAGCGAATCTGACCCGTTTCGCTTTGCCAAAGTCAGAGAGTCTAAAGGTGGCCATACACTGGCAGATAAAAGCTGCCGACAGACTGTGTCGGCAGCTTATCGGCCCGTGTGGGGGGCCTTCCGACGGGCTTTCCCGATCGATATCTGGCCGAAAGTCGGTCAGGCAGGATTAAAAATCCCGTCGGATCGCGGCCGCATCTGTTCGTTGATGCGGTCCCACGATCCTACCGTCCGTACTGATCCAAATGTTCGGCCCTAGGGCCCACGATCAGATCAGCCCGATATCGCCCACCTCAAGGTGGGCATATGGGGAGAGATCCGCTCGTTTGGCAACATCGCCACCTCAAGGAGCGGATCTCTACGTGTATGGCCACCTTAAGGGTGTCTTGTTCATGGCAAACAATTGTGCTCATCACTGATTGTAAGAATTTTACCTTGCACTGAAAGTCTGAACCCTCCATTTTCATGCAGCCTGATGTCAAAATGATATCTCCATGGTCATCTTCTTCAATCATTGCAAAGCACTGACCATTTGTGCTGGAAACAATGAGAAAAACAAAAAAAAAAAAGATTTACCAAAACCATTACTACATTAAGCAAGTAAATGGGAAAAACAAAGACCAAACACCTTAATTGAATATCACACATCTAGGTTAAACCACCTATGTTTAAGGGTATTTAAATCCAAAACCAAGGCAACATTAAGAATAGCACATAACATATCATATGAAAAGATGTGTATTTTTTTTACCCCTTAATGACTTTTCCTCTGTGCTATATGCATTCAACAATATAAACAGCCACACGATGGCAGCACTGTATCCTTGTTTTAAAACACAAAGAACACCTCAGAATGTTTCCAGTGGTAAAACCCCTGTCTGTTAACTCTTTCACTAACAGTCAATATCTCATACAAGCACTTCCAACAGAAAGAAATTAGATCAGCATTTTGCACTCTGACTTCAGTTTTTCATTGCTTCTTATTTAGACTTAAACCAAATAGTTTGAGAACAACCTTCTCACGCAACTTTTGCAAGCTAATAGATAGATACATAGTTAGATATATAGTGCATGCTAGTGTACTTAATACATAGAATTTTAAAGCATGCAAAAATACATTCAAGTTAGAGACAGCATACATTTGAAAGCAAATATGTCAGTCCTAGCATCACTTACATGCAAGTATTGTTTACAGCATTTTGAGGACAGTATCCAGAGCAGTAACAATTTAGAAATGGTAGTGTATCCTCTGGTGCCAGTGTTACGCCGTTTTCCTGCTTCTTTGGGTCTGAATTTGATTTCATTCCTGTTCTGTGTGGCAAGATGTTCAAGTCCTGTCCTGTATGTGGAAGAGAGGGTGTGTTTTAACAAATTGACAATAAGTTTGCATAACCACCTTGGTCTGAACATCAAGGGTAATCGCATAACATTCCTATTTATAGACAAAAAGAATGTGCCCTAAACATATCACCTGCCAAGTACCTCAGTGTAGCACTGATGATATTGAACAGAGAGGGGATGCTTAAATATACATTTCATTTGGACATGAAGCGAAAACACAATCTAGTGCAGAGGCCAGTTTCCATGTCAGAAAATAACTGCATTCATGAAATTAAAAAGCTACCTCCTTTTATTGATCAAAGTGTAAAAATGTGCATGCATCCAAGGCCATACGCTTTTCCTCTTCTTAGTCATGAAGACTTGATTGGTCAAATCCATGTATTATTATCAGTGGTAATTAGGTTTAACATTAAATAGGTTAGCGTCACATTTTCTCATCCATAGTAAAGACGACGGAGGAAACACAGATCTGCTGCCTTCCAACCTGTCTTGGTATACACGGACAGGCATGCTATCAACCTGTTAGTACCTATGGGGCTCTTTTTGGAGTGTAAAATAAATGATGGGTGGGTGATGTGACACTAGCATCATAAAAACAATAGTCCTAACTTTTTTTGAGTCGAGAGGTCTATGCAACTTCTCATATGTCAAAAATGGGGGTTATGCTCTCCCTTTAAACACTAATTTCAGGTATACAATACAAGTCATGTATAATGTAGTTTTTATTACAGAGAAACTGCAAAAACAGAAAATTAGCAATTATTAGTTTAAATGGGACCATCGAAAGCTGCAATAATTTATTTCCAAGCTTTCTGGACAACAGCTGTGATACTTGTATATCGCTCAGTATGAGAAATAGCTCATCATGTGAAGTCATATTGGGGAAAAAAAAGTATATATACTTGTTTACAAAATTGTCAAATCCATAAAGTTTTAACAAGGCATGATGTTATGCAAGGTGTTAGATAGGCACATTCTCAAAGTCTTCATTTGATTTGTCTGCCAACATGGTGGGCCAATCGCATTTAATGGATCCTAGGACAATGGCAATCATAATGGGGGCCTACAGAGAACTGCTGGCAGAGGACTGGCCAATATTTGCACAGTGTGCTCAACACAGCAAAGTAAGCACAGTAACATTAAAGCTGTGTTAAATTTAAAATTAATTCATTTTTTTTACTGCACATACATGTGATCCAAAAGAAAAAGGATTGCTGAAGCACTGGCAAATCATAGTGGGACCACCCAGGACTGAATCACTTTTCAGAAGCACCGGTCTGTGGGCTAAGGCTAATGATATATACAATGTGTCTAACACATCCCAGTGAACATCACTTTGCCTGCCAAAAATCAAATTAAGCATATGCTCTTTCTTCCATCTGCATTATGTACACGGCTGTTTGTTTCATACTGAAACAATTTAAAAATCATTGAATGTAATTTCTAGGACAAGATTTTTTTGGGATGTAATCTTTATTTAAAGGAGAAGAAAAGCTACCGAAGCAGTTTATTGCCAATAGATGAGCCACAATAGTGCAGATGTAACACTATATTTATTCTGCAAAATGCTTTACCATACCCGAGTAAACAGCTATAGAGGTTCTCTGTTGGACAGCAGCTGCCATATTAGCTTGGTGTGACATCACTTCCTGCCAGAGTCTCTGCCTGCTCACTCATAGCTCGGTAGGATGGTATTCGGATCGCTTAGTTTTCCTTAGTTGCCTGAAGTTGCCTCACAAGAAATCTTCAGATGACTTTGGAAAACTGAAGCGATCCATATGTCATCCCGCCAACGATTCACATTCTTGCTGGAAAACATTTCGGGGAGATTAATCCCCCAAATTAGAGGAGATTTGATGCTGGACGACTAATGTTCCCATCTGCCACCACCCTAAAACACCATATTCTCCGGACAGCCTGGCTCGGGGAAAACACCATATTCTCCGGACAGCC
>CM044444.1:35882984-35903713 GCA_024363595.1 Xenopus borealis | reverse complement strand
AAAAAAAAAAAAAAAAAAAAAAAAAAAAATCAGATTTTGATAAGCCCCCCCCCCTGTACAAATATTCACGTTTCACCATATAATATCAGACTTGCATCTGCAAAGAGATCACTCGTTATACAATACAATTATATCCCAGATTTTGCTAGAGCCCGCTGTGAAGCATGAGAGTCAAAACACTGCATATAATAGTATGTGGCAATCACTTTTTCTCATTTTGTGCTTCAGTACAACAGTAACATATCAGAGAGAAGGCTTACAATTTGCACTATTGCTTATTAGTTATTATTGGAGCTATATAATTATAGCGCAGAGAGAAATTACAACAAATCTGACATGAAAAAGGAACTTCTCAGATTTTATTTTAGGTGAGCAAATTGTTTCTCCTGACTAATAAAAAAAAAAAATTGTTCTAGAGACACATCAGTAAACACTCATATCAAATGTGGAAGTTCGCTTCAAAAATATATGGCTATGCATCATGTTCAAATGAACAGAGCTTTAGTATCCATAAGTTTAATACAATCCCCAATGCCAAGTACTAAAGCACATACAAACTTTGCTTTCCAGAGCCTGCATTTCTTGAATTAAACTCCTGGCTTTATGCCAGCACAATAAAGAAGCAGGGACCCTCCTCTTCCTTGAGCTCCTGCCCCTAAAGGCTGCCTCAGGCGCCCTGTCTGACATGCTTTTCAAGGCGCGCTAGACTACAGGCCAGACATCCTGGCTCCACTTCTATTGTGTGCAGGGGGCTGCCTCTCTCCTTATCCAAGGACTGGATTAGCATAAGAATACCATCCACCCTTAAAGCCAGCAAATTCAAGCAACAACCCCTCCCTCTATACACTTAATGCATTGCAGGTTTCTTTCCCCGCTTTGGTAGAATTTATCCACGAAACATTTCATCCCATTTGAGAAATTATAACTCTTACCAGGCGACAAGAGACCATCGTATAATACAAGCCTATTATTTTAAGCCTGCACTGTGGATTCCATATTTAAGGCACTGCAGACAACAGATTAGTAAACTAGATGGGTTATGCCTTTCATGCCAGCATACGGTTGTCTCTTACAGAGTACAAAATCTGTAAAAGCCTGCCATCTTTTAAACATGAACATAATGAAAGATAACCTACTCATTAACAAACCGATTTCCTGAATTAAGTAAGTTAAGGAAATGCTTATGAATTCCAGTACCAGAAAAGCAAACCTCCTGGAATCCACAGGCCCCTACTTTTTTCTCCAATGACTAATATCTGCAGCTTGGAATCAGAAACACAAACATCTATAACTTATTAAAGGCATTCAGTTATTCTGGACAGTAGATTCCTTTGCTTTACACATGAATGTCGTAGACATAATCACACAGGAGATGTGAAGCCAATAAAGAGCAACAATGTCTATCGTCTGTGGGTAATCAGCTCTCCCACACACGACAAAACACCTGAAAATACCTTTTAGAGTCAGCGCTACGAAATATGTTGGCGTTACAGAAATACATGATAAAAATAGAAGTACATGGCAGACTTACCTGCGATTCCTTCGGATCAGATGCTGGGCAACAAAACGCATGCGTCAAGCCGGATCAGACAGGAAACAAGGTAGGTAATATAAAGTCGTAAGCTGTTGCAGCGTTGATCCGACATGACACGATTGTCGGATGCAGACGCAGTGTTTGCATCAGACAGTCGCGTCGGATCAACGCTGTGTCAGCTCCCGACTTTATATTACTTACCTTGTTTCCCGTCAGATCCGACTTGACGCAGGCGTTTAGTCGCCCAACGTCGGATCCAATGGAAACTAAGGTAAGTCTGCCATGTAGTTCTACCCTTAGTCCAGAAAAATAGGGATCACTACACGTAACACACATGTAGAAAAATGCATTTTTCGCCATGGAAAGTATATTAGATGTGAAGATCCAAATTCTTTTTATTTTGTATTTCACTTTGTCGCCTGCAGGTAATCTCACCCATTACAGGTATGAGATCCGTCACCTGAAACCCGTTCTGCAGAAAGTTCTGAATTATGAAATGAACACCTCCCATAGACTCCATTATAATCAAATAATCCAAAATTTTAAAAAGTGCTCCCTTTTTCACTGTAATAATAAAACAGTGTCTTGTATTTGATTCAAAATAAGATTAAATTATTCCTTACTGGACGTAGAACCAGTTTATTTAAGGTTTACAGGATTTTCTAGTAGACTTAATATATAAAGATCTAAATTACAGAAAGATCCATTATCCGGAAATCCCTAGGTCCCGGGCATTCTGGAGAACAGGTCCCATACCTGAACAAAGTATCAAATGGGTCTTTGCCCTTACAAAAATACAGGTAGGACAACGGTACATAAAATAAAAATTGCCACATGTATTACAGATGGCATGTTTTCAGGCAGATACTCTCACATACGTATATAAACAAATTGTTTGGACCTATTTATGGTAAAAATACCATACCAGTCCATCTAAAAAAAAAGTTAAGTGGCTATACACAGGAGAACAAAATTGACAGATAAATTACAAGTGGCATACACAGAATGGCCAATATTCTTCAGTCATATGAAAAAGTTAAAGAAGCCCTCTTAATTATTTGGAGTTTTGTTAATCATTAGCTGAGCTTTCAAACTAAAAACATACATTTTAATATAGAACATGCCTTATGGAAACAGTAGTATTTCAGCAGTGACAAAGTTTATAGGATTAACAGAAAATATGCAATATGCATCCTAACAGAATTAGGTGCAAATATTTGGGCACTCCAACAGATATTGCATCAATACTTGGTTCAGCCTCCTTTTGCAAATGTAACAGCCCCTAGATGCCTCCTTTAGCCTTTATTTTTGACCATTTGACCATACAAAATCTCTCCAGTTCAGGTAGATTTGATGGCTGCCAAGCATGGACAGCCTGCTTCAAATCATCCCATAGATTTTCGATGACATTCAAGTCAGGGGACTGTGAAAGCAATTCCAGAATATTGCACTTCTCCTACATAAATGCCATTGAAGAATTCAAAGTGTGTTTGGGGTCATTGTCTTGTTGGAATATCAAAGCCCTGCGTAAGTTCAAGTTTATGACTGACGCTTGAACATTATCCTGAAGAACTTGTTGATACTGGGTTGAATTCGTCCAACCCTCGACTTTAACAAAGGCCCCAATCCCTGAACTAGCCCCACAGCATGATGGAACCTCCACCAAATTTGACAGTAGATAGCAGGTGTTTTTCTTGGAATGTGGTGTTCCAAGCGCTTTTGCGTTATGACCAAATAAATACATTTTTGTCTCATCAGTGCACAGCACTTTGTTCCAAAATGACAGTTGCTTGTCTAAATGAGCTTTTGCATACAACAAGCAACTCTGTTTGAGGCGTTTGGTCTAAACACCCTGCCATACAGATTTTATTGTGTAAATTGTGCTGAATTGTAGAACGATGTACATATACATCATCTGTAGCAAGATGTTCTTGCAGGTCTTTGGAGGTGATCTTTGGGTTGTCTAACTTCTCATAATCCTCCGCATATGCCACTCCTGTATTTTTCTTGGGTTTTACAGAAACTGTGCCTGTGGCCTTCCATTTTCTTGCCTTTCCTTACATTCATTACTTACAGTTTAAACCTCAGGTAGCTTTTTGTAGCCTTCCCCTAAACCATGATACTGAACAATCGTTTTCAGATCTATTGAAAGTTGCTTTTAGGATCCCATCTTCAGAGGAGAGTTACAGAATTACAACTTGCAACGGGCTACTTTAAATACTGTACCTTTTCTCATGATTGTACACAGCTGACTATAAAGTTCAAGGCTTAACAAGCTACTCCAAACAATTTGGTTTTGCCAGTAATAAGTATTGAGCAATTACATGCATTCAAATTAGCAAAATTACAAGAGTACCCAACTTTTTGCACAGCCAGTTTTTCACATTTGATTTAATTTCATACAACTGAATACTGCTTCACTAAAACTTTGTTCAACACCAGTACTCAGAAGTTCCTGAGAAATGAAAGACATAAAATTTACCTTTTTTGTTGAAAGTGGAGTAAATCATTATGCAGGCTGAGAGGGGCAGCTACACAATGAGCAGATATTAAAGTGAAAATGGCAAAAGCAAGTATTTACTCGTCAACAACTGCTGTGTGTAGCTGCACCTAGGCCAACACTGCAGGTGATTGGAGCAATCCAAAGGAGCAGATCCACTTCTCTCTGCCTGAATTGTGCCTTTAGCCTTACAGCAGGAAGTGAAAAATGTATTGTGTCTCTTTGTTCCAACATAGCAAATGATTCAATATATTTACACTATAAAAAAAATTCTCTCTTTACAGGACTATTTGTTATATTTAATTATTGAACACCCTTCTTTGGTATATAGGAGTTATTTTTACAACTTAAAGATGTGTACGCGTGTGTGTACAAGCCATACTGCCACAAAATGACACATGGCCAAATATGGACGGGTATAAAGCTGGGGTCAAAGAGGAGACCAAACTTATTTTGTGCTTAAAATATCAGTTGAAGAAGGCACCCTGTCATTTAATCTATATGTGAATTTATACAGTGAGCAGCTTACCTGCTCACCTTAATCTCCCAGAATGCCTTCCCAATAGCTATCTAGTTGAAAAGCCAGATATCTATTAGGCAGGATTGAAACCCCCATCAGGCTAGAACTATATTGGCATGTTTATGTAGCCCTCTGCACAGGTATCTATTATGACTCAGTGAATGATTTATCAGACTGATTTGGACCAGAATGTAGGGTGGCTAAAACAGACAGATGTATGTTTGTTGGTCTATAAACAGCCAACATGTCTAAATTTCAAGGGATTATTCAACTTTAAATTAACTTTTAGTATGATGAAGACAGTGACATTATGATGCAATTTGCAGTTCATTTTCATTTATTATTATTTGTGGTTTTTCAGTTAATTTAAAAACTATAAAAAAATTAAGGCAAATTGAAAGGTTGCGTAAAACCAGCCACATTATAACATACTAAAATCTTACCACCCCTTTAAAGAATATTTTAAAGGGATAGGAACAAATTCTAGGTTTTAACAGGAACATGTCACTATCCTTATATAAACCATAGTTCCTCTGTTTACTCCAAGTACATTGTTTACCATTCTGTGTTCATGTCTGGCACAACTTGAACAAGAGCAAATGACTGTGTACTTTGGGGTGGGGAAATGTTTTAGCTAGTGGACAAATGTAAATAGTGCCCTAGCATCAGAACATTGCCCTAAGGGTAGTGACAGACAGGGAGATTCGGGGAGATTTTGTCGCCTGGCGTTTTTAGCAGGCGACAATCTCCCCGAATTTCCTTCTCCCTGTCTGCCGATCGTTCCTGGTACAAAGCGCCAGCGCCTGTGCAGACGCGGCGATTTCCGGAATCGCCCGAAGATACCTCTTGAGGAAACTTCGGGCGATTCCGGAAATCGCCGCGCCGCGTCTGCACAGGCGCTTTGTACCAGGAACGATCGACAGACAGGGAGAAGGAAATTCTGGGAGATTGTCGCCTGCTAAAAACGCCAGGCGACAAAATCTCCCCGAATCTCCCTGTCTGTCCCTACCCTCAAAGTGCTACATATACTGCTGCTCGTCAGTAATCAGTGAGCTGGGATAGGCAGAGGGGCACCTCCATTAGAAAAAAGATTAGCAGAACCAGGATTTATTTTGTCATAATGACATGTTGCTTTTAATATTGGACCATGTTATTATCCCTTTAAAAACAGATCTAACATGTGTTCTTAAAGTGGACCCGTCACCCAGACACAAAAATCTGTATAATAAAAGTCATTTTCAAATTAAACATGAAATCCAATTTCAAATTTTTATTAAAGCATTCATAGCTGTTTTAAGCTCATTTAAAAATTTCAGCTGTCAATCAAATATTGTCTGCAACTCCTCTATGCCTTAGGCATAGAGGCGGGGCAGAGAAGTACTTTCACTTTCCATTCAGCACTTCCTAGATGTCACTGCTCTCCACACATTCCCCCAGTTCTTATAACCATTTAATTGTGTACCCAGGACATGGGGATAGACATCGGGTCCCCCATTCTGGTGCACAAACAAGATTCTGAGATGATGCAACGCTTGCCTTAATAACAGTGTCCACAAAATGGCTCCTGCCTGGTTGCTAGAATTATGAATTCCCAGACTGAAGAAAACAAGATTAAAATAATTTATATAGTGTAATTAATGTTCATTTTGCTTGACTAATGTAATAAAATATGATTTTGAATATTTCTTGGGGTGACGGGTCCACTGCAATATCGGGTTGATCGGAGGGTCCTAGAGCCCAACAATCAGATCACAAGGCCAGCAATGCAGGCAGTGGGTGAGAAGACAGCACCAACTAACCAGTGCAACCCTAGATCAGACAGGATTTCAAAACCTGCCTGATCAACATCTGGCTTATTTCTGGCAATATATTGGTTGGGAAAGCCAGTCTGGATGCCCCATATACTGGCCAACAAGCAGCTGACTTTGCCTGCTGGCAGCTTTTATCGACCCTTGTATGGCATCCTTAAGGATATTGGCACACAGGTTGTTGGCTCTGGCTGTTGTCAGCATGTGTATTTATGCAGGCTGAGAGAAGCAGATCTGTTCTGCTCCATTGATTTGCATCCTATCAGTCTGTGTGTGGTCACATACCAACAGAGCTAAATCTGAGGTCAGTATTGGCAGACGTGTTTCAGGCAGTAATGTCATCTGAGATGGCATTCGCGATGACGACCCCCGCAGTGCTTACCTTAAGGTAGCCGATGGAAGTCAGGTGGAGGCTGCATGCCGAATTTCCAGTTTAATAACTGGGAATTTGGCTCTTAAAGTTACCAGGAGCATCTTTTTACTGCCCATGGTATCTTCTGGAGAGCATTTGCCTGAGGCAAGGTGCTAGCCTTGCATCATTGCAGAAACACCCCTAAGTATTTGTGACTGCACACAGGCCTGTGTGCCCACTGCTTAAGCATGGCCTTTTTTGCCACTATCTTGCTAACTAGCTGGTTCCAATTTTCTTATCACTGAACAGAAGTCTCCCTTTGTGCTATTATCTCCTTTCATACAAGGGTGTTTATCCTATCAATCGAGAACGGCCAGTCAAATTGCACAATCCTTAGCAGAGCCAATAGGGGATGAGTCAGCGGCTTTAATCAGCTCATTGATATCAAACTTTACTCTTTAGGCTGGGGACAGACAGGGAGATTCTGTTGCCTGGCATTTAATAGCAGGCGACAATCTCCCCGAACTTCCTTCTCCCTGTCCGTCGCTAGCTGAAATGACAAAGCGCCAGCGCTGTGCACACGCGGCACAGCGATTTCCGGAATCGCCCGAAGTTTCCTCACGAAGTAACTTCGGGCGATTCCAGAAATCGCCGCGCCGCGTGTGCACAGCGCTGGCGCTTTGTCATTTCAACTAGCGACGGACAGGGAGAAGGGAGTTCGGGGAGATTGTCGCCTGCTATTAAACGCCAGGCGACAGAATCTCCCCGAATCTCCCTGTCTGTCCCTAGCCTTAGGGCTCTTCCAGACGAGGAGATTGCAGGGAGATTTGTTGCCTGCGACAAATCGCCGCATGTTTGGGGCAACAAATCTCAACAAATAGGCACAGGCGACTTTACACTTTAGCAGGCGCAAGACCGGGGGGAGAGATTCAGGGAGATTTGTTGCCCCAAACACGCGGCGATTTGTCGCAGGCAACAAATCTCCCTGCAATCTCCTCGTCTGGAAGAGCCCTTACACCAGCGGTCCCCAACCTTATTTTACCCGTGAGCCACATTCAAATGTGCAAAGAGTTAGAGAGCATTAGAGTATTTGAATCGTGTAGCTTTTTCTTTCGTTTGGAATTTCATTTTCATTTCATTTTCTTTCGTTTGGTGGCTAGGGTCAAAATTAACTGAGCAATCAGGCAGTGGTTTTAATCAAAGACTAGATTATGAAAAGGAAATCTAGAAAGTGTCAAAAGTAGAAGACAAATAAATAAACTACAAAAAATGAAGTTGAAAAGCTGATAAGAATTGACCATTCTGTAAAATACTAAAAGTTGACTTAATGGTGAACTACCCATTAAATCAAAGACGATATTCTGTGACCCATGAAAACATGCTAAGTGGATAGTAAAGCTTAGTACTAGCCTCCAAATATAAAATCAGACAATACAATATCTACCCAGAGTCATGATGTAATCAAGGCCAACCTTTGTGCACATAGTAGTTTTACATTGCGTTATTAAGAAGTTCCAACATGGTATAAAAACAGCAAATAAGTATTACTATACAAATCACACACCCAAAAGTCAGAATGTGATTCTTCATGCATAGAAGAAGATTATATGCTGGGACAAATCAAAACCTAATAGATACACTTACATTGCTGGCATTTGGCATATGACTTGGTAAATAAGAATTTGGTTGTTGAAATACAAGAATTTTGTTTTGCGTTATTAAAAAAGCTCCTACGCATATTCCCACGCATGACCCACCAATCCATGTCACCAAAGAGGGTGGAGAAATGTTAGTGCAAGTGTATAAATATAGGCTAAAGCATGGCATAATGACGTCACATGCAATGTGTGTTGCTGCCAAGGTTTGGCACATATTCGCCGGCCTGACCCGCACAACAATTACTACAAATAATTCTGTTTTATCACAAAAGTTCAGACAATAATGTGGTGATTTGTGGGAAACAACTGCAACGGTTGTGGGAGAGTGGAGACAGGGGTTATTTCAAAATAAAGTAGTAAGAAGAAGTAAATGGGAGTCAGAAAGACATGCTCCCAAATGTCTTATACAATATGTAGGTGGTTTCCTATATAAATGATACTTTCTAAATATGCCAACATGTTTTAAGTGCAGTGATCCCCAACCAGTAGCTCGCGAGCAACATGTTGCTCTCTAACCCCTTGGATGTTGCTCCCAATGGCATCATAGAAGGTGCTTATTTTTTAATTAATGGCTTAGAGGCAAGTTTTGGTTGCATAAAAAACAGATGTCCTGCCAAACATTCTCTCCTGTAGGCTGCCAGTCCATATAGGGGCTACCAAAAAGCCAATCAGAACTCTTATTTGACATCCACATGGACTTTTTCATGCTTGTGTTGCTCTCCAATTCTTTTTTAAATTTAAATGTGGCTCACGAGCAAAAAAGGTTGGGGACCCCTGTTTAAGTGTATACAAATTGAACCTGTTTAAAAGTGTTTAGGAATTTGTGTTTCTGGTTGAGGGTTCACATTCCCTAAGTATCGATGGATGAACTTTTTTTCAAGTAAGAATGCGCTTGACAGTAAACAGGCAAAATGTTAAAGGTTCAGATATCTAACAATTGTAATTAACATTCTAACTGCAACTACTTTTTATTTTGTGTGTAAAAGAAAAAGGATAATTAACACACGTGTTAACATACTGATATTAATATGCACCAATTAATTATTCCCTGTTCAACCCAAATGATTAAAAGTCATGCATCATACTGCTGTACAGACAGCTTTTTATATACACTTGTAATGACAAATTGAGCATCAACTAAAAAAAAAGCCACATTAAGATCACCATAAGTGACTGAAAAATCCCAATTTTACTTTTTAAACACTTTTAAAATAGACAAGCTGCTTTGTAAATTAGTCAACACACCTTGTACACAGTATCAGCTTTCCGAAAATATTTTACAAGTAATGTTATTATTCCTACATCAGTTAATAGTGCTACTCCAGTAGACTTATGCACTGAAATCCATTTCTCAAAAGAGCAAACAGATTTTTTTATTTTCAGTTTTAAATCTCACATGGGGCTATACATTTTGTCAATTTCCCAGCTGCCCCTGGTCATGTGACTTGTGCCAGCACTTTAGGATGGAACTGCTTTCTGGCAGGCTGTTGTTTTCCATTCTCAATATAACTGAATGTAACGCAAAAGGACACGTGTTTTTACTATTGACTATTGCGTTTTATGTTTTCAGGGGACCAGAAAAAATGGTGTAATATCCAGGAGAATGTAAGACGCGACGATTCTTCTTTGGTGGTCGGCCAATTTCAGTGCAGTCCGGCCAATCCGTCAAATTATCATGTGGTTAGTGGGATTCGAACGATTGTACATCATACGATTTTTCATCCGATATCTGTCAGACGATTGATCGGCCAGGTTAAAAAATCGTCATCGCTCACAATGCAATCTGTCTATGTTTGCAGGGCCAGCAGCCAGCTACCCTTCAGTTTTGCTTGCATTATCTCCTGAAATGGTCTTTTTTAGTTGATGGATGGTTTAGAGATAATCTCACAATAATGATGATCAAATCTTTACATATGGCCAAGCTTAAGGCTGGGGACAGACAGGGAGATTCGGGGAGATTCTGTCGCCTGGCGTTTAATAGCAGGCGACAATCTCCCCGAATTTCCTTCTCCCTGTCTGCCACTAGTATTAATGACAAAGCGCCAGCCCTGTGCACACACAGCGCGGCGATTTCCGGAATCGCCCGAAGATACTTCGTGAGGAAACTTCGGGCGATTCCGGAAATCGCCGCGCAGCGTGTGCACAGGCGCTAGCGCTTTGTCACTTATACTAGCGGCAGACAGGGAGAAGGAAATTCGGGGAGATTGTCGCCTGCTATTAAACGCCAGGCGACAGAATCTCCCCGAATCTCCCTGTCTGTCCCCAGCGTAACTTGACATTTTTAACAATCTAGAAGAAAAAAAAACCCCGTAAAGGTGGGGTTGGGGCAGTGGCGAAAAATCTCCTGAAAATGCCTGGAAATAACTGAAACTGCAGGCGGTACAACCTACAAAATGCAAAGTTGACCAAAGTTTTCCTCCGCAGCAACTTCGGATAACTTTGGAAGAACGAAGTGATCCTTTGGTTTTACTGCCAGCAATTTCAGTTATTTCTAATGGAGGGGCATTTTCACGAGTTTGGTCACCCACAGTCATGCAGTTTTATCGCAGTTGACAAACGTCCCCATCAGCCACTGTCCGTTGGAAGGTGACCAATCACTTTTAGGTTAAAAACATACACAGCTGCTAGTAGCAGCAACTTATCACTGCTGTAAAATAGACAAAATCTAGAACTACACACACAGAACTGTGTTTTAGCTATGTGTGCACTGAATCCAGGAATCGGCCTTTACCAGCAGGATTTGGATTAGGGGTGGGAAGAAACCACGCAACTTTTTGTCATAAAACAAGGAAGTAAAAACATTTTTTCCCCACTTTTTACCTTTCTGAGCCCAATTTGCATATGCAAATTCTGATTCGGCCAAATCTTGAATCTAATGAAGGATTGAATCTAATGAAGGATTCAGGGATTCGTCCAAAACCCAAATAGTGCATTTGTTGCATCCCTAGATTTAGCAGAGGTTATTCTCTGTAGTGTCTATGGCAGGGTATCTTCTCACATTCTGTATCCATGACAAGTAGCTGCTACTAGTAGCAGGGCATGTCCTGAACAAAATAAAACATATATACAATGTGCACATGCTTGTGACATGTCACATGCATGAATGGCCGTAAGGTGGAGAAACGTGGTGCAGGCAAACAAAGTACATGGCACATTCAATCATATTGCAGAATACACAAAGGATACCAGCAGAATAGTGATATACAACTATACAAATAAAGAAGGCTCTTTAGGGAAAATACCATAAACCCAAAGCTAATACTATTAAAGGCAGCCCGACACCCAGACATAGAAAAATGTATAATAAAAGTCCTTTTCAAATAGAACACAAAATCCAATTTGTTTAAATTAAATTTATAAAGGCATTGAAAAATATCAGCTGCCAATCATATATTGCCTAGCTTGCCTCTATGCCTCAGACATAGAGGTGGGGCAGGCAATTCTATCTCTTTCCATTCTGTCCATCTTAGATTATCAATTAATTCATATACAGGTATGGGACCAGTTATCCAGAATGCTTGAGACCTGGGAATGTTTTTTGTTTTGCTTTTAATAAGGATTAATGATATCTTAGTTTGGATCAAGTACCAGGTACTGTTTTACTATTACAGCGAAAAAGAAAATTTTTTAAAACTGGGATTATTTGATTATAATTATTATCTTCAAATATGTATACACGTGTATGCGTTTTTGTCACGATACTGAAATGCCACTTGTTGCAAAGGTATATAAATACAGTATATGACAAACAGATCCTGACAAAACTGTAAATTAGAAACACGATGCTGTTCAAAACAAGTTAAATTAACTTCTGAATTTCAAGTCCTTGCAGCAGTAGAATAGGCACAAATACAGGGACTCCATCCAAACAGCTGCATACTTGGGACTTTGGCACCTTAAGGGCAATGGCACATGAGTGTTGTCATCAACAGGAATTCTGCACTATTCACAGCAACAAATCTCCTGAAAATGCCTTGCCATCTGGATCAATCACAATTAAGTGTTTTCAATGGGGTGATCCTGGGTCATCACAAGAAAATATCTTATGCATTTCTCTTGATTAGCCAAGATCACTGCATTTAGCTGCAGGTCACACAACTGGACAGCAGCTCTGCAAGACTTCATACCAAAAACTAAAAAATTAATAAAGAATAAAACAAATACAATAAAGGCTACTGACAAAACACCAAAAGTCCAATTTCCAAAGTCCATAGGGGTTGCAAATCCCAGCAGGCAAAACACTTTAAACACATAATTGCACAAACACTTGAACATAGGTTTCACACGATTATGTAGTGCAAGCATTTTCCTGCAACAATTCTCACATCCTACGATGGAAAGAAATTTCTAGTCTTTTGTCATCACAACAAGGGCAGGAACAGAAAAAGGGCTTTTGTATATTCTGGAAATCTCTTATCTCCTAACATGCAATAGTTCAACAACAGTTGGGGAAAGATGCTATAAAAATACATGTTAATAGTATAAGACAGTACACCGATGCTTTAAACATGAACCACTAGCTGATGGCTGCTTAAAATGTAATTATGGGCAGTGATGTTAATTAAAAACATTAAGCAGGCTGCAGGGTGAAGTGAGGACATCAAGTATGAACTGTGGGAGTAATGGGATGCAACCTTCTGAATGGCATTCAGCTTTTCATTGTGAATCTGCAAGCTGTTCTTCATTGATGTGAGCAAATTAACGAACAGTGCTAAGCAAGCATACTGTAAATAATTATGTAAAAAAGGTTCCTAGTTAACTACTGAGAGAAAGGAAGACAGAAAGACACTATGAATTTAAATAGAATGTATTGAGACACAAGTTTTGAGATTTGTTTCCGGATTCATAGATTTTAGTGCCTCTCAGCTTGGCAAGTGAGGGGGGACATGGGGTGTCAGTGCGGTTGGCTAATGGGGGGGGGGGGCTAGGCTAGAGGGAGCTAGTTATGCTGCTGAGGTTTACCCACCAGAGAGATATATATATATATATATACACACACACACATTAAAGACAGTAGGAGGGGAACTTCAGGAGCATGCTCGAGTATTCAGTATTAACAACTGCTGAACATTCTGCCCACCGCATGTGACATTATTGTTTAAGGGGAATTAAGAGGTTTAAAAAGCATTATGTTGAAACCCAACTCAACTTGTACTTTATTCATTGCTTCAGACTTGGAATAGTTTACACAAGTAGAAGTGTGCATATTTTGAATATTAAACTTGGCTAGGAAATGTGTAGCTACAGTGTAGCTACAGTGCCCTCAATAATGTTTGGGACAAAGACATGATTAAAGTACACATTCCAGACTTTAATGTTATTTGCTTACATTTCAGTTTCACCATGTAGCAATTAAACACTTTTTGTCCATAGTCCCACTCATTTTAGGGTATCAAAGTTTGGAACAAAGTTATAGTATAGTATAGGTATATTAAAGCATTCATATAGTACTTTGTTGCATATCCCTTGTATGCAATGACTGATTGAAGTTTGAAATCCCTAGACATCACCAGGTGCTGAGTGCTTTCTCCAGTTATGGTGATGCTCTACCAAGCTTCTACTACAACCAATACCTGTTTGTTCCAGGGGTTTGTCCTTTCAAATTTCTTTTTCAGCATATGGAAGGCATGCTCAATTGGATTTAAATCAGGTGACTAGCTTGATGATTCAAAAAAATATATATTGTTTTGGCTTAGCAGTATATTTAGGATCATTATCTTGTTGTGTGATGAAGTGCCGTCCAAGTTAGAGTTTGGAAACATTTACTGGAATTTGAGCAGATGTTCCTATACACCTCACAATTCAACGTGCAACATCAGCATTTACATAATCAATGAAGATAAGTGTGCCAGTATCTGTGACAGTCATATATGCCCAAGCCACAACACCGTCCCTATGTTTATCAGATGAGCTGGTATGATTTGGATCATGGGCAGTTCCTTATTGTCTCCACACTTTCCTCTTGCCATCATTCTGATACAGGTTAATCTTGGTCTTGTATGTTTGTTCAGTTGTTTTTAGATCACCTTAAACAATGACTTCTTTCAGTTGTTTTCCATCTTTTATATGTCACTGTTTTACCAAAACTTAAGTTTAATATTTCTGCTCAGTAATCCAGGTGCATTCTGAACAGTTCCATTTAGTTGATACAATTAGTTGTAGTTGTTTAGAAGGTGAAAAATTAAATTTTACACTTCAATGTTAGAAAAACTGTCCCAAATAGAAAATATAAAAACTTTTTCTAATTACTGTCAGGTGAATGTGAAATAACTGAAAAAAAGGTGTTTGAAGGTGAACAACCCATTTAAAGGGATACTATCATGAGAAAACGTTTTTTTTTTTCAAAATGCATCAGTTAATACTGTTGCACCAGCAGAATTCTGCACTGAAATAAGTTTCTCAGAAGGCAGAGTCTTTTATATTTAATTTTGAAAGCAGACATGGGGCTAGATATATTGTCAGTTTCCCAGCTGCCCCCAGTCAAGTGACTTGTGCTCTGATAAACTTCAGTCACACAAGTAAATCAAGTTAGAGTGATATCATCCCCTTCCTTTCCACCCCCACCCAGCAGCCCCCTGGTAGATCTAAGAACAACACTCATTAGTAAAAATCCAAGTCTCAATGCAACTCATTCAAATCGAGTTGGAGAAACAACAACCTGCCAGAATAGAATTGCTACCTGGCCGGTATTTTACCAGGGTGGCCGGTAAAAATGATGGTTGATCCAAATACTATTAATAGGGAAAAAAAGATAAATATATAGGAAGGTCGGTATTTTTTTTCTGTAAAAGGTGGAAACCCTATGCCTGAAAGCAGTTCCATCCTAAAACTTTGTCTCTCTAAAAGCATATGATCAGGCAAAATGACTGGAGAAGGCTGCCTAACCACGAATGTTATAAATGTTTTAAAACAGTACACTTTTTGGTTTAGTAATGAAATTTTATATGGCAGATGGAATCATTTGCAGTTTTAGTGTAATTTAGAAATAAGAACTATACTATAAAAATTGTGGCAATCCCTTTAAGTACTTTTTCACAAACTGTAATCTCACCATTCTCTTTTTGGGGCAAACTACTGTCATCTTGCAATATAGCCTCAGTATTTTTGTTCACGAAGTCTTCTACAGATAGTTGTCTCTCAGAAAGACACACCTGCTTCCTGAAGGGATTTTCTGATCGGTTACCATAGTGAGGATTCTTTTGACATCAGCAGTAGAGGTCATCCTTGGCCTTCCAATCCCTTTGTGATTACATATCTCACCTGTGTATTCTTTCTTCTTAAATTATATTCTATACTATGATTCATGATATTCCAGTTGATTTTGGTAATCCCAAGGTTTGACCAATGTCTCCAATTCCTTTATTATAGTTTGTAAGCCTTTAATTTAGTTGGCACAGCTTTTCGCCTCATGTTGAACAATGGCAACTACAGACTCCAAATGGCAGAAGTAAGCCTAGGTATTTTACAGTGTTGGTGCAGAAGATTCTAAGTACAACAAAGCTTGAAGGTCGTTTTAGGACATGGAAAGGGTAAGATGTCCACTTTCCCTTTAAATTTATACAGTAAAAATATTAAGAGTTGAATGTATAATTTCCAATAACATTGGAGCTTTGACACTGGGGCAACAAATTTATCATTCCTCCTGAAATTTTATGCACGATAAAGCAGTCACCATAAAAGAATGCCATCTTAATTTCCTCAACTAAGATATAGAATCCCAATTTTACACAGCAGACTCCAAAAAGGTGGTATTTTGAACACCCTTTTAAACTATCTTATGGTGTATTATAGTGCAGAATAAACCTAATCTCCTAAAGCAAACATGAATAACCAGTATTTTAATGATTTAATCACTGCTTATAATACCAAGGATCAGATTTGCATCAATTTAGGGTAACGGCAGATGAGCAGACTTGGGGAGACGAGTAAACTTCGGGAATCGAAGTGCCGCAAGTGAATAAGCTCAGACGATTACTCATTGAAGCACACAGAAGCCAGGAAGGCAATTTGGGGAGATTGTCACTGGGAGGAAGAGGTGATTAGTCGCCCGATGACTAAATCTCCATGAATCTGCCCGTCTGCCCCTACCCTTAGAACTGAAAGATTGGTATTTCCATGCAGAAGGAAGCTAAATCCGTGTAATCCTTAACTGAAAAGAGCAGCTTTTTCTTTACTCTCCAAGGTTGGGGGCAGAGTTTAAACACACACACAGATTGCATATCCCCTCCCAGTCAGCATGGCTCCAGCCGTCAAGTGTAGCTACAAACAGTGGAACGCAGAATGTGTAATTTGATCTTTTTTACCCCCCCTTCTACCTTAGCCACATTTAGCAAGTAACGTGAGCTCTTAGAAAGGCATAGCACATCAGTCTGGAGAAGAAAAAAATATCACCCTCCTTAGTCAGTATTCAAGACTAAAAATCAAAGCATGCAAATCATTTATGAGTCCACTAAGTGTCCAGAGCTAAATCACCACAAATAAAAAAAGAACAAATTATGTTGATAACTTCGATTATGATGGCTATTCTGTAAAAAGAAGATAGCTAATTTATGTGGCTGACATTTCATTAAATATAATGGTTTCCAAGCCCAAGGTAAAATGAAGAATTTAAGAGGGGGTCAGTCAAGGACATGTTAAGTCAATCTGAAAAGAATTTTATCATAAACAATGCCTTATATACAGCAATGCTAGAAACTAGTCTGCCATTTAAAGTTAAAAAGTGACTGTACACTGTAAAAACTAGCATAAATGGAATACAGGTATGGGATCCAGAATGCGCAGGACTGGGGTTTTTTTCTGAATAACAAATCTTTCCGTAACGTGGATCTTCATAGCTTAAGTCTACTAGAAAATCATTTAACATTAAAAAAACCCAATAGGCTGGTTTTGCCTCCAATGAGGATTTATTATATCTTAATTGGGATCACGTATAAGCTACGGTTTTATTATTACAGAGAAAAAAAATTAATGTTTTTTAAAATTTGGATTATCTGGATAAAATGTGTACATGGAAGGTTATACACATGTATAAACAAAATAATGTTGAAAAGTAATTTTCATACTATATGTTAATTTTTTTTTTTTTTTTTTTTAAAGGTAAGTTTTATTTTAAACATTTACTTAGCAGCCAATGTCATATGTGAACAAAAAGTAATAAAAGAGTACATTGTGACATTGAGAATACAGTGATGGACATTGCGAATAGGTTCAGGAGGACAGTTCAATTACTTTACTTTGAAGCAAAGGTTTGGTTAGGTCAGGTCTTCAGGTAGCGTCTGAGCAAACCAAAGAAACTGTCTCTTCTTCAAGTTATGGGGAGGGACTTCTGATAGAACAACATAGGTACTATAAGGTTAATGGTACGTGTGGTGTTTTTAAGCAATGACCAGCTTTTCACCAACTACAGGTATGGAACCTGTTATCCAGAATGCTTAGAACCTGGTGCTTTTCAGATAACTGATCTTTCCGTAGATTGGATATTCATAGATTAAGGGGCAGATTTATCAAGGGTCGAACAGAAAATAATTTTGAAAGTGAAAATTTTCATTTTTTTAATGGTAAAACTTGTAAAATTCGACTAGGAATTTATTCAAAACTGATTAGAGATTTTAAAGGAATTAGATTTTCGAGATTTATCATACTCTGGCCCTTTAAGAACTCAAATTCGACTATTTGTCACCTAAAACTTGCCGAATTGTCAACGGGAGAGGTCCAAGAATCAATTTAGAGATGCTTGCAACCCCCCTGACATCTACATTTACTACTAAATCTATTTTAGTAGTAAATGTAGATTGGTCAAATTTCAAGTTCATGAAAGTTTTAAAAAAACTCACACAAATTCGACCTTTTATATATGCGCCTCCCAGTCTGCTAAAAAAATCATGTGAATATTAAATAAACCCAATAGGCTGGTACGGTTTCCAATAAGTATTAATTATAGCTTTGCCTGAATCAAGTACAAGGTATTGTTTTATTATTACAGAGAAAAAGGTAAAACTTTTTAGAACTTTTTTTGATTAAAATTAAGTCTATGGGAGACTGCTTTTCCGTAATTTGGGGCTTTCTGGCTTTTGGGTAACCAACCCCATACCTGTAAAACCCGACAGTCAGTTTTTGGAGTGTTCTGGTGCTGTTTTTCGAGGAGACATAAAAAAACAGCATTTAATTAGCCCCTAAAAACCTTATTCATAGACCAGATAAAACCTATAATGACCTGAGGAAACCAAACAAATTCCTTTTAATAAAAGCCCAGGTAAGAATTGAAGGAGCACCCAAGCATTTGTATTTACTTACCTAAAACCCAGGCTTGGTGTTGTGATCAGCAGAAAACTGCACCAACCAGAGGTTAGACACATGCGTAGAACAACGTAGCTGGCTTTTCGCTTAACTGTGCATGTACATTCGCAAGCTGAAAGGAGAAGCAGGAAGACTATCGCTCTGTGGTGCTTGCTTGAAGAAGCCTGGGCCGGTGCAGTTTTTTTCTACTAGTAGAACTGGTCCAGAGTGTCAAAAAAGTAAATACAATCACTTGGGGGGTTCCTAACCCCCAAACATAAAAAAGTTGAATTTATATTTTCTAATAGCATTATCCTTTAGGTCCGTTAAAGGGGATACTGCCTCAAATACCTAAACCGTCACTTAGGCATACAAGCTAAATGTATTATCTCCCATAGTACTCCTATTAACACATGCTCTCTCAAGAAGCCAAAAGGGCAGGATCCATTGTATGACATTTACTGGACATTATGACATTAAAGGCACTTATGGATATCAGAAAGAATCAGGAGGCTTCCATACACCCACACAAATCATATGAAACTTCGTTTGTATCTTTAAGATGGCCACACACAAAAAGATCCATTCGTTCAAATCATTGATTTATCGAAAATCCCGATCTCCCGACCTGCCACTAACCTTCAGTTGTAATAAAGTAGTAAAAGAACAGATAAGACAATGATCAGCCCCTGACAGCAATCATACGAAAGTATTTGTCCGACAAAGCTGGTGACAGTCTGCATGTACTGTCGATCAGATGATTTTCAGTGGGAGAGATTTCCACAGTCAACAAAAAATTTTTAACCTGTCCGATCAACTGAACGACCCGATCGGCATGGCTAGACAAATGTCAGGACACTCCACAAACGATCCGAAAATTGTACGAATCAAGGATTCGTACGAATGGATCTTTGTATCTATGACCAGTTTTATTCAGCAGTCAGATCCAACAACATTAATGATTGCATTCATTAATGCTGGCTGAAATGAAACCTCAGGCAAAATCAGCCACACATTGATCTGTAAACTTGAAAATGCAATTGGGGCAAGGACCACTTCAGCAACTTCACCATACACGTGAATCTTTCAACGCGTGGTCACCTTTAGTTAGGGTGTTTGTAAACAGTAGGTAAAATTATTTACCCAAAGATTTGATAAGCCAACAGAATAATCAAACTACGTTTCGCCCTTGAACCATATAGCCAAACTCTCTATTCGGACAGTTGTTTCTTCACTAGACATGCTCTCTGCTTTTTTATTAAGTAAACAGAAATACCTCCAGAAGGCTGAATATTATGAGAAAACATTTTCTAGAACTTTTAATCATAGCCAAATTAAAAGCAGTAAAATTAACTGTAAATGTTTTATTGTATGCAGTAATCATTAACTAAATGCGCAGACCAAAGTTTCTCCTTCAGAACATACATTAGCTAGTGTATTATATGGCACCAGAGAGAAGTAGAACTTTCAGGAATTTCCACATATAAGCTTACACATGGTGCCTACATTTCATCCACCAGACCATGACTAAACTAATAAAGGTACCTGAAATTTCATAGCAGATTGGAATGTTTTACTATGAGCTTTGGCAGGCACTTTATTATTCATGTCCTCATTAAGGCATTCAGTACCAATGGATCATTCAATTCTGCACACATAATCCAAGAGGATTTCTGCATCTGTGCAGCAGACTACAATTTCCAACCTATGTGCCGATAAATTATGGTAATAAAAAAACCTAACTAAACTCGCTGCAGATGATGAGGATGAATTGCTGATGTGGTGCTGCTATTCAAAAAGGGATCCCGTTCTCAGCCTCAAAACTATAGACCAGTTAGTCTGAAGTCGGTGGTAGGAAAGCTTTTCGAAGGGTTAATAAAGGTTAAGATACTGGACTTCATAGCAAATAATACTATGAATTTGTGCCAATGTGGTTTTATGCATAATAGATCTAACTTGATTTCTTTTTATGAGAAGGTAAGTAGAAACCTCGATTCTGGGATGGCAGTGGATGTGATTTATTTAGACTTTGCTAAAACATTCAATACAGTGCCACACAGAAGGTTACTGGTTAAATTAAGG
>CM044444.1:35762990-35880478 GCA_024363595.1 Xenopus borealis | reverse complement strand
AAGTGTCACCCCTGTAGAAAGTAGTTTCTACGTGGGGTGGCACTTAAAGGGTTAAAGTACAGAAAATAGAAAGGTTTCTATTTTTGCAGATGATACTAAATTGTGCAGAACTATAGGTTCCATGCAGGATGCTGTCATTTTGCAGAGTGATTTGTCTAAGTTGGGAAACTGGAAGACAAGGTTCGATGTTGATAAATGCAAGGTTATGCACTTTGGCAAAACTAACAAACGCAAGTTATACACTAAATGGCAGTGTGTTGGGAGTTTCCTTGAATGAGAAGGATCTTGGGGTTTTTATAGATAACAAGTTGTCTAATTCTGGGCAGTGTCATTCTGTAGCTACTAAAGCAAATAAAGTGCTGTCCTGCATTAAAAGGGCATAAACTCAAGGGATGAAAACGCAATTATGCCTCTTTATAGATCCCTAGTAAGGCCTCACCTGGAGTATGCAGTGCAGTTTTGGACTCCTTAAGAAGGATATAAATGAGCTGGAGAGAGTGCAGAGATGTGCAACTAAGCTGGTTAGAGGGATGAATTACGAGGGTAGACTGTCCAGATTGGGGTTGTTTTCTCGGGGGAAAAAGGTGCTTGCGTGGGGACAAGATTACACTTTACAAATACATTAGAGGACATTATAGACAAATAGGGGACCTTTTTACCTATAAAGAGGATCACAGCACCAGAGGCCACCCCTTCAGGCTAGAAGAAAAGTATTTTCATTTGAAGCAGCATAGGTGGTTCTTTACAGTGAGGTTGTGGAATGTACTGCTGTGTGATGGCTGATTCTATTAATGATTTTACGGGGGCTTGGATGATTTCTTGGACAGAAATAATATCAAAGGCTATTGTGATACGAAACTCTATAGTTGGTATATGACCATATATAATTTATGTGAAGGCATGGAGGTGTGTGTATGTTGGGTTTTAATTTGATGGGGTTGAACTTGATGGACTTTGTCTTTTTTCAACCCAATTTAACTATGTAACTAGGATACTGCTGTTTACAAACAAATTAAGTCTCACTGTTTTGAACACACTCATAGCATAGAACAATCCCTCTTCATATAAAAATACACTGGCTGGACTTATCTGCAATATACCACACAATGTATGTGTGTGTGTATAGTTTTGGTAACTTTTTTGTAAAAGACTGTTTCGTGCAACAGCTTTTTTCACATTTTATATATATATATATATATATATATATATATATATATATATATATAATAAGTATAATAACAGAACGGAATCGCATAACAGGCTTTTGGTGCTATTGTCTTGCAGCCCTATGAGAAAAAAAAAAATATGGTGGCCAACTCTGACAAAAAATATTGCACTGCAACCCGTATTGTATGTACCTTTAATTTTTAAGTCAACTGCAATAACATTTTAACTAAACATAACTTAACAATGGCATAGCCTTCATATTCATAAGTTTAAGTATTTATAAATCAGTTTAGATTCTATAAATGATATGGCATGTATGATAATGATATGCCATTTTTCTGCATTGCTGGTTGATATTTCTGAATCTGAAGTCAATTCACCTGCAGCCAAGTCAATTTCCCAACATGCCTAGTAGGTCTACTAATTCTGTCACCTTCTAGTTTGTTCAGTAGTCAGAATAGCAATGTTCCTGTCTGGTGTTTGAGTCTGGCAGATCAGTAATTCAGGTGCAGATTCTATACTGTTACAATTTTGCAACATTTATTTCATACTTTTCTCAGCAGCATCTCTGGAATATTAGCAACTATTGTATCAATACTAGCAGCTGCCTGTATTGAAATCCAGGAATTCTGCTCATCTGGGACACATAAGAAATGTATTAACTAAACGTATTAATTTAGAACAGTTTACAGCAGGGGTCCCCAACCTTTTTTGCTTGTGAGCCACATTTAAATTTAAAAGAATGAAGAGCAACACACGCATGAAAAAGTCCATGGCGATGTCAAATAAGAGTTCTGATTGGCTTTTTGGTAACCCCTATATGGACTGGCAGCCTACAGGAGAGAATGTTTTTTATGCAACCAAAACTTGCCTCTAAGCCATTAATTCAAAAATAAGCACCTGCTTTGAGGCCACTGGGAGCAACATCCAAGGGGTTGGAGAGCAACATGTTGCTCGCGAGCTACTGGTTGGGGATCACTGGTTTACAGGGTCCGCGACCACCCTTCCCAGAGTTGCTTTAGAAGTTGAAAAAATTATATTTTACACTTCAATATTAGAAAAACTGTCACACATAGAAAATATAAAGTAATTGGAAAAAGTTATTTCTGGTGATCTATCTATCTGAAAACAACTAGTTGTTTGGAGGCGAAAAAACCCATTAAGGGATACGAGAATATAACACACTATATGTAATTTAAAGCATGAGGATACCACAACAATGAATATTCTATACAAATATTGCAAACATCCAGCAAGTTGTAACACGCTTATTTCCCTAGATATGCAATAAACTCAATGGCAATTGTCATCCTAAAGCCTTACAGATGCTGTTAAAGATTATATCAGTGTCAACCACAACAGATGAGGCAAAAAACAATAAAAAGCAAACTTTAAGATAGCTTTGGCCATAGACAAAAAGATTTTTGAAAGATCCAATTGTTATCGTGAGACCACGATTGTCTCAAAACGATCGTTTAAATGCCTGATGTGTCAATCAACTAAAAAGACCATTTCAGGCGATATTGCCAGCAAAACTGAAGGATCGCAGCCTGCTTGGCCCTGCAAACATAGGTAGATTGCATGGGGACCGATAAAGATTTTCTAACCTGGCCGATCAATCATCAGACCGATGTCGGACGAAAAATCGTAAGATGAACGATCGTTGGTATCCCACCAACCGCACGATAATTTGACAGATTGGTCGGACTTCCCTAAAATCGGTCGTTTGGCAGGGAAAGATCGTTGCGTCTATGGGGAGCTTTAGTCTCTCAGAATATACTCATCTAAATAAATTTTTTTCATTGGCAAGAGATGTTTTAACAATATAATTGCATAGATTTTAACATCAAAAAACATCAAAGCAAGAAGATAAACAAACTTCTAAATATAAAACACCAAAGAGAAACCATTTGTATGTATGGCATTAACAATTACATAAACAAAGAAAATAAACTATCATAACACAAAAGATCACCTTGTGAATTAGCAGCTGTTCCCAAAACTACAACTCCCAGAATTCCAGTAAGAGGGCAGACATAACAACAAGGGGGGGAGGGGGGTTTGTAAGAGTATAGCTGATACTGCTGGAAGTTATGGAACACCTGGAGGGCCCTATCTTGCGTCGCACAAACAGCTAGGAAGATTAGCAAAATGTAAATAGACTCGACACATGGGGCGGGAAGAACAAGATGGTGGAGAAACAACTGCAAATAAAGAGCTAAACAAACACCCAGAGGTGACCAAGGGAAATGAAAAGCTCAGATTTGAAGGAGAAGGAAACAAGCCCTACTGTATAAAACAACGAGCTAAAATTCATTTCAATACGGACTGTCGGTAATGTGCATAAAACTTGAGTTAAATCACGGCATTAAAACAGTTATTAGAATAAAATATTTTTTATATGTGGCCCTTAGCTCCCAGCATCCTGCGTCAGCCAGGCAGTAGTTTCCCTACACCACAGTCAATAAGATAACAGATAACTCTGGAAATAGCCCGCTTCCCACTGTACGAATACAAGCAGTCCTAAATAAAGTACGGAAAGCGTTTCTATCAATAATCACCGAATTGCCTCCCACGCCCGTTTACTCACTGGTACTCCGATGATCCCATCTGTCTTCTTAATGAATCGTGATAAAATCCCGTCTCCCGACTGCGTAAATCGCCCCAGTCTCTTATCCCGAATTCTCACACCTCCGCCGTGCGCGCGACTGAAGCTCCGCGCACTGCGCCGCCACCGCCACGCCACACAGCAAGCGGCCCGCTGGGATACGCACGCGTTGACGTCATCACATGCCGTTTCAAAAATTAACCTCATCAGTGCTGTCTAGATGGAAAGTAGGACGACGGTGACAAAAGTATTACGACCCTCCACTAAATAATGAATATTAATAGCTACCGTATTTGATCGCAACAAGGTTGTACACCTCGGTGGCTTAGAAGGCGCCACAGTTGTTATTGGCTGAAATACGATACAAGAGAGTTGTTTTAACGTGTGGTGTTTGTATTTTATTTCTAGCTAGTTTTCATTGCATTTCTTGCAGGCTTTTCAGCTTCGGTTGAACTTTCTGTCTCCTTGATTGCATTCCTCTACAACAAAGCTTAATATCTTCCTCAGGTCGTGCACAGCAATATTTGTGGAGTTGTGTTTGCGCAATATTAGTTTCCACGAGGCTCTGCTCGTCTAAAACCTGTTAAAATAGTTACCAAGCTATTAAAATAAGATTTTAAAAAAAGAAAACTGGCTTTGTAGTATGAACAGATTTGTTGTTATACCCTTATCACTAAAACTAGTACCTATAGGGATTTCTTCCTATTCAATGCAATGAAAACGGTCCAATATGATTGTTTTTACTACAGCTGCCTTATCTATAATCCCAATATCCAATAAGCACTGACAGGACGTCAGTCTTTTTATGTGAAGGTGAGCAGGGACCTTGGTTCTGGAATGGCAATGGAACTTAAACTTGCTAAATCATTTAATAAGGTGCCAAACAGAAGGTTACTGGTTAAATCAGGGGTGTCCAACCTGCGGCTGAGGATGGCTATGAATGTGACGCAGCTTGAAACGCTTGGTTCCTGTGGAAACATCAGAATAATATAAGTCTATTCCCGTGTATAGTTCCATCTGGTTATCCAACTCAGGGTCAGACTAGCCCAGCTGGACACTGGAAAAAAACTATGGTCCAAACTATGGTCCAATTTACCCTAGCAGCCATGCATTGATTTGAATGAGAATATGGAATATTAATAGGACATGGGTCAGGAAATAAAGCTGAATAATAAAAAGTATCAATAACAATAAATGTGCAGCTTTTTGAGGGTGTCAGTGACCCCCCCTTTGAAAGCTAGAAAGAGTCAGGAGAAGAAGACAAATAATTAATAAACTATGAAAAATAAATAATGAAGACCAATGGAAAGGTTGCTTAGAATTGGTCATTCTATAACATACTAAAAGTTAACCTGAAGGTGAACCACCCCTGTAAGGACCTGGAGGTGGGCATTGAAAGTACTGTTTCTATTTTTGAAGATTAGACTAAATTGTGGGGAACTGGGCAGCAAACTGGAAAATGAGGTTCAATGTTGATAAATGCCAGGTTATGCACTTTGGCAAAAATAATATAAATGGAAGTTATACATTAAAGGGCAGATTTATCAAGGTTGCACCCTAGTCAGGTTCCTGTTCTTCCTACCCCTAGTTCCGGCCCTGGTATGGAGGGGTGTGTGTGTGTATGCTGGGTTTTCATTTGGAGGGGTTGAACTTGATGGACTTTGTCTTTTTTCAACCCAGTGTAACTATGTCTCTATATCTCACACAGAGTCACTTATAACCAAATATTTTCAATGATTTCCCTTTCTCTTTTACAATAAAACAGTACCTTGTATTTGATCCAAACTAAGCATCATGGATCTGTAAAAAAAACATTTATTTAATGTTTAAATGTATTTAGTATACTTAAGGTATGGTGATCCAAATGACATGTTCAAAAACTGAATCCATGGCCCAGGCATTATGAGTAATATATCCGGACTCACTTGTATTTTCCAGGGGTAACCGAGATTTTAAGAAACAGTAACATCAAAAAATGTAATTGTTTTAAAGTAATAAAAATATAATGCACTGGTAAAACTGCAGTGTTTGCTTCAGAAGCACTACTATTGTTTAAATAAATAAGCTGTTGTGTAGCCATGGGGGCAGCCATTCAAAAGAGAAAACGCTCAAGTTACACAGCAGATATCAGATAAGCTCTGTAGAACATAATGTTTTCTGTTATCCATTGCTTATCCTGTGCCATATAGCCGTTTTTCAGTTTCCACCATTGCTACTCAGCAGCTTCTTTATATGAACTATAGTAGTGTTTCTGAAGCAAAAAGATCAGTTTTATCAGTGCGGGGCAACACCACATGATATATTCTTTACTTTAAAACACTTTAATTTTTTGTTGTTACTGTTCTTTTAATCCCCCTCACCTGTCACCTGTAGTGACCAGGTCAATCACTTGCTGTTAGTTATTTTCAATTGAAAGGTATATGATCTTCCCCCAAAACCCTTTGATATCCATGGGAAGCACTGGAGCAGAGAGCATGACATGGGGCTCAGGCCAATACAGGGACAGGGCAAGCCACCTTTGTATACAAGGGGTCACCTCTCTAGATTCCATGGCTGTATTGAAACTTTCATTCTAAAATGAGTATAACAAATGTATAACTATATAGTACAGTATAAAAAATTTACTTACAAATAGTATACATATTATATGTAAATACTGTGTGTGAATTGATGTAGTTCATATTAACCCAAATCCAAGAATAGTAGGGAATATCCATTGTTACTGACAGTTATTATTAATGTACATTATGAACCAAAGGGCAAGCTCAGATTGTATGTAGACCAGCAGGAAATACAGCTGTTTTCCTTTCTAGCGCAATTAATTATTTCCTCTGTGTATAAAACGGAATATATTAGCCAATTTGGAACATGTAGAGGATTTCCTGCAGTACTTCTCTTATTTCCTCCACACAGTATATTAGTTAGTCACAGCAGTGGTGTAAGTCTCATTGCAAGAGGCTTATTTATTATAGGATGGATTTTAGTGGTTTTAAAAGTTATTTAAAAGTTCAGATTAAAAAAGTAAGAACAAAAAAACATTGAAGTGCTGTAACATTTTTTTCAGACAATTCATACTGAAAAATATCAAAAGACCTCTAAAAGTCTGATTGGTTTAAAAATGGTCCAATAGGATCAGTGCACCTCCCATTGACTTCTATAGCACATCGACAACAATTACTTGGCGAAGTTTGACATTAAAGGCTATGTTTCTAAAAAGCTCTGCAAATTTGTTATTTATTAAATGTAAAAACCACAAAATCTCTAAAACAAAACTTTGCCAAGTAAAAATTGTCAGGGTGCTATAGATAGTCAGTGGTAGCAGTGCTGATCCTATTGGACTATTTTTATTCCAATCAGAATGTTAGAAGTTTTTGTATTTTTTTCCTGTAAGAATTGTTTGAAAAACTAAAATTTTTGGAGATACTCAATTTTTTAATCTTTAAATTTTTAAATGTTCAGCACTTTTTTCCCTTTGCACTTTTTTTAGTCTGAATTTTTTATAGAGGTTTTAGAGTTTGTGAGTTTAGTCTTGTTTTCCAAAACCTCTAAAATCCAGCCTTTAAAGGACCAGTAACAAAATCTTTTTTTTTTTTTACAAAATTCGTTAGTATGCATTGAAAAAAAAACACCAAGACAATTTAAACTTTAAAATTGCAAAGTCTTTATTAAAAAATAACTTACCAAAACTTTGCTTGTGCTCCTCTTCAGAAAAGACGATTGGGCCTTTCTTAATAAAGGCTTTGAGATTTTAAAGTTTCATTTTTTCTTGGTGGTTTTTTCAATGCATTTTTTTTATGTTACTGGTCCTTTAATAAATATGTGTCTCATTCACCCACTATCTGAAGATCTGGAATTAGGGCTCACCTGTATGATTTGTGTAATGATGTGTGTAATGCTTTGCATGGAACCATACACAAAATAAATCAGTTTGAAAATGTATTACCGAATTACTTGTGTGGACTGAAAGTTATAGCACACATACAAAGTTATGGCAACAAATTCTGGATAAAACAGCTAATAACTTGACACTATTTTTTACAATATTTCAATTAACATTTACTTTATAACCCCTTTATAACTGGGCAACCTGTTCACAGAAAGCAACAAGACCAAGTTTTGTTGTGATAAATATGGTCTTTTGTGTCGTGTTTTTACAGACAGTTGCATCTAATTTAAAGCTCTATAGTTTTTATTGCCAAGAAAGTCTTAAGAATACACAATTTCAGTAACATATTATTCTTTTGTTTGTATTAACAAGTAGCTTTATTGGACCAAATGCATATGAATAAGAATTCAACCACACCTATGTTTTTCAAGCTCAAAAAGACAACAAAAATGCACTTCAAACTCAGGACTAGTTTCAACAAAGTTGACTTTATTTTACATGGGCAACTCAAGGTGAAACAAAGCACTAATTCATTACTAATAACAGGGTGTTTAGCCATAGGCCAAAAGGTCAAGACAAACCAGACCAATTGGTGACCTACAGGAAGTATGGCAAACAATCCCCCCCACCCCACTAAATAGTTGACTTTCAAGTCTTGCATTCACAAGCAAATGCCAGAATAAGCAGGGGTGAATTTTAATGAAAGCTTGTGGAGGCTAAGCCTTCTCAAACTAGCCTTAAAGGGATCCTGTCATGGGAAAAAACATTTTTTTCAAAATTCATCAGTTAATAGTGCTGTTGCAGAATAATTCTGCACTGAAATCCATTTCTCAAAAGAGCAAACAGATTTTTTTATATTTCATTTTGAAATCTGATATGGTGCTGGACATTTTGTCAGTTTCCCAGCTGCCCCAAGTCATGTGACTTGTGCTCTGATAAACTTCAATCACTCTTTACTGCTGTACTGTAAGTTGGAGTGATATCACCCCTCCCTTTCCCCCACCCAACAGCCTAACAAAAGAACAATGGGTAGGTAACCAGATAAGAGCTCCCTAACACAAGATAATAGCTTCCTGGTAGAACAGCACTCAATAGTTAAACGCATGTCCCACTGTATACTATTCAGTTACATTGAGAAGGAAAAACAACAGCCTGCCAGAAAGCAGTTCCCTCCTGAAGTGCTGGCACAAGTCACATGACCAGGGGCAGCTGGGAAATTGACAAAATGGCTAGCCCCATGTCAGATTTCAAAACTGAATATAAAAAAAATCTGTTTGTTCTTTTGAGAAATGGATTTCAGAGCAGAAGTCTACTGGAGCAGCACTATAAACTGATGCGTTTTTAAAAAAACATGTTTTTTCGTGACAGTTTCCCTTTAAAGTGGACCCGTCACCCCAAAAAAATATTCAAAATCCTATTTTATCACATTAGTCAAGCAAAATGAACATTAATTACACTATATACATTATTTGAATCTTGTTTTCTTCAGTCTGGGAATTCATACTTCTAGCAAGCAGGCAGGAGCCATGTTGTGGACACTGTTATTAAGACAAGCCTTGCATCATCTCAGAATATTGTTTGTGCACCAGAATGGGGGACCCGATGTCTATCCCCATGTCCTGGCTACACAATTAAATGGTTAAGAGAACTGGGGGAATGTGTGGATAGCAGTGGCATCTAGGAAGTGCTGAATGGAAAGTGAAAGTAATTGTCTGCCCCGCCTCTATGCCTAAAGCTGGCCATAGACGTAACAATTACGATCTTTCTTGGAAAAGATCTTTCCAAGAAAGATCATTCGTTTCAACACACACGTGTAGAGCTGAATCGTCAGATAAACGGGTAGAAACAATAGAATTCTACTTGTATCTGACGATTCAGCACTAACAATGGCCGATGTTCAGGGAGCTTTCAAAGGCATCCGATCAAAATTTTCCATCCAGTCCGATCAACCAGCCGACCGATATCTTAATCCTCTGACGATGTCGGTTGGCTCATTTCCCACCATACACGCACCGAATATCGTACGAAAATTAGTTTCGTACGATATTATCTGTGCGTCTATGGCCACCTTAAGGCATAGAGGAGTGGCAGACAATATTTGATTGACAGCTGAGATTTTTAAATGAGCTTAAAACAGCTATGAATGCTTTAATAAAAATTTGGATTTCATGTTTAATTTGAAAAGAACTTTTATTATACAGATTTTTGTGCCTGGGTGACGGGTCCACTTTAAAGGAAAACTATACCCCCCTGACAATAAAGGTCTCTATAAAAAGATATTGCATACAATAACTCATGTAAAACCCTGCTTCATGTTAATGAACCATTTTCATAATAATATACTTTTTTAGTAGTATGCGCCATTGGGTCATCCTACATAGAAAATTCCCATTTTAAAAAATAAGGACAGCCTCCTGGGATCATTTGATTCAACAGTGCACACAAACATACCAAACAAATTATAACATTTGGTCACATGAGCCAATTAACATACAGAGTTGTGTCTTTTGCTTCCACACTTCTTCCTGTTACTGTTAGAGTTGTAATATTTCTGGTCAGGTGATCTCTGAGGCAGCACACAGACCATCTGTTGCCCAAGTAATCATTTTGGGGGTATAGTTTTCCTTTAAACTCATGAACTGCTTATGCCTTATGTATAAGATCACAATAAAGATCAGATAAATAAGTTGAACTCAGACTCCACATAAGTGGCAGGGAGATTTGGCTTTGAATGTATGTGTCACTGGCAAACTGAAAATACAAGGACTGTGCTACCTCTGAGTAGCATGGTCCATAAGCCATTCCTACATGGCCAGTTTACAGTACTTTAGTGCAGCCAGTGTTAGTGAAATAAGGGTGAGGACATTGCATGGCAATTCTGAAGCACTGCAGTCACACACTCTGACTGAAAAAGGGAATGAAACTTATAAAGGCAGACTAAGCAGCTTGAGAAGACTGAACTGAGAAAATCAGTTAACAAAAACATCAGGTGTGAGTGGCCAAAGAAAGGGGACTAGTAAGGATAGCATGGCAAAGGTAGTCACTCCAAAGAATAGGTGTTGAAAAACAAAGAATTGTGGTTACAAAAAAGAAGTTGACAGAAGATAAAGTGTTGGCTAGAAGGTTAGCACAAGAGAATAGCAGAACAGAATGGAGAAAAAGACAGCAGAGAGTAAGGGGGTTATTTTCTTAAGTCCAAATTTTTTAAGTTGTAGTTTTAAAAGGGAATACACCATTTTGTGGTCTGTATGTTTATTGTAGAGTATGTTGGCACATTTTATATATGCGTTATTAATAATAATAATAATAATATTGGTTGTTATACACAAAAATATGTTTATATGTTGCAGGTCAGTAATGCTTTTCTCTTTGTTATACAGATTTTCTGCTACACAGAAAAAGGTATGTTAACTTTATTTGTTTTATAAAATATACACAGGGACACCATGTTTTTCCTAGTATATTGTTTATTATGAACTGGGCAAACATGTAACAGGAATATTCTTTTCAAGTCAATAACATGGGGCATGGAGTAGTTTTTGGGCATTCTTCCACCAGCTAAACCACCAGCCAAGACTACAATGCCAGCTTCTACATCTAGATCTTTCTCTTTCTATAGCAAGTGAGTACATCTTGAAATGCAAGCTCTTGCGAGTTGGAACCTCTGATCCTATTTTTTACTCTGTAACTTTTGTTTGTTAAATTATTGGAAGACCGCAGTTTGTTATAAATGAATGTTAACTGCTGCATAACTTCTTGGTGCTATATAAATAAATGATGATTAATGATTTAATTGATATTTGCAGCATGAAAGGGTGCATGTGAATAGCCATCCTGCATTGTTCATCACTTGTAGAACATTAAACATTAAGCAACATTTGCTTAGCATCTATAGGTATCCCACATTTAAAACAATTTCTCAAAAATACCATAATATTTAATACAAGCATTTAGTACAGAAGTAGTAATGCTAGTAGAGCTTTCTAAATTCAAAGTAGAAAAGTGAATTTGCTTGGGTGATACACATATAAGTGTCTTCAGAATCTATGATTGGTAGATATAACATTTCTTTACCTTTATTGTCCTCAGCCTTAATTAGTTTGTCACAAATGTAATGTGGCGTAGTCACAAAAACTCTAGAAAAGAACATTAGTCCTTATTTTCATATTCCTTTTGCTTTTTTAAGTATTTCTATTTTTGTTCTGCAGCTTTCAGGATTTGAATTTAAGCTATTTGGTTGCTAACTGCCTGAAAACAAGTTTTGAAATCTAAATAGAAGAATTAAAATAAGCAGAGAGAGCACAAGGTGTTTCTGTTTGGGGGGGGGGGTCTGAGGAGGAGGGTAAACCAGGCAAACTGCACCAATACCTTAACTGGGTCCTGCTGCAATATCAGAACTGGGGTAAAAATGTTATGTTCCCTTCCCCCCCCCCCAAGTTCTGTCAAATATTAATAATATTGAAGCTGTGCAGTTAGGGGGTTATTTACTAAGCTTCAATTTTATTTGGTTGGAGTTTTAAAAGAGAATTCAACCCTACATTTAGAAAATTCCCATTTGCAATTGGAAGATATCATGATCTGTGCTGGGTTACATAGTTACATCGGGTTGAACAAAGACAAAGTCCATCAAGTTCAACCCTTCCAAATGAAAACCCAGCATCCATACACACCCCTCTATACCCTCACATAAATTATATATACCCATATTTATGCTAACTATAGAGTTTAATATAACAAAATGTATAATAGTTATAATAATATATAAAATAATCCGATTAATTCAGGATTTTCTGTCGATAATCTGAAAAAAAAGTAATTTATTGATGAATACGGTGAAAATGTGCATGGGAGCTTGTTTGAAGGGGTTTTAAAGGGATACTGTCATGGGAAAACATTTTTTTTTTCAAAATGCATCAGATAATAGTGCTGATCTCTGCACTGAAATCCATTTCTCAAAAGAGCAAACAGATGTTTTAATATTCAGTTTTGAAATCTGCACTTTACTTTCTGGCAGGCATTTATGTGTCCCACTTATTGTAACTGAATCAGACTTGGCTTTTACTATTGAGTGTTGTTCTTAGATCTACCAGGCAGCTGTTATCCTATGTTAGGGAGCTGCTATCTGGCTACCTTTCCATTCCATTTCTGTTGTTAGGCTGCTGTGGGGGGGGGAAGGTTGTCGGTGATATCACTCCAACTTGCAGTACAGCAGTAAAGATTGACTGAAGATTATCAGAGCACAAGTCACATGATTTGGAGCAGCTGGGAAATTGACAATATGTCTAGCCCCATGTCAGAATGACAAAATCTGTTTGCTCTTTTGAAAAATGGATTTTAGTGCAGAAATATGCTGGAGCAGCACTATTAACTGATTTAACTGATTAACTTGTATTTTTTTAAAAATGACAGTATCCATTTAAGAAAATAGTGAGACATTTTTAGAATGTGCTGATAATCAGATAATATTTTGGAAAGAGCTAGTCTATGCAAGCTAATACACAATTTACAAAAAGGACAATTTGAAAAGTTGCTTAGAAAAGGTTCACTCAATCTATAATATACTACAGTTCAACATAAAGTTTAACTTTTCATTTATTTCTTCATATCTGTCAAGATTATGTTAAAACATTTATATATATATTTCAACCATTCATTTGGAAATACTTATAATGTATAAATAGTTTACTTAAAGAGATACTGACACCTGAAATTAAACTCTTTTTTACATCTATAATAATACTGGCTTTGAAAGTTACTTCTAAATATGCCATAAAGTATTTGCTTGTTGCTTTTACATTACCTGTCTGATGTCCCATGTTCCTGTATGAGGGGGCTGCCATATTTGTGCAGCAGGAGTCCGTTAGAAACTGTAACTAACAGGCTGAGATGGGACAGTGAGGTTGGCAAAGTCAGAGTGTCAGGCTTAGGAACCTCAACAGTTATATTCAAAAAAACAAAAAATGATCAACATGACCTATAGGTAACATTTGATGTACATTCATATGTTAAAATGTAAAAGTGTTTTACCATGTCGAATTTCTATGTAAAAAGCAAATGTATTATTCAGACTACAAATATAAATACAAGGTTACAGTCACTATATTTTATTACATAACATGCTATATTGCATAAATTATTTATGCGACCACAACATTTTTTTGTTGTTTTTTTATTTTTATTTAGTGTAAGCCTTTCCAAAGACAATTTTGCTACAGTATTCAAAAACTAAAACATGCATGATACAGTCACATAATGGCATGTTATGCTTGGAACCACTAATAATACAAAAGCAATATAAAAGCAAGAGCACTTGGTGAAATAGGCAGTGTTTGTGTAAACAGGAAAGTTATATTTGCAGCACTCTTACTGTATACAAGAATGTTCAGAAGCAGACCCTGTTAGAAAAACAGAAAGTTTGCTCCTGGCTAGCAAGTACAAAATCTATAATTTCTGTTTAGGTGCCTGCATATATAGTTGGGATTGAAGGGGGTATTACACAGTCAAAACTTTCAGAATAGCCGCACAGAAATCAATATCCTAAATCTGACAGCACTTTGAGACTGAAGTCCCTTACTTAACAAATTGTAGCATTATCTGATTTTGCAGAAAAATTACATTTGTTTACAAGGTTATGAAATAAAGGGTGCAAAGTTTTTTACAGGTATAATCAAATATTGCACCTAGTCAACAGGCAATATATACTGGTCAACTGGTCAAAAGCAAACATCTGCAGCTATGGGTTACTGCACCTGAGCAAACATTGTTCCTTTTATTACATATAAGAAAACCTCCATATCTGTTGCTGCTGTGGTGTTTATCAGTTATCCGGTTAAATTAGCCAAAATATATCTTAGGGGCAGATTTACTAAATTCATGAAGGAATCAAAGTTCGATTGAATTTTAAAAAAGATTCAAATTCGAATTTTCAAATGTTTTTGAAGACCACTTCGACCAGTGAATTTTGAAAATTCGATCACATCGAATGATTCGACTATTCGACAGTACTTCCCCTTTAAATTTTTATTAGACTGCCTAGTTCGCCAGATCAAAGCTACCGAATTGGGTTTCATTATTTTTGATCGAATAGTAAATATTCGATCGGTTAATAAAATCGTTTGAATCGATTAATTCAAACGATTTATCGATCGATTGAATATTTCCTATTCGATCGTTTGACCAATCGGATTGCGGTAAAATCCTTTGAATTCGATATTCAAATTCCAAGGATTTTACTTCCCTGCCTATTCACATGGTTGAATTTGAGGGTTTTTTAACCCTCGAATTCGACCCTTAGTAAATCTGCCCCTTAGTGTTTTACAAGCTGTACTCATTTGTTGATTTGGAATCTCTCTTATTTTTCTTATCTTTTTTGAAGGAGAATAATTTAAATAGTAAACAAAAGCAAAACTATATTCTGTTTACTAGATTGAAAATCCTAGCAATCAGATTTACGTTGTAGACCTTTAAAGGATCATTTGAGATACAGGAAAAAAACATGCACAAAATAATAATAATAATAATAATAATAAAAAAATAATAATAATAAAAGCAACAAAAATGATTGCAAAATTAGAGATTGCCAATGCTCTGCTAAAGTATGTACTAGAAGAAAATGAATGTGGGTAAAAATGTCATATTTTATATAGTGAAATTATTTCACCAGCCTAACGTTTTAGCTTCTCAATAACAACAATGATCCTCCAGGACTTCAAATTTGTTACAGGGTCCACCATCTTGGAAAGTGTCTGCAATACACACATACTAAGAGGGCTATGAGCAACTATTGAGAAGCTAAGCTTAAAGAAGTCAACCCCTTTGGTGCTAAAATCCCCTTTGCCCGGTGGGGGGGAGGTAGGGCAGAGGAGGGAGGGGGAAACACAGGGAAGGGGTTGGGATTTAAGTGCCAAAAGTGGTTGACTTCTTTAAGGGTTATCAAGCAAAAAATTATGCTGTCCTGTAATATATGCTGATGCTACAAGGCATTACATTCTGATGCTAACTTCACTGGTTTCTGAGCTGCCATGTAGTAATTATCTGTATTAATTACTAATCAGCCTTATATTGTGAAATTTATATTCTATGGGGTCCATTTACAATAACAATAACAATCGAATTGTGTTTTTTTCCACGAATACATTTTTTTTTCTAAATAGCTCTAAAAACTCTGAATGTATTTAGTAAAAAAAATCACAAAAAAACTTTTATACCAAATAATATTGTCTGAAAAACTTTTCAAGGTTTTCGAGGTATTCGTATTTTTTAACGCAACGCTTAGCATTTGTTTAATTCACATTTTATATTCAGATCTTTTAAAAATTCATTGACAATAGTGGTTTTAGACTGTGGTTTCAAAAACTTCTGAAACCCCTTATACTCGACCTTCAGTAAATAAGCCTCCACGTGTACTGTATATTTTAAGTAGGCCCCTAAGCTCAGTAACTGACACAGCACAGAGCATGTGCAGTAAAGCAGCAGAAATGATGGGGAGCTACTGGGGCATCTTCTTAGTGCTTCTTAGGCACAGATCTTTACATCTAAAGGGCTATGGTTGCCTTGGGCTGGTATAGAAGCCCAAACTATAACGTACAGATATGGGAACTCTTATCCAGAATGCTCGGTACCTGGTCTTTTCTGGATAATGGACCTTTCCCTAACTTGGACCTTGATACCTTAAGTTTACTAGAAAATGATTTAAACATTAAATAACCCCAATAGGCTGGTTTTGCTATCAATAATGATTCATTATTTCTTAGTTTGGATCAAGTACAAAGTACTGCTTATTATAGAGAAAAAGGAATCCTTTTTAAAAATGTGGATTATTTTATAATGGAGTCTATAATTCGGAGATTTCGGATAACAGATCTCATACCTGTACAACATTTCTAGCCTAATTCTTTAGTTATACTGAAGCTCTCCTTTAAGCAAAGACATACTCTGTCTTTCACTAATATAGATTCATGTTTAATTCCTTGCACGAACTTAAAATATTTAACAGACCTACCGAATTGATCTATGGAGAGAATATTTCCTTTGCGATGCTAATTGTATGAGCTCATATCATAATGTACACTATAAGCTTTGCAATACAGTATTGGAACAGTGCAAATGAAAAGATCATCTCCTGACCTTGCCTTTTTCCTTGAGAAGCAGGATACACATTTCAGATAATCAAAGCTCAGTGAAAGCATGGGTAATTGTAAATGTATATCTGTTAATATTTTAGCATATTGTAGCCTTTTCCTGACTTTGTTTTACATTACATATTTAATTGCCCCACCTTTCTTGAAACTATGGCATAATCATTGGTATGGCATGTTAGTTTATTTTTTATTTCTTCCATATGGACCTGAAAAACAAAAACATTTACAAGTCCAGTGCAAAGCACCAGTCTGTGGCAGCTTTTAGCAGCCCCTTTGGTGTTTGAATGTACAGATTGCCAGTTCGTTGCCTAACTATAACCTTGAACTACTGAACTAATCTAGTTCCAATGACATTCTAAGGACAGTTTTTGCATGTACAAACTTATGAAAAAAAGCATATTGTGTGCATATTTATTTTTTTTTCAAACAGGAACGACCAGGCAGAATATAATGGAATTAATAAAGTTTAGGTGTGCTCAAACCTGCATCTCAAATGTGCATCAAAAGCATAAAAAACACACGTATTAGAGCCCTAAAGATATCAAAATTTGACATTTAAGTTAAGGTTAGAGTTAAAACAGCACCCAATTTCAATAAAAACATAAGTTTTGGACATCTTTTATCCTAGAAAAAAAAAATAAAAACTTAATCTCAAAGAAATAGGAAACTTAATACTGTACAATCAACCAAATATTTTTCTGGAATATTTCCTATTCAACTGTCTATATATGTGCAGGATATGTTTATTTCCACAAGAAACCACTTACATTTTGTATTTTATAGTTCCCCTTTAAATATTTTAAAATATTGTAAAATCTGACAAGCATTTGTGCAAGTCTACATTACTGGTGTAGTCATCCATAGCAACCAATCCACAAGGACCATTTATTGCTCAGCTGTTTAAAAACATCAAAAACAAGTATCCGATTGCTATGGGTTACTAGACCTTGGCAAATGTTGAACTTTGTATTACATTACCCAGTAACTGTTACAATTGCCATCTAACCATATAATACTTGTTGGCAACAGTTTACTGCACTTGTTTATGTCCAGCATTAGTAAACAAGCTGAAATGTGTTATAATCCTATAAGATTACAATTTCTCAGAGATAGACTAAAGGTAGCCATACACAGGCCGATAAAAACTGCAGACAGACCAAAGGGGCAGATTTAGTAACCAGCGAATTCACAACACAACACTTCGCCAGGCACAAATGCGCTCAGACTATTCCAATTCACTAATTTGCGGAGTTTCGTCCGGGGTACTGAATGATGGCGATTTTTATCTAGCATTACTTCGGCAATGCAAACATTTAAAAGTGACGATGCGCTACCATTCATTTCTGCCTAGCGAAAATCCGTCTTTATGTTAAATGTTGGTGCAAATACCAATTTCACTTTTAAAAAAATGTCCAGGGAACCATAATAAAGACAATATAGTTATTATAATGCCCTACACATGTGCCCACTATAAAATTAATGTTCCATATGTTTGAAAATGTATGGGGAAAACCAGTTACCGAAAAAAAACGTTTCAATTAGAACTTTTGCAGGCAATCACTCTGAAACAAGGAAAAGTCGCAAGCGTTTTTTGGACTTCGATGCATTTTCAGCTCACAGGATATGATGTAAGTGACAGAAGATTGAGGTAGAGGAAGATCTAGCTACTTTATTGCACTTCACCTGGTCTGAGGTGGAGAAGGCAACTCTGGCGAAAGAGGTAACGTTCAGTAAAATCCCATTTTAGCAAATTTGCAGAGTAACGACTGTTTGCAAGAGCAAAAAGTCGCCAGGCAATACTGTGCAAATCACCGCTAGCACTGGTCTCTTTCGCTACTAAATTAGTGCCAGCACCTGTTAAATCTGCAATGTTCCAGTGGATGGCAGCACTGGTGAATTGTCGCTAGCGTTAGCCACTTCAAAGCTTAGTAAATCTGCCCCAGAGTCAACAGCTTATTCAATAATAAGCCTTATTGGGCCCTTTGACGCGCTTCCCCAATCGATATCTGGCTGAAAGTTGGCCAGATGTCAATCAGGCAGGGTTAAAAATCCTGTCGGATCATGGACCTGAATCTGTTTGATGAAGTGGTCCTATGTTCCGACTGCCTGTATTCTTTACATTAAGATCTCAATGAGGATATATCAGAATGCAAAAATTGTGAAAAAAATTCATGAAATTTTTAAAAAAAGAATTGTACTTTAAAAAAAAAAAAATCACATTTTTCGGAATTTATTATACCCCGAGGATAAAAAAAGTCAGATAAAAATTCTTGAAAATCAGATTTTTTCCCTGCAAAGCTAATTTTTTGGTAAAAATTTAATGAATAAGTGTTAAAAGCCTGAGCGGATTTTATAAACTACATATGCAGATGTCCTGGTTGCTACTAGGTCCTGGAAATTGAAGCTCCAAAAAAAATCCCCCACATTATATATGGATCATGCAGAATGCAACACCCACACTGTTAATGAATTTATTAGACTGTGGTTGTGGATTGTGACAAACAGTTCTACACAGGGACTGCAGTGTGATGCAGCATGATTTGGCTTTCTTATTGCTCCTCTGGTGACCTGGCTAAAAGAAAGAAAGCATGCCTTGTTCTTCGTTTTCCTTAAAAAACTATAGGCCACTAGTTATGTAATGAGTTCCCAGGAAGCATAGCCAGATTGTAGAATTATAGTTTACAGCAGAGATAGAAGGCTGTCATAAAAATGTCCCTGCTCTGAATTTGTCTATACCTAAATTTCTAAAATATCATTATTCTCAGTTATGTCTTGTTCTTAAAGTGAAAGATATTTTGTAAAAAGCATCACTCTTTTAGTAGTAAACAGCTACCTGCCTTAACTGATCAAAAGTCAGTTGCCCACCACAGGAAAATACAGCAGTGCATATTTTCATTGTCCATGCAAGGCAACAAATAAAACTTCCCTTTCAAATCACTGTGGATTACTTCACAGTGTACTTATTGCTGCTGGCCACAGACCACTTACTTCCAGTTATTGTGAGCCAGCTCCGGCTGTAAAAATAGGGCCATATTGACTGACTAACCCAATAGCAGTGATCATGTTACTGTACCTGCAAATATTTTAAATATAAGCAAATTTATTTTAAACATTATTACCCTCGGGCACACAAAGACCAATACCACATAAACCACACTAATACCACTATTATATTCTGTCTCTTGCGAAAACGACAATCTGTTCATTACTTGGTCATCTTTTTTTGTCATTACTATCTCTTTTCTTCTTCATCTCCTTTTTGTAAAACTTGTTTAAAACCAACAATGGCCTTTTATTCTTTTAACTAATGTGTTACATTGTAAAAAATAAATTGTACATTACTGCCCTAACTGTTTTACTGTTCATATTTATATTTTAGTGAACTTGTGTCCACTTGTGCCCAGAGACTGGGTACTGGTGGGTACCTAATTATTGGAACAGTAGCGATAAGCTTCTTTATTCAGTCAACTTATCAATACTAGTTCTGAAATGGACAAAAACACTGCTGGGTAAGTCTCTTGATTTGCCTAAATCCTGTTCAGTGATTGTTTGATGCTGTAATGTACACACTGTTTGACCAAGACAAGCTTTAAAATCACATACATCCATTTATTTTTTCATCAGCAACATACATATCCACACAACATTTTCAAACATTATTTGAAGTGTCTACAAAGCCCGTAACTAAAGTATAAGATTTAAAATGTTGTTAGGTACTTTTGAACTTTGGAAAGATAAACTGCAGCAAAAACTCTTCTTCTGCTTCGCCTTTTTGGGGCTTTTTATTCTTTTTTTTTGCTTATTGACAGTTATTCCCTATGTCAGTTTGTCAGTGTTTTTACAAACCACATGTTTCTTCAGTTCATTGAGGTTGTGGAAACACATTGGGGCACATTTACTAAGGGTCTAAGTGAAAATTTGACTTAAAAAATTTCGAATTTCAAAGTAATTTTTGGCTACTTCGACTATCGAATAGCCCGAAATTCGAAAATTCTAATTTATTCGGTCAATTTCCAAACGAAAATGCCCTTAAAAAAATTCAATGTTCGAATTTTTTTTAATTCGAAATTCAACCCGTAGTAAATCTGCCCATTAGATATGTCCATTAGTAATGTGTTATTCAGAGCAAGCATGAGATTTCTGAGTCATTTATTCCATTATTTAAACAAAACATATCATGCATATTAAAATGGACATACAAAAATGTGAGTAAATATAAAAAAATATACAAACAAAGTCATGGCTATGACAAAGCCTGTAAAAGAAAAAGTAAAACTTAACCTTTAGAATGCTGCCTCTTTAGATTCCTTCCACCTATATAACATGGCTTACAGAAAATACTGCTTGATAAATAAAGATCTAAAAGGATATTGTTAATATGATTGTAGAATGCTCACACACACACATACACACCATAATAATAAATACAACTTAATACCTATCAAGCTGTCCCAAATATATGCTTACAGATAAATAACTATTTTAACTTAACTTATCAAGCCAAACTGCATTAAAGCACTGGCAATGGTATTAGCATTGTAAGTAAACGTATTATAAATATAGGGGGTTATTTAGTGAAGTCCAAATGTAAAATTCACAGACCTGCCAATGTATATGTCAGTGGGAGAGGTTCTTATCCTCTTTGGAAGGTTCTGTGGTCTGTGCTGGAATTAGACTAAAAATCTGACTAATTTGTGTTTTTTTTGGGCAAAAATCTGAAAAATTCTAACTTTTCGTGAAAAAGACAGAAAAAAAATCAGTTGATTTGGGGAAATACTCTGATTACAGTATAATTTGGATTTTCTCAAAATTTTTTCGTGTTTGGCCTGATCTGAAAAAATTGTGATTTTTTAATAATAAATAAGGTCCAATCATGGATTCTAGTTTGGTCAGACTTTTTTTAATTAAAAAATTCAGATAAATTTGGACTTTGCTAAATAAGGCCCATAGAATTTGAATATTTTCAAAAATAACGTAGAAGCTTAAACAGAGTTTAAAAAAAGTTAGAAAATGTGACTAGCTTCATAGGCCTTAGTAAACATTTGCCAGGATAAAAATGTCCTTAATTTTTCATTTTTTTTTTCAGTTAACAAACTGTATAGATATAGAACATATACAGATGCACATTTTCACTAGCAGATGTTAAGGATCTGCTGTCTAAGCTCCACTGCTGCAAGAAGTTAGTTCTACTACAGTTTGAATGTCATATATTGCCTATGAAGTCATAAAATACAAATATAAAAAACTCTATCGGTCCAAAAACAACATGAAGGCACGAATAGTACTGCAGTAAAATCAAAATAAATGTTTTTTCTCCTATTGCAAACCTACTTTGTATGACTTATAAAAGTCTAACAATGGAAATGGTGTTGCTGTCTGCATGAAACATTTCAATTAAAATGCTATAAGCATTTAGAACTATTGAAAAGTTAAATAACAGCAACAAATTCAAAAGGAAAATATTAACACAGTTAACATTGTCAGATGTTACATTATACTACTAGGTGAATTCTGTTTGGGACCTGCTTTTGTTTAATTAGTCTGCAGGCCTAATCAAAAAGCAATAAATAAATACATAGATTCATGTTTTCAAGCAGTGGTATGGTACAAACATCCACATGTTTGGAACTAAAATTCCCAATGTAATTTAAAACATTTAGAATTTGGAATCCCTACCAAGAGAGGAGTGTATATAATCAGTGAATAATGTAAAAAGAATGCCTCTAAAGGAGACTATGTTTGCCCGGTTTGATCTTAAAGAAATACTGACACCAGAAATTAAGCCTTTTTTTACACATCACAATATTGTCTTTGCGTGTTACTTATAATTTTTTCCATAAAGTATTTGCCCAATGCTTTTACATTACCTACCTGACTCCCTGTGTTCGGCTATGAGAGGGCTAACATATTTGTGCAGCAGGAATCCATTAGCATTAGAAACTTTAACTCACAGGCTGAGAAGTGGTTGGCAGGTTGGCAAAACAGTCAGGGTTAGGAACTTCATCTAACAATTACTTACAAAAATAATCCTCTCAGCAAAAAACAATCAGCATGACCTATAGGTAACTTTTAATGTACATTCATATTTTAAAAGTAGCTTTTTAGTGTTAGTATAACTATAATGCTATCATTACATAATTAATTTGATGAGCTCCCCCCCTCTTTCTGCTTAGCTGAGCTAAACTGTGCAACATACACTGTGCATTGATGATTTAACCATTAAGAATTCAATTCAGTATGAATTCAATTTTAATCAGGGGTGCTGCTGTTAACTTAAAGTAACTTTCTAGTACAGAGAGTGCAATTGTCACTGATTGGTTACTGCCTGGTAACTAATCAGTGGAAACCAAGAGAGCTGCAAAGCAGGATTTTGTTTTCTGACTATTATGTTAGACATCCAGTCACTTTAGCCATTATACATTACATTTTTGGCTAACTGTATTAGAAATATTTTTTATTTTGCACAGCCTGTTAACCCAGTTTTTATTTTTATACTGAACAATTAATTTAAGCACTTAAGTAAAGCACAAATACAGGGGTACATAGCGATCCCTTTTCATCTTTTTTTTCATCAGCAAAATATACTTGTGGACTGTGGGTTTCCTTCACCCATGCCTAGGACCCATGATCCCTTGCCCATCTATCACCACATCTATTGGGTCTGCTGGGTTGTCACATAGTTAACAGTCTTAATTTGCTCTTTAGTCATCTGATAAAGGTATTGTAACAATGCCATGTGCATGGGCAACAGAAGGATTTCTGAGAACATTTTAGTCAAACCGTCTCTGATTGTTCTGAGTCTGGAAAGGGACAGCACATGGGATACTGCAAATAAAATGGAATATTGTTTTGCAACATTCAAAAATTTATATAATATATGTATATAGGCAACTAGAAACAATATGTTGGCGATTTCTATCACAATCACTGCCATCTGGTCATAACAACAGAAAGTGGTTTGAATGTTGGTACTATTTGTATTCTTATTATTTAAACATATAAATAACTATTCACTCCAAACCTTTTCTCCTCCAGACAAAATCTATTTATGGTCATTTAAGTAAATGTAATTTTAAAAGTAATACACATACTTTGTAAAAAATGAAGTCCCTTTGCATTGCTGTTTTCTTAAACGTACTTTAGTTGCTTTAAAGAATAATTCATATTGTCAGTTCCAATACTGTAGCATTAATGATGGCCATTACAGCTTAATCAATTAATATATCCAAAGAAACTTTGTGACAAAAATGTCTGCTCACTCCTCATTTCCTTGTGCATCAAGGAAGCAACAAAAGTATAAATTATCTTTAAATCTATGTGAGGGGTAGAAAAAAATGCATGTAGTTATGGTACAAGCTCACTATAACACTGATATTTAAGTGCTTGTACTTTGGAGCCAGGCCCATGCTGATGCACACACAGTGCACTGCCCGATTCTCTCATTTCTCAGAGAGGTGCTGAGGAGGCATGACATAAACAGTGGAGCAGCACTTCCTTTTTTGGCAAAGATGGACTTAATTTATTTTAAAACACTACGGCTCTAAAAATACCATACATCTGGTTGCTTGGCACTCTGATTATTTTTATGCTAGACCCAGAGTTCTGCTTTCAATCTCCAGGCTTCATTATAAATATTCCAGCTTTAAATTCTTCTACAGAACTGGATTTGACACAAGTTCTTCTGGCAGGTTGGACATGCTGAACAAAACATATTTAGCCATTATCAAAATAAAATAAATTGGCCCATCACTATATATATATATATATATATATATATATATATATATATATATATATATATATATATATATATATATATATATATTAATTTTACTAATATTTATTTAACATATCTATGAGGCTCATTTACTAACAATCGAATTGAAATTTTTTTCCACAAAGCAAGAAAATTTTCCTATATTACTAAAAGCTCTAAAAAGTTGAGCTTTATTAATTGGAAAAAAAAAAAAAACACGAAAGCCTTTAATGCCAAACTTTGGCAAGTTAAAGTTGTTGAGGTACTATAGAAGTCAGTGGGAGGTTCACTGATCCTATTTTAAACCAGAATTTTACAGGTTTCCAATTGTTTTTTTTTCTACAATTAAAAAAAAAAAAACTAGAATTTTTAGAGGTTTTCGAGAGGTCCGTATTTCTTGGGGCATAATTTATTGTTTTTTTCAATTCATACTTTTTTAATTAGGGACTTTTAATAATTCCAGAGTTTGTGAGTTTAGTTGTGATTTCAAAAACCTCTAAAACCACTAAAATTTAAGCCTCCACATGTCCCATCTACATCAGTTCACTGTTCAATACTATATTGTTTAATCAGTGGAGATGCAAGGGTTACACTATTCTTTGAAGTAAACTTTGGGCCTTCTATGATCACAGATATTCTTATAGTTCTTATTTATATAGTTGCAAACATACCTGGCAAAGTTTCAGCAAAATTTTCACTCGGTAAAAACCTATAAAATGTTTGTTTGGTATCATTAAGCATGAAAGCATATTGTTTTTATACACAGAGGGATAATAAATAAACACAGGAACAAAATGTTCTCGACTACAAAGTGGAACTAGGTTTTCCTGAACTGGGTTGCCACTATTCGTTATCCCTCTGTATGCAATGTCTTATTGCATAATTAAAGTTATGCTCTTGCCTAATAACATAGGCACTTTTCAAAATTATATTTGTAAATGTTCTTTTTATATGCTGTCTTTTTAAATACAAGTAAATAATCAAGTTGTACTTTCATAAGGCACAAACTACTTATTTAGATGGAACAATAATTGTTGTGCTGCTTGGATGTTCAGTTGATCCTAGGCTTCATCTTTGCCACTCATTCTTTAAACATTGATGGCATGGGCATGTTTCTTGCAGAGTGGCTTATCCTTCTTGGAGTAAAATGGTTGCCCTTCCAAATTCACATGACAAACCTATAACCCAAGTAGAAATAACTTATATGACAGAAACAGCCACTGACTTTATTTGCCAGTGATTTAAATGTAAATGTTTTAAAGAGCCTTTTTTACCTGCCTATCAATTTAATATACTGTAATATATTTGCATATGGCGAGGGGGCATGTGCCCTTTCCCCCAGCTCAAGATTTGGTTTCATTTTAGAATTTGGAAATAGCAGCTAAGACAAACTTCTGAGCTGTGTTTGCCAATTAATACATACACTATAATCTGTAATAAATTATTACACTTTGCACAACAGAACAATCACCTTCCCAATTCCCCCAAAATTATTTGAATCAAAACATCCTGTTGTGTAATAAATGGCATCTATAACTATTTTGGTCAGAGCGATGACGGGCCAAATTGTCCTTTAATTTCATAATCTACTCTTTTGACAGTTGATCAGATAACGAAATCACTGCAGGTTAATGACAAGCTTTTTGGCTTTAGAATGCACACACTTGTCAACAAAATCCAGTTCATTATGGAAGGTTGTTTTTTGTAAAATTGGGCCACTTCCACTACCTATATCAAACTTGCTCTTATAACACAGGAGATGCAGGAAACACTGTTAAACAGTATTTTACTATGTTTGCTAAGGAAAGCACATGTAAAAGAGCCTATTCTGGATTAATTGTATATTTTGTATAGTGATTATGCATTACTTACTGCACAGATGAAGCAGGTATCATGCCATGTATGGCCAAGAGCTTCAATGAACTTATCTCCTGCTTCCACTGGGAAATCACACCCATGACATTTTGTGCTAAACAGAGCAACATAATCTGGAAACAAACAAAAATGCCTTGTTAAAAAATTAAAATGTATTTAATTCTGTTAAGTAGCTGTATCAAGACGTCCATAATCCCTTGGCAACTTGATCACTTATCATGGCCTATCAATGAGCACCATATACTGGACTCAACAGACAAAAGGAAACTCTGATAGCAATGATGTCAAATATCATGGTACAGTATTAATGGTGTGTTTGATATCCAGCAATGACTACAGGTCAGAAATAAATATCAGTGTCTGGTATTTCCCAAGCAGGAAAGTAGTTAGGCTGTGGCAATTTGCTATTTGAGTTGAGGTTCTAGAGACTTGTTGGGTACTGACACATTAGTCTCTGGTAATAAATCTTCACTACAGTGGTGACCAATGTCCTTCCCACTGACAATAATATAATTGCTGGTGGTAAAGCATATCCAGTCACCCGAAGTCGCCACACAAAGATTTATTACTCTCAATGAATCCCTTCTTGTGCCAGTACCCTTGTTTGGTGCTAAAACGACACATGAAAATTGCCTTTTTAACCAAAGCCTAAACTTTATAAAACTTAACAGGTTTAGGAATTTTTCTAGGGTCATTGACAATAAGGGGCAAATTCACTAAGATCCGAAAATTCACCAGGGTTGGCTTCGGTAGCGTTCACCGCACTTCGCCAGGCGAATTTTCGCAAGCGCTACGCAAATTCACATAATTATGAAGTTACGCTCAGGATGGTGAACGGTAGCGTATTTGCGCTAGTGTTGCTTCGCTAGGCAGAGCGCAGTTACGCTAGCGAAGCCTAATTTGCATATGGCGGGAACTTTAACGTATAATAGAAGTATATGTTACAGCCACTACATTACACAAGCCCAGGAAACCTTTAATAAATTAAATACAGTTGTCCTTTTGCCCTACATGTGCCCCCTATATAGTTGTGTTGCCATATGTTAGGAAATGTAGGGGGGAAGGAGGGTAAACCCCCCCAAAAAAAAATCAATCTTTTTCAGACTATCACCCTCCAATGGTAAAACACGCCAGAGTTTTTTTGGGACTTTTCAAAAGTCTATCTACTTTGCTAGTGAAAATTCGCCAGAGCCGGTGTTAGTGAATTTGCGCAGTTAAAAATTGACATCACGCTGGCGAATTAGTGCTAGCGTTAGATGCTTCACGCTTTAGTGAATTTGGGCCTAAAGGTCTAACCTCCATATGTAATAAAAGGCACAAAATTTGCCTAGGGGTCAAAGGTCATAGGAACCAATAAGATTTAAAAAAAAAAAAAAAACAGGTGCTCAGTAAATGCTACCTGCTGACTGATTGCTATGGGTTGCAGCACAAAAGCAAAAATACGTTATCTGGACAAAGCTTTGGAACAGATATGCAATACAGGAGCCTTTTTTTCTATGAAGAACAGTTATAGCATAGTGGAAAGGAGCCTCTCCAGCAACACGGACAATGTATGTGCTATTGCAGAGCTGAAATGCCCACAATGTCATTTTGCCTTTCCATTGACTGCAAAGTATATTGGTGAAATTTTGTGGTTTTGCAAATTTCATGGCGAAGCAATATGTGCACCTTTTAAGCTTGATCATAAAATCAATGACATATGGAATATATTTCTGTCTACAGTAGCACAGGTGTACTTTTTCCAGGGACACGACTTGAAATATGAGTCAGCAGCTAGTTCTTTGTGGATTTAGCTAATGACAAATTGGTAATCCGATTGTGATTTGTAATCTAACAGGGGCCTTTGAGCAAAGAAGCTCGAAGCTCATGGGTTGGTTGTCTGGCTGCATAGATAATGTTATTTGGACAAATTCCTTTATAGAAGAATACTGGCATGTGCCCCTACCTTAAACCCTGTATTTAAACCACCACAATGATTGCATGACGATATTTTACTGTTTTGTCTTTTTTTGCAAATCTATTTGAAACATAGTATACTTAATTTCCAAAGGGGATCACTGGGCTATTATAATTTCACAATCAATTAAATATAACTGGCGCATTAAAGATATATATACAAAAATAGAATTGCAGAGTACAAATAATATGTTCCTTGGATAGTACCTATAAACAATGTCTGATATTTGAGAGAGAGAAAGTGATTTGGCAGAAATATACAAATGAAATATTTTCATACACATATTCGTAAGTGTTTTACAAGAAGCTGATGGAATACCTTTTTCACAGTATGGTTCACCATCCTCCATATGGAAAAGGCTATTACCAAATGGCTTTCTACATGCTGCACAGACAAAGCAAGTGGTGTGCCAAGTCTGTCTTAGGGCATGCATCACTTCCTGGAAAAAAAAACAAACCATAAGCTTAGTACAGTACAGGAAACCCATTAGGAGAAAACTTCACCAACACCTGGGTGTGCAGGGGAGTCATGTGGGATGCCTTATTAAACATTTTTGCAAATAAAAAACATTTTTTGTCAGGTGTTTTCAGTAGCCTCTCCTTTAACTGGAGGTCAAGTGAAATTCTGACTTGCCTAATGTCCACACTAAATTCAACAGACAAGGCGAATGGCTTAACAGTTGTTCATAGGGTCGCATTTTACATATATATACATGTCTTGCTGTCTTTTTGTCAGCTAGCTGTGTTGTCCACAGGTACACTGAACAATCCTCTTTAACATTGCATCTGCTTTAGAACAATTTAACATTGCATGTAGACACAGAGCAAAATAAACATCTAGGTCAGTGATCCCCAAACAGTAGCTCGCGAGCAATATATTGCTCTCCAACCCCTTGGATGTTGCTCCCAGTGGCCTCAAAACAGGTGCTTATTTTTGAATTACTGGCTTAGAGGCAAGTTTTGGTTGCATAAAAAACAGATGTCCTGCCAAACATTCTCTCCTGTAGGCTGCCAGTCAATATAGTGGTTACCAAAAAGCCAATCAGAGCTCTTATTTGACATCCACGTGGACTTTTTCATGCTTGTGTTGCTCTCCAACTCTTTTTTTAAATTTAAATGTGGCTCATGAGCACAGATTTTCCCCCTTATTTATCAATAAATGTTCCGAAAATTTTCATATGAATTGTTTGGATTTGACACCTGAAAACTATTTTTTTCATATATTTGCCTGAAAACCACAACGTCTTTGGATTATTGCAGGAAACCCAGCACAGATCTTTGGGACTTCTCCCACTGACTTCTACATGAACTTGCAGGTCTGAATTGGAGTACTTTTTTTATTCATAAACCGTTGGGGTTTAATAAATTCTGAAAAATGTTTTCCACTAAAAATTTGTATTTTATAGTAAAATAGTAATTCTCCTTATAAGGCTTTCCACTTTAACCATCTGTCTCCCAAATCAGAGCAAAATATTAAACTTTCAAGTACATTTAATGCAAAGGAATTATTTAAAGTTACATAATGTTTATGCCAGAACTAAGACACCAGTACTATATGTCACATGAAATGCTTCTTACCAGATTCCCAGAGTGACAGTGTAAAACAATGTATTTGAAGACATAGAATATTTTTCCCTTTCAAACACTGTATTTCTTAAACACTGCACTAAACTAGTTAATGTAGTGGTGAATGTGTTTGTGTGTTCTAATCTGCTTCCAAGTTCTGAGACCTGCAAAGAGAAGCTGCATTACTTTAAAGGAAAACTATACCCCCAAAATAAATACTTGAGCAACAGATAGTTTATATCAAATTAAGTGACATATTAAAGAATCTTACCAAACTGGAATATATATTTAAGTAAATATTGCCCTATTACATCTCTTGCCTTGAACCACCATTTCGTGAAATATTTCAACTCTAACTGTAACAGCAAGAAATGTTGAAGCAAAAGACAGAACTCTGTCTGTTAATTGGCTGGTGTGACCAAACTTTATAGTTTGTTTGGTATGTTTGTGTGCACCGTTGGATCCTAGGATCCCAGGAGGCTGTCCTTATTTTTTAAAATGGCAATTTTCTATTTATGATTACCCAATGGCACATGCTACTAAAAAAGTATATTATTATGAAAATAGTTTATTTACATGAAGCAAGGTTTTACATATAAGTTGTTTTAGGCAATATCTTTCTATAGAGACCTACATTGTTTGGGGGGTATAGTTTTCCTTTAATGTTGGTGATTACATTTTAAGCTAAACCACATTTGCTTCCAAAGAGGAGAAAGTACTATGCTACTTTTTAGCAAGGATGCTCTCTTTTTAGGGGTTATACTTAGCATAAATCTTCCCTTTTCCTGGCAAATACTATAGACTGTATTATATCAAACTTTTCATGTTCTTTTAGTAGCTTGCATGCCAAGGAAAGATGCCTGGGACAAATACGTGACTAAGAAGGGTTTATGTTTGCTGCTTGTATTCCAGAAATGCTTAGCAAAATTTTGAGACACAATTAGTTCCTGTGATCCTGGAAGTGGGTCCAAAGATAGGTTTCATACATACCTTGTATATTTTATAGACATAGACAAAGGTAATTCTTATTCAATTCTTATTTATTATTTACAAGTTTGCACATTATTAAGCAGAACTGGGGCAGTGGAGGTATATAATAATAGTGTAGGATGAAACAACTCCTAGCACCCACAGACAGCAGGATTTTTTCTGGAGGTTTAGGGAACAGTAGCTGAGGGGTCATCACTCATTCAAGGAGCTATTCACCTTGGAGAATGAGGTAGATAATGATATTCTGAAATAGTTTATAATTGGCCTTCATTTCATGATGAAATAAAATGTAGCAATAACAATACATTTGTAGCCTTACAGAGCATTTGTTTTTAGATGGGGTTAGTGACATTAGAGTAAGATGAAGAAAAGGTTGCTTAGAACTGACCATTCTATAACATACTAAAAGTTAAGTTAAAGTCCTATTTTGTGTTAATAATGTACAGCCTGTGACATGGGAAGGATAATTCCATACTGATAATGCCATACCTACTAATAGTGTCCTATTTTTCAGCTGGTTCAATAATTATTAACCAAATTAAACGACCATTACTCAGTTTACAGCAGTGACTTCCAACTAGACTGTAAATGTTGCAGGTTAATGACTTCCATCTGCGTGCTTGGGAAGTTATCATTTGAAGTATAAGACATCCCCCTTCCCAATTCTATTGTGATCACCCTTGGATGATCAGCCCTTGTGTTATCATGTAATGTAATTTAGGGAGCTTTTGTTGCCTACTGTCATGATAAAAGAAAATTCTGAGTTGCTTTCCTTATGGAAAAAACAAAGTTAAAAACACTGTTGTTACTGTAGTGACTACAAGTATACACCTCTATGGTAGATGGAGCAGCAGGGAAAAGTTGCAAAACTGTCCAAAATATATCACAGCCTTGTCTACTTGGCTGAAGTGATATGTCGTCATATTTTTGTTTAGCTTCTATTAGTGAATGTCTACTTAATACAGTGGTTCTCAACCTTCCTAATGCCACAACCCTTTAATACAATTCCTCTTGTTGTTGTGACCCCCAAAACCATAAAATATGAAAATATTTTCGTTGCCAGCCCAGAGCGGATTGTTAGGAAAGTACAGGAGACAGGGTGGCTGCATAAAGGTTTATTTTCCGTGCGTAGTGTGGCAATTTATTTTTGCCACACCAATTTTGTGGCCACACCCCCAATTACCATGTTAATTTTACAGATATGAGTGCCCACTTTAAATGTGCAGGGATATAGAAAGTTGTTGTGCAACTGGCTTCCCTACACAGGTTACTGAACTACAACTCCCAGCACCTACACCCGGAGAGCTACATCCTTGGCCCAGGGCTAGTGGGGAGAGAGATGAACCCGCTCCTGGAACCCCTTAAGCGACCTCTGTGAAAGGGTTGTTTGACCCCCAAAAGGGTCACGTCACCCAGGTTGAGAACCGCTGACTTAATAGAATGTAACTATAATGTGGTCCTTGCACCTAAGCTAACTAACCCCTGGAGGCACATTATGAATCTGCAGCAATCACAGGCAGTGTCAAATAGCAGTGATATTTCAATGAGCATGAAGTCAAGGTTCTCTGAAATTAGGGGATCATTTATAAGGATGACATGTACAGTAAACTGATGCAGGGCAAATGGGGTGGTATATGCCTTAGGGTAACTATACTGATATCAGTATTGGGACATTTTTATATGGCAAGCTTATTCTAGAAAAATAATTACCCAATTCTGCATTTCTTGATTTGCTGGTGGGAAATTATAAAATAAGTCACAATAATGCACAGATTACAACATAAACAACCACTGCTAAAAAGAAGTCAGCAACAGGCAAAGTAAATGTTTTCTGTGCAGTGCAGAAATAATGTTTATCATTCAAAGGGGCTGTATACCCCTTTTACAGCATGACTTCAACAAATAGGGTTTAGGTTAAACATATCTTAACATATTTTTTTTGTAATTCATTATTGACTTTAACAAGGCAGAGTGGAGAATTTTAGCTACTCCACGTTTGGTCCTTGCAAGGTCATTCAATTACTATTATACACTCCTTTCCTTTTACCTTCTGTTGTGACTGTTCTGTTAGCAGTCCATTACACCAGATATGGAGTATCTTCAGTTCTCCAATTTAATTAACTCATGTTGAAAAGGTGTATACTGTACTTTTAAATTATGCAGTTGATAATTGTTTTATTTCCTTATACATGATTCCATTCTTATTTCATAAACATTACACCAGCCTAATGTTACCCAAGTATCATGTACGTTGCATCATTTGCCCCTCTGCATACCAGCCTGTAATTATGCCTAATCTTAGAGATAAAATGGGCATTCATAAGACAGTCGCTTCCAAGAAATTACTCCTGTATGCTCATCATTCCCAGACTAAAGCTGTGAATAAAGCAAGATAAAGTCTAGCAGTGTTTTTTGTTGTTCTGCCAGATTTGTTCTAATCTAACTAGTCTGGTGCACTGCGACCTTGTAATGCTTCGCTGGGTCTATTCACAGTTTTGGAGTGTTATCTGGGCATTAAGTCTAAAGTATTTAACTTACCATGTGACAAAGACTTTGTTGTTTGATGTTTAAAAGCAACATTGCATTTTTTTTACACTTAAAGGGCATGTAAAGGCAAAAAAAATATAAAATCCAATTTTTACTTTCTTTAATGAATCTCCAGTATACTTTAATTAAAAAAATGTCTACCCTATTTATAAGAAACCCTTAATTTACTGCTGTGGATACAGCAGTAAATCATATTTATGAACAGCAAGGAGAGCCCCATCTTACTTCCCAGCTGTGCAGAACTCCAGCAGCTTTGTTTCCCTGTAGAGCAGGCGGCGACTGTGTAGAGATTTGTATTGGATTTTATTTTTGCCTTTACATCCCCTTTACTGTTTCCAACTCCATCTGCAGTGACAAAGATCATGAAGCCAGATATAAACAGATAAACTGTTATTCTATGTGAAGGATTATTTTGCAGCAGCCACTGGTTGTGCAGAGTTGGACAAAGTTTGTATTAAACAAAACTATAACATTAACTATAACATAACTATACTGATTATTAATCATTAATAATAATTAGTCTTGCTGTATCAGGTTCTGGCAGATATTATTTGACTTGTGCTGTTCTGATAATTTATGACAATCCCCAAGCAACCCAGACCACACTGGGCATGTGTATAGTCTTGGTCATGCAAAGATGTTTACAAGATGGTGATCCCCTGTAGCCAATTTTGAAATCATAAATCATTTGTTTTATTAGGCTTGTGGTGCAGTAAGTTCATGTTTATGTTAAGTATACAAAATACAGCATTTCTAGACTTATTCTATTTTAGACTTTACTTTCCCCTTTAAGCTGGTCATAGAGGTGCAGATTTTATATCTTACAGGATGCACGATTGTTTGTTTCAGTCTGCCTATCTACAACTAACCATTCAGATTAAATAAATAGGAAAAATAACAAATCAGATGATGTTCACGCCATTAATTGTCAGACAACAATAATATAAAAATTATGTCCAACAAATAGTAGTGACAGTCACCCATGAATATCGTCAGATACATGCCATACGTGCAGAGCTCTTATAGGTAGCTGACATAAATCTTTTAACCTGCCCAATCGACTAAACAACTAATCACCATGGCACAAAAAATGTTAGGACCCTCCAAACTCGATCTGACAATCATACTAATCTTTGTTTCTTAAGACTGTATCTCTTTGTCTATGGACAACTTTAGGGGGTCATTTACATACATTTAGATTTTTTCCTCAAATCTCAAAAAAATTCAGTTTTTTCTGTATTTCTAAAACATTTGAGATTTATTAAGTAAAAACAAACTCTAAGGCATAACTTTGCTAAATAAAAGTTGTTGAGGTGCTATACAGTCAATGGGAGCTGTGCTGATGTTATTGGACTGATTTTAAATCTGATTTTTTTCACTAGATATTGCCAGAAGAACTTTATTGGGGAATTCATATTTTTTTAGTAATCATTCAGTGCTTTTTTCATCAATATTGTTATTGTTTGCATTTTTTAATAAATCACTTATAATTTTAGAGTTTGTGAGTTTAGTGGTAGTTTCAAAAACTCTATAAAGTGTAAGTGCAATCCAGTAAAAATATAGAGATAACATAATCCTGTTTGGAGAAGCCATGTGCATTTTCACAGTCATGTTTTCTTTATTCTTTTTTCCCCTGTTTAAAAAATCCTGCATCTCTGCAGCCCCCTTTTGTGGATGTGTGTTTTAGTTTGTTTGTTTTTTGGCCATGATTAGGCAAAGAGGCCTAGTTTATAGTTTTTGCTGAACATCTTATAACCATTTACAAGTGTATTGAATGTTGTGCCTTATTCAAACAGGTCTAAACCTATGCTTTATTTGTAACTTTTTTTCATTGCTTGATTATTCAGAAATTTGCAGTCAAGCAGCATCAAAAGGAAAGAGGAAAAAAGTTACCTCCCTTATTGTACAATGCATTCCAAACAATTACGTATCAAAAGAGACTAAAAGATTTATTACTTAGTCAAGATAATATCCTTGGGGCAGTTTCTCTTGCTTCCCTTAAAGGATTTGTAAACCCATATTTCAAATTTTGCAAAATGAAAAAATGTAATTCTAAGCAAAATTCTGATATACATGAATTACACATTTAGGGTTTTGACATAATGCTGCAGTAGTCAGCTCTCGCATAGTTCAGTCATTCTCCTCTATAGATATGTCAAAGGAGCAGTATTCCCCCTTTTTGTGTTCAACATACCATACATTTTTACTGTTATTCTAATCATGAAAACCCTATGGATTTTGTTATTTCTTGAGCTAGACAGGACAAACAAGCAAATGTAAGCTACTCAGATGAAAAGAAATGCAAAAGAAAAGGTTGAACAACACGGGAAATGTAAAAGACAAATGGGTAGAGAAAAAGCAGCATGTTGCCCACTGGCCCCTTGGATATTTCTCTCTGTAGCCTCAGAGCAGGTGCATATTTTTAAATTCCTGGCCTGAAGGCAAGCTTTAGTTGCATGAATATATATATATAATATATGCATAGATAGCATGAAAAAAGATAGACAGTGAGCTGTGCATATAGTCGTAGTTGCAGGCCTGTGTCCTGGGTCTCCTCAAGGCCTAGTAATGGACATAAGAAATAATCATTAAGCAGTTTGGTCTTGTGAGAGTATCTTGAATTATTTTGAATGATTTCTTATTTTACACTAGTTTTGTGGTCAGAAAATTAGATTTTGTTGTGTTGCAAACAAGGCAGGTAAAAATGTAAGCAAATTTGTTCGGACTGAGCAAAATGGACTTACCCCCATAATTTTCGTGTTGCAACGAGCACAAGTTGGAGCAAAGAACTGCTCATAGCAGTGCTCACAATACACACCCTTCTGTTCTTCCACAAAGCTCACATCAGCCAGAGATGTCTTACAGTGAGCACAATTAAACTCCTCAGGATGCCATGACCGACCCATGGCTACCAGGAAAGGCCCTCTGCAGGAGTCACACAAAAAGTGCAAATATTAGTACAGCTAGCCAAACCTTTAAAGTTTAAGCTGCCTTGAAAAGAATCAACTAATACATATGAATCTGGATTTCTGAAAATTACTGAGCTTTGTTTATTTAATGATTTTAAAAATGAATTACAAAGTCTCACTGAGCTACTGTTCAAGTAGTGGTATGAATAGTTTTTCTAAATTAGTTTTTCTAAATAAATTTCACTTGTTTTCTTACCTAATTATGCTGTTGCAATTGCCACACAGTGGAGTCCTGCTGCTTGCTGGGAATCTCTCAGCACGTTGGATAAGACCCCTGGGAACCTGTGGCTGACTGACAGGCTGAGGTGTGTAGCTGGGAGTAGGTGGAAGTGGGGCAGCTTTTGGTAGGATCTGCTTAGTGACAGTGCTTGTGGATTTGCTTGGTGCAAATTTCTGAGAAAATGTATCATCAGTCACCCAGGGAGGTCTGTTAGAGGGTTCTTGTGCAGGAGGTGCATAAGTTTGGGCTGGTGGCTGAACTGGAGCTATTGGGAAACAAGAGTAGGTTCAAGTTAGAAAACAGATGGAAAGGTTTGAACTGATAGCATGTTCTCATAATGCATTTAGAGGAAATCACTAACCTAATATTTTCTTCAGCATAGGATTGATTTCCTTATGTAATTATGAAAACATCTCGAAGTCATATCAGTGACAGCTAGCAAGCCTCCTTCAGTAATTGATGATTTAGTGATTACTGTTGACCAGAAAAATATTAGACACTACCCTGTTTGGGTAGCTGGGTCAGGAAAAGGCTATACGCAAAGTAAGAGCAGCCCCTTCACACTGAAAATTGTCTTATGTAATTTACAGACCCAAGCTATCCCTGTCCCTCTGTCATAATTTCTTATTGTTTTAAATGGCTGTGTAACTACATCAATTGTAGGACTTGTTTTAAAGGGGATGTAAAGTCACCCCATTTAGTTAGGAGATTCTGATTGAATCCCTAAAAACAAGGAAGTTTCCAATATACATGTTTTATTTTTTTCTTACAGCTCTAAAGATAAATGATCCAGTGTCTTCAGCTATAACAGTGAAGACCTACCCAAGCTGCTCAATGAACATAGGCAGTCGCCCGTTCTCTCAGTGCAGCTGAAGCCCATTAGATCAAAGAATTCACAGTAACAATCCGGGACTGCGGGTTGAGCTGTCTAAATGGGGAATGTGGCCATAAAATCTACTAAAGGGAAATATCTGACCAGACATGCAGGCTTTTATTAAGACAGCCCTATTTATATAGATTCACCAGGAAGGGTGTCAGAATTACAGTGTCATTGTAACCTAGTGCTGAATTGTATGTGCTGCAATTGACCCTGTGTGTATATAATTCACCTGCAACCATATTATATTTTCATCATATAAAAATAATGTAACAGTAGACATTTCTTCAAATACAATCTGTCTAAATACATTTCTACATGTCCATTTGAAGGGAAAATATACTTTTTTTTTTTTACACAAGCTTATCAAAAAGGGTCATTAACACTATCTGAACTGCAAAAAATGAATGTATTTTCCATTTTTATGGTTTTCCTTATAATTTGTGGAAATGGCTATGTTTATGTAAAAAAAGGAAATATGTATATATTAATTGTTTATGCCCCTTTTCAAGTCCAAGTCCAATTTATCAATCTAATTTCGGGTGGGGATTATAATTTCCCTGACTATCTAAGACAGGGGTCCCCAACCTTTTTTGCTGGTGAGCCACTTTTAAATTTAAAAAAGAGTTGGAGAGCAACACAAGCATGGAAAAGTCCATGTGGATGTCAAATAAGAGCTCTACAGGAGAGAATGTTTGGCAGGACATCTGTTTTTTATGCAACCAAAACTTGCCTCTAAGCCAGTAATTCAAAAATAAGCACCTGCTTTGAGGCTACTGGGAGCAACATCCAAGGGGTTGGAGAGCAACATGTTGCTCGCGAGCTACTGGTTGGGGATCACTGATCTAAGACCTGTCATCTGTTAATGTCTGTACTAAAACTACCATTACTTCCTGCCCCCCCCCCCTTCCCTGTGCTGGTTAGAGAAGAGTCAGGATGACCAGAGAATGCATTTGTCAGATTAGCTGGAAAAGCTGTCAAATGTTTTCTGTACTCTGTATAAAAACCTAACATATACATTCTGCAGGTATAATATATTATATAATAATATTGTATAATACGTTGAGCCCATTTAACAGATTTTTTACCATTAGTTAGCACTTTAAATTTTATTTCAAAAAAGTACTTTAAGGGTTAGTCTATACCAGGAGATTCTGGGAGATTAGTCACCTGGTGACTAATGAAAACCAATTCGGTAGCTTTGATCTGGCGAACTAGGGGGTCGAATAAAAATTTAAAGGGGAAGTACTTCGCCCATCCCTACTTAATTGGGGTGGTACCTATAATAGCACCACAATAAGGATGAAACTTTATTGATGAATTAGAACGTTTAATTAATAGTTCCAATTAATTTATTTAAAATTTATAAACAACACAGCAGACAAGCACTTTGGTATATTTTAATATATGTAAGCACAGGCACTTTATTGAGTACATTTGTAATGAATTATTGGCATTAACGAAATTAGTTTTGAATTGAAGTTATCTGGAGAAATTGTTTTTAAATTATATGTTAGAATAAAGGCATACAGGGTTTTACTTTTCTTTCCTTTTTAAACTAATAAAACTCAGTTAACTGGTGATTGTACCCTGTTATGTCTTTAAAGCTGGAAAGTTGCTGAGTACAAAACCTATACAGGGTCCGTAGATTGTAAGCGCCATTGGGGCAGGTACTGATGTGAGATTCTGATTCTAAATATACTGCAGTATCAGTTACTTATAAGTCACATGGGTTAATAGTGATGCTCCAGCAGAATTCTGCACTGAAATCCATTTTTCAAAAGAGCAAACTGATTTTTTTTTATATTTAATTTTGAAATCTGACATGGGGCTAGGCATAATTCCCAGCTGGCCCCAGTCATGTGACTTGTGCTCTGAAAAACCTCAGTCACTTTTTATTACTGCACTGCAAGTTGGAGTGATAGCAAACCCCTCCCTTTCCCCTCAGCAGCCTAACAAAAGAACAATGGGAAGGTAACCAGATAGCAGCTCCATAACACGAGATAACAGCTCCCTGGTAGATCTAAGAACAACACTCAACAGTAAAAGCCAAGTCCCACAGAGACTGATTCAATTACAGAATAGTAGGAAAAATAGCCTGCAAGAAAGTGGTTCCATCCTAAAGTGGCAGACTGGTGGCAGCTGGGAAACTGACAATATGTCTAGCCCCATGTCAGATTTCAAAATTGAATATAAAAAAATCTGTTTGCTCTTTTGAGAATTTCATTTCAGTGCAGAAGTCTGCTAGAGTAGCACTATTATCTGATGTTTTTTGGGAAAAAAACCAAAAACCTTTTCCAATGACAGTATCCCTTTAATAACTGTCTCATTACCTATCAATCCTTTAAGATGGCCAAGTGTAAATACCTTTCTTATCAACTTATCTTTGTAACTCAATTGCAAGACATCAATTTCACAGACATATTTCTATGGGTATGTTAGCTTAAAATCCTATTGTTGCCAGAAACCACCCCTTGCTAGCTAATACAGGTACTGATTCAAACTTGAACAAATCTTAACAGAGTTGATCAGGTTCTGGTGTGAGATGATTGGAGCATTGTCTGTATTAGACGCTTTGCATTACTTGCTGCACATGCTTGAGTTATGACAGTTTGGCATAGCTTTCACATGCAAAAAGAGGGGATAGATTTCTAGGGAGTGTGTGCATACTTTTTTGACCGTGTCAGTCTAGTTCTGTTGAGGTTCTAAAAACTGTCTTTCACCTTATATTTACACTGGAAGAATAGAATAAAGAGTTGAGACAATGACCAGACATTCTTTTGTTTATAGCTTTCACACTTCACTTGGGCAGCTAAGATCAAGGTGTGTTTTTACACCTGACAAGAAACAGTTTCTGCTTTTCTTGTAACATGTCAAGGCACATACCTTATAATCTCAGGCAACACTGCAAAGACTAGTAAATTCAGTCTCCTGATGTCTGCTGTTTTAATTAGTTGCACAGACACAAAACATCCCAACACCACTGTATAACTGAATGGAAGCATGACTTTCCTGCACAGTGAGTGGATGCTCATACACAACACTTTGGTACAGATCAGAAGTGCCATAATTCTTCTTGGATATTAGCTACTATGAGCAAACCTACCAAAAGATTATTTGTGGGGCAAAAGGGCCAGTAAAAGTTTGGTCCATATCATACCAGAATTTGTAGTTTACCCAAAAAAGCTTAAAACCTTTAATAAAAGAAACATTCTTCAACTGATACTAGATTCTAATATCTCCCCAGGCAATTAATTTTTTCCTTGTCCTGTGCTCCATTAGGAATATGCTGTTTTGTTTGGTTTTTAGCTTACTAACATTGTGCACATTGTAACCCATAGAAGAAAGTCAGCAAGCAGCATAAGAATCCTATGCAAGGCAGGAAGTGCCAGCTAACGTTAAGTCATTAGGCGACTAATGATCCACTAGATCACTGATCCCCAACCAGTAGTTCTTGAGCAACATGTTGCTCTCCAACCCCTTGGATGTTGCTCCCAGTGGCCTCAAAGCAGGTGCTTATTTTTGAACTCCAGGCTAGGAAGCAAGTTTTAATTACATCAAAACGAAGTATAGTACCAAGCAGAGCCACTTGTAGGCTGCCAGTCCACATAGGGGCTACCAAATATCCAATCACAGTCCTTATTTGGCACCCAAAGGGACCTTTTCATGCTTGTGTTGCTCCCCCAACTCTTTTTACATTTGAATGTGGCTCACAGGTAGAAAAGGTTGGGGATCCCTGTACTATATCATTTTCAGGTTTACCAACAGCTATGACTAGATCCTTATCATGCTAATGACAAGTGGTTCATTGACATTACAGTACGCTGCCAATGCATTATTTCAATAATATTTCACTAACATTTTTTATTTAAAACATATAACAGACCTAAAATATTCCAGAACATAATAAAGGGGATTAGAAAAACAAAAAACAAGGAAAGTGGTACCCTTCTGTGAAATTAAGCCTTTCTCGCCACCTAGTGGTCAGAAATGCATACTATCTGTCTAGCAAGCACATAACATGAAACAAGACAAAATGCTTTTTGTCCCAGTACTTATTCTGCATATAGAAAAAAAAAAGTTAAGGTTTAACTCCAAGTAAGCTATAACTATTTTCACATCCGTATTTGTGGCAAGGCCTCAATGACCTGGGCTTAGGGTGGCAGAAATTCAGCCACATCTGAGTTAGTTACAAGCACTGGAGAAATGTGTATGTGCGCATGAACAGAAAGGGAACTGTGATGGGGAAGGGGATGGTGATGAGCAGAAGGGGAGGAAAAGGGGAGGGGGCGGCGTTGGGTAGGTCAAGGGGAGGGAACGACAACAGGCTGGGAAAGGGGTGTGAAGAGCAGAGCTGGCCTGGGACGGCCATTTTGTAAATCCGGGTTTGATTATGTTAAACCTCCCAATCAAATATGTTTTTGGATTGCAGGAGAAACCCAAAATACTACGAGGACTAGAATCAAACCTGAGTCTCTTGTGCTTCAATGCTAACCACCAGGCCCACCATCAGGGGGGGACAGGGGGGACAAGTGTCCCGGGGCTGAAGGGGGGCCTGGCAGTGCTGCACCTTTCAAGAGCCAGGCCCCCCTTGACAGCTCCAAAGCGTGCGCTCCTTGCGAAGTCCCGAGGCAGAATGCGGAACATATACAAAGTCACGAAAGGAGCCGACACTGAAGTCCTGAATTGGCAAAAAGAACCAAAGTCACGAAAACAGCTATAATTGAAGTCCTGAAGCCACGAGTTCAATTCTACTGACACCAATGTGGGTTTTTTTTTAATCCCCTGGCCATCAATTTTTTATTTTAATACGCTATAAGCCCCTGCCACCAATTCTTAAAAAAATTATATTTTATGGGTCCCCAAATTTTTTTTTCAACTTGTAAGGGGGGCCTTGGCTCCAAAGTTTTTAAAAAAAATATTTTCTGTAGCCCCGATTTTTTTTAACTTGTTAGGGGGCACTGACACCAAGGTTTCTTTAAAAAAAATATTCTCGGGCCCCGATTTTTTTAAATTGTAAGGGGGCCCTGATGCCAAGGTTTTTTTTAACTTATAGGGGGGCCCTGGTCACCAATTATTTTTTAACTGGTCGGGGGTTACCTGACCACCAATTTTTTAAAAAAACTTTTATGGGGGGCCCTGGCCCTGCCCATCAATAGCTTTTTATAACTTGTGTGTGGGGTATCCTTTCTTTAGTGCTGATGTTTGTGGGGTCTTTTAACTGTGGTGTAGAGTGGGCGGGATCTGGGTGGGGCCTGGGTGGGCAGAGCCCAGGGGGGGGCCCCCGTGATTTCTAATGGTGGCCCTGATAAACACCTTAGCATTAAATTCATATATATAATAACTCTGCTATAAACAGGATTTCCAGCTTTCCTACAATTATTGAGTTCCTGTGCATATGGCAGTTTGACATGGGTTTTTATCAAATTAACTATGGTGCACTCACTTCATAGCTGACTGGCTAAAACAAACCAAATCAGACCACTGAGCTCCCATCTGCAGTGTCATCAGTCAGCTTGGAACATTATTGGGCATTGTATGACAGAATGGGCTCTTGGGTGCAATTTGTGTTTCTGTTTAGGTGGCAGAATATAACAGTATCTACTATCTATCTGTTCAGTCCATGGCTATAGATTTAATTACACAACATTTTTCTATGATTTCAGTGTAGGAGGGTAATGGTTTTTCCGATCCCCTGGGCATAACTTAGTCAGCTAGACTGAGTCCTCAGTTACAGAAGGAAAACTATATCCTTTCCTTTGTGAAAGTATACTTCTGGCAGTTCAGTAACAGACCAGTAGATGTAACTGTTCTATTTTATAAAAGGGAAGGGTCTCTTTGGGACTGCACACTTGCTGAAGGAAGTGTAGTGATGCTGCTGATAGGGCCTGGAATGGAGGAAGTTTCCAGTATAGGGAAAGTAAGTGCTAGGGAAGCTTTGTAACTGCCACTCTCCAAATGGAAGATGGGTTCAAGGATTAGTTAGTGAGCAGCCAGAGGAGATCAGGATGGTTTATTCCTTGTGGTGACAATACTTAAACATTAGGGCTTTAAGGGTAAGGCTTAGGGATACATAGATCAGCTGGAATGAGAGACTGGGAAAACCACCTAGCACTGGGGATTATGAACCAAGGCAGGCAATGCTACTACATCTGGGGTGTTTTGAATGCTAAACTGAAAGCTGTGAGTATACACTGATTGCTATTTGTTGGGAGCAGTTACCGAACATTTATGTGACTACAAACAACACCCACCTAAGAGAGATTGTAAAAATATCCACATGATTACAAGGAGCAGTACCTTGCAAATACACCTTTTAAAGGAACAGTAACACCAAAAAATTTAAGTGTTTTAAAGTAAAGAAAATATCATGTAGTGTTACCCTGTGCTGTTAAAACTAATCTGTTTGCTTCAGAAACACTACTATAGTTCATATAAACAAGATGCTAAGTAGCAATGGCGGAAATTGAAAAAATGGCTATATGGCACAGTATAAGTAATGGATAACAGATAACATTATGTTCTACAGAGCTTGTCTGCTATCTGGTGTGTAACTTGAGCCTTTTGTCATTTGAATGGCTGCCACCTTGGCTACACAGCAGCTTATTTATATAAACAATAGTAGTGCTTCTGAAGCAAACACTGCAGTTTTACCAGTGCAGGGCAACACTGCATTATATTTGTATTACTTTAAAACATTTTCATTTTTTGATGTTACTGGTCCTTTAACCTAATATAAGTGTGTGTTTGTGGAAGTTCCCACGGAGGGATATTACAGCCCTGTTGTTCTTGACCCTGGATGGAGGCAGGCCAAATGACAATGTACCTGCTCTCCACTGTACTGCTAGATTTCTTGCAGTAGCAGAAAAGGACTACATTATTCTAGTGGGTTGTATGTAATTGTCCATCACCGGACCTATTTACTAAGTTGTGTAAAAAGACTGCAGCTCAACATGTTTTTTTAAGCTGTGCATTTATTTTAGGCGATGGCATAGCTCTGTGTAAAATTCCAATGTAAAAAAAGCAGCATCAATGCACAAAGACTTTAACTGGAATTTGCCTGACTTTTTCCCAATGACTTTAATAACTTATGTGAAGCCTGAGGTGGTGTAAAACCATGGCGTGACATATGGTTTTTGCAACGTGAAAGGAGACATGATTATTAATACTGACAAGTTTTTTCCAATGGATGATTTCCACAAAGAAACAGTACATTAAAAAAGGATAGATAATAATAATAATAATAGTTTCAATTCTGTTGTATTGTAGATTTTCATTGACAATGACTGCTGTAGGGTTACTGGGAACTACCAGATAAGTGGTTTATTGAATTGAAACCCATATTTGAAATGTTTAAGAGGCAGTCATATAAACAAAGGCATACATACACCTAAAGAGGTTGGGTTGTAAAGCTCCATACAGACTAACAGAATGAACAATAAATGTGTACCCTAAACCCAAACAAACAACTGTTATTTTAACTTTCATTATGTTTCTTTCTATGTTTTCCTAGAACGAATCACAAAAAGTTTGTAGGTTTAGTTATATTTTTTATATTTAGATGGTTACAGGTATTATATTGCCATCTTGTGGCAGGTTTTAGTTACTGTGAAATTCAAAAACATTTTTTACAATCCCAAAAAAATAGCCCCTTGCTACATGGTTTATTATCCTTTAATCCAGGAATCTATATTAAGTCTATATTAAGTCTGCTTCATAACCCAAAACAATGATTATGAGTTAATTATGCATCTTAATGCATATTGTAGCAGGACTTTCCCTTTATTATTTTAAATGTAGCTCAATATTACAATATAGTAGCTTTCAGAGATATTTATGCATTGCATTTGATTTCAGGACAATTTTTCTTGTAGGTTTGTTTGTGTCTCCGATGTTTAATGCTTGATGCAGTAGTGACTGATCAACATTTTCCAGTAACACTATAGACTCAGAACTCTCATCTTTGGCTAGGTAGCCACTTGTCCAGTTTTGACCTGGACAGCCCATTTTTTAAATTGCTGCCTGGGTCAAAATTGCCTGCCTGGGTCAAAACTGCCTGCCTGATTTTCCAATTTAGGATTCCTTATGATTGACATGGCATGGCATAGACCCACCCCTGACATCATGACCCGCCCCCACAGTGTCGCAATCTAACTCCCATTGCACCAGACCCCACCCCTGCCCAGATTCAATGGGGCCAAATGTTGGCAACCATATATATTTGGCACCAAAGTCACCTCTAGCATGGTTTTACTATTTCCTTACTGAGTACATAATTTGGTTGTCTTACCTTGACTGGGTTGATAAACAGAAGGTTTAATGCTTGCAGTAGTGATTACTCGAGGTTTTGATGCAGGAGCTGAAGGGGCTGCAGGTTCACTGTACCCTCCATAAGGTACTGGAGCTTTAGCAGTTGTTAATGAAGAAAACGACTGACTAGAAGAAAGATGTGAATATGGTGAATATATGTGCATGAATGGTTTAGCCTAGACAGACTATTACTGCTCAAATGAGGTCTACAGAGTTCTAATGAGAAATGCTGGAAACCTCTTCAGAGCTTTCATAAGAAATTATCCTTATTTGTCTGCATTGATGTTATGAAAAGTTTTCTGTCAGCACCCTTAACCTTCTTAATTGTCCAAACTTGGTGCACGTCCACGGCTCCCACCTCCAATCCGTAGAGAATCGATCTTTGTGTTTTGCAGACAGCACCAATCAAGGATTAATTTGATAAAATGCCTTTATTGAGACATGGGCTCTGACCCAGTACACTGGCAACGTTTCAGACCACCATTGGTCTTTTCTCAAGCCTTGGGAAAAGACCAATGGTGGTCTGAAACGTTGCCAGTGTACTGGGTCAGAGCCCATGTCTCAATAAAGGCATTTTATCAAATTAATCCTTGATTGGTGCTGTCTGCAAAACACAAAGATTGATTCTATATGCAGTGATGTTATGTACACACACTTAGGGGCTGATTTACTAAGGGTCGAATATGGTCGATGTGAAAAATCGATTTGAATTGTTAAAATTCGAATTTTGAAGTACTGGCCCTTTAAAAATCCCTTGAATTTGACTATTCACCCACTTAAAGCTGGCGAATTGCCATTTTAGCCTGTGGGGGGCCTCACAGAACTTTTGGTGAAAATCGAATCAAATGATTCGACCAATTTTCATTTGATCGAATACGGCCGTTTTTATATTCGATCGAAAATGACCCCCCAAAAAAATTTGATTGTCGAATTTCGAAGTATTTTCCACTTCGAAATTCGACCCATAGTAGATCAGCCCCTAAGACTCCAGGCAGACGTACACTAGCAATAAACACACAAAATACCTTGTACAAGAAAAATGGTCTACATTGGCTTTTGCATTCTGTTTCAGGTTTAATGGACGATGAGACTAGTCACTAGTTCAGGCAGAAGATAACTTAAAATAAGAGTATAGTTTTATACTAGTATAGCCAGGGACATACTCACCTGTAAAGAAATCACCCAGTCAGTGCTTGTTAACAATGTTATAAAAATATATACTGTACTGTCCATTTAAAGGAGAACTGATGATTAACTAATGAAGTAGGCACATTCTGTTTTGGGCTTCTGCACCAGCCCAAGGCAACCACAGCCCTTTAGCAGTGAAGATCTGTGTCTCTGAAGATGCCCCAATAACTCCCCATCTTCTTTTCTGCTGATTCACTGCAAATGCTTTGTGCTGCTGTCTGTTACTGATCTTAAATATACAGTACACATGGAATATATGTATCACAATATAAGGCTAATTAGTAATAAATACAGATAATTACTACATGACAGCACAGAAACCAGTGCAACTATCATCAGAATTTAATATCAGCCTTGTAGCATCAGCTTATATTACAGGCTAACCTAATTTTCATCTTGATAATTTGTGACAACCCCTAAGCTTAACTTCTCAATAGCTGCCCACTGAGCATGTGAGTGTTGCAGACTCTTTCCAAGATGGTGACCCCCAGTTACATGTTTGAAGTCCTGAATAATTGCTTTTATTGTTACACTGAAAGTTTAGTCTGGTGCAATAAATTCAGTATATAAAATGTGGCATTTATAGCCTCATTCATTTTTAGGGTGTAGTTGTCCGTTAGGGTAAGGCCAGACGGGGAGTTTTCGGGGAGATCTGTCGCCTGCTGACTTATCGCCGCGACGAATCTCCCCTAATAGCTTGTTAGCGCTGCGCACCCGCTAGACGTAAAGTCGCCTGCGCTTATTCACACGCAGCGGCGCGATTTTAAAAGTCACTCAAAATTGCCTCGCCAGGCAATTTTGAGCGACTTTTGAAATCGCGCCGCTGCGGGAGCTATTTGGGAGATTCGGGGAGATGTGTCGCGTCGATAAGTCGCCAGGTGACAGATCTCCCCGAAAACTCCCTGTCTGGCCTTACCCTTAAAGGACAAGTAAAGCCCAGTTTACTGGGATGGGGATGAACAAAATGTTAACCAAGAAAATTCACTTGACTGAGGGAACTTTGTAGCTCACCCTAATACAGATTTATCTTCATTTTCTAATTATCTGTTAATGTCCAAAGAGCAGTACACTGAGTCATTTCTCTGTTGTAGCTTTAGGCCCTGGAACTTCGCTAACAAGAATTTGCAAAACAGATGCAAGTACCAGGCAGAGCAATCATCCATTGTTAAGCAGGTTAATGTAACCCTCTAAATATAAGCTGCAATACTGAGGTACTCTTTATAGTCACAACTTACTTGTGACATACAGTAACAGTTTCAACCCATTCAGAGAAATAGTGTGTGGCAAGTGTGTAGATATTTAAGGTTTTGTACAGGCAGTTTGCTTAATGCATGCAACCAATATTTGACCTTCGATCACTTAACAAATTTAAGTTTTAGAAAATAAATCATGCAATATACCGTAATTTATACATGTTGTAACTCTTTCAATAGCCAGGGCCTCAATTGGCTATTATCATTGTTGTACAATTATATTTTTTGCTATTCTAGATAGTGGAAGCCACTTAGGGGTTTCTTTGCTGGTTTGGAGAATAAGCAGCTAAAGCCACTCCTGTTACCTCCCCTAAATAGAGAACTAAAGCTTAATAACTATATAAGTATGGTAGAAATGTTGGGCATTATGTTATTGGTTTCTATATCAGCCCAAGGCAACCACAGCATTGGTTGTGGTTAAAAACTGAAGATTTGTCCCTCTGAAGATGTCCCAGTTCTTGGACTTTCAGGAGATTTGCATTACAGTCACTGGAAGTGGAAGGGGTGTTTTCTGGTACATTTTCACCACCTAATTTGTGTTGCCTTCGCGGTCTGAAGGGTTAAAGTAATAATAGCTATAAAGTTCCTGCCATGTTATTATATGATCCTGTATATATGTTATTACATGATCCTATATATATGGAGAGTCCAGAATAATGGAGCATTGCTATTAATAATAAATTGTGTTCAGCAACTTATTCGCTAAAGCCCTAGTCATTAATGAGTTTATATTTTTAGATAAGAATGAAACTTCAATATTAATAAACAGGAACACTCATGCACTGGTTTAGATACATACATTTACCATATAATTTGTTGTGTGCACTAAGGCCATGATCTTTTAAATCAATTTTCATAAACTTTATAGAGTAAATATACTCTATTACTACCTTAAAGGCAAATAATAAAGATAGTAATAACAACTCTACTTTTGTGGTGGTGGGGAGGATGATTTACAAAGATGCTGCAAATTGTAGATTTATTGTATGAGGCCATGGCCCAGATTATTCCATCCCAAAATAGACATGGATATGGACTGTTGGGTACAAATCATTACCAGGGACCAAACTTATGTGTTGACTTAATTAGTAGAAGTGATGTTGTACAATTTTTCCTGTTTTGCCTCTGCAGCCTTTTCCTGAGCAAGTTGCTATATATGTTATTACATTCAGGGGCAGATTTATCCGGGGTCGAAGTAAAAATTTTATTTTCAAATTTTCAAATTCTAATTTTCAAGTTTTTTTAAAGGGCAAGGAAGACTAGACTAGACAACACTAGACTACATACACATGCTCAGTGTGGTCTGGGCTTCTTAGGGATCGTCATAAATGATCAAAAAACAAAACTGCTTAAGTTCTGCATGGCTGGTAAGTAAGGCAGGGGCTCCCCCTGCTGTTCATAAGTATGATTGTTTCCCTGCTAGAAGTTAGGGACTGACAATTCCTATCCACAGCACTAAATGAAGGGAGAATTTCACTGCATACAGTCAGGTTTCTTATAAAAACGGTACACATTTTTTAATGAAAGTATATTGTAGATAGATTTCTTTTTCATTAAAGAAAGTAAAAATGGGATTTTATTTCTTTGCCTTTCCTTGCCCTTTAAGTGAAATTCAACTAGGGTATAGTTAAAATTCGATTCGAGTTTTATAAAGAATTCAAATTCGATTTTTAAAATTTATCATGAACTGAACTTTTTTGAATTGCCACCTTAAACGAATTGCTATTTTTGTCTATGGGTCGAACTCTTTCCCCCAAGTTTGAAAAATTCAAACTTTTAAATAAGTTGCAGTTGGTCAATTGTGGTCGAATTTGAGTTCATGGGAACTCAACAACACTTGATAAACACTTGATAAATGTGCCCAAAAGCTGCTAATACAAGTATTTTCAGCATGAGTTTGGATTAGATTTTTGTTTTATAACAAGATGCAGGAGGAGTTCAGTTCATGCAATACCTTGCTTTTGATTGGTAGGTTGTAGTGAAGGACGATTGTTGTTGAAGGCTGTAAATAAGGACAAAGATGGTCTCAATTAGTGTCTTTTCAAGAGGTTGGACTGGTGAAACATTCACTGTAGATGGATCATAAATACAATGCTCCCTCACTATACCACCTGTGTTATACTACCATCCAAATATTTCACCTTGTAAATGTCAAACACACTAAAGCAGGTGTTAAAAAGAGAAAACATTAAACAAGTTTCTGTATAAGAGAGAAAGTTTTCCGTTAGTGTAAATTAAGTGAATTGAATGAAAAAAGAAGCCTTTCTCGTGAACTTAGTCACAGATTCCAGTGAAAACATAAGCCTAAATAGAGGCTTATATATTAAAAGTTGTATTTTAGTGGTTTTAGAGGTTTTTGAAAAAAACCACAACTAAACTCACAAACACTAAAACCATGACTGCCATTGACTTTATTAAAGGTTCTGATTAAAAAGGTATGAATGAAAAAAGGACTGTATGATGTGGTAAAAAATATGTATAATTTGAAAAACCTCTAAAAACCTCTAAAAGTCTGGATTGAATTAAAGTGGCACAATAGGATCAGCATAGCTCCCACTGACTTCTGTAGCATCTTGACAACTTTTACTTGCAGGGCCAGAAATAGGGGTAGGCAGAAGAAGCATATTGAAGGGCAATAGACGCGTACCTCTTTTTTCACCTATCTCTAATGCAGGCACTTGTTCCCTCCATTACCACTGGTTGCTGCTACTCACCTGTGAATGTTCCCACCCCCTTGATTACTCACAGTGTGTGCTCCCCTCCTACCTCACAGTGCATGAACACTCTGTTGTGCAGGGGAGGGGGCAAGATTGCTTAATGGGTTGCCTAGGGTCTGCCTCAGTTTACTTGGTGAGGTTTTGACTTAGAGGTCTTCAAGGTTTTTACACTTAAAAAAATCTTGATTTCTTGAGTTTTTTTAGAAATATAGAAAACCCCAAATTTCTGAGATTTGTGAAAAAGAAAAATGTAAATGAGCCCCAAAGTGTATGATTAGGTGAAACGTGATGTGCTTTGCTGATGTGGCTTTGCAATTGTGTAGTCAACATCAATTTTGAGTCCATGAATCCCTGCAGGTGTCAAACCTGTGCAGTGTCTTAAACGTCTGAATGCCTAGATTGCCTCTAGATTAGGTCACTGCTGGTAACATTAAAAATGGACAACCTTTAGTAACTGGTGTTTTGTAATCCACTCAAAAGAAATATTTAGGAATATTAAATCATGGGCAGGGCATTTATTGATATTTTAAACCATGGGACAAACAACAACATTTATTGTACTGATGAATTAATTGAATTAAAAAAGCCTTTTAGAAAGGACCCAGAAAGGGAAATGCCAAATATAGCCGTTGCTTTAAGCAGCAGCACCTGTAGGAAACCCACGTTGATATGGTAGGCCATTTATGCAGAACAGTTTTTGAATAGCTAAGGCGGATTGTCGATCACGTAAGTAGGTAGATTTAATAATCAAACATCAAAGCAAAAGGGGCAAGCTGAGGGATAGTCAGTTCCAGGTAAGGCTTAGGAATGGCAGCAGAATGTATAGGCAAGGGGGTCATTGTCAGGTATTGGTAATGTAAAAAAAATAGCAATGTAAAAACAGACTTTTGTATGTTCTGCAGTACATTTGCCAGTTTGGGAGAAGCAGGTAAGAACTGAACTGAACTGAGTCAGAGAGAGGGGCTTATGGATGCACCCAAAACTTTTTTTTTTTAAACTAAGTAATGCAGAGTAAAATGTCATTCCTTTTAATAATAATTTAAATGATTCCCTATTTTTAAGGAATATAAACAACTAAGAATGCACACTTTCTTAATTACAGAATACATTTTTGCAGTTACATTGCATATAAATGGGGGCTACCATCTTAAGGCCCCCATACACGGGCCAATAAAAGCTGCCGATAGAACGAGTCGGCAGCTTATTGGCCCGTGTGTGGGGACATCCGATGGACTTCCCTGATCGCCCATTTCGGATACATTATGATCCGATTGTTGGGCACTAGGGCCCGATCGGATCAGTCCGATATCGCCCACTTCAATGTGGATATATCGGGGAGAGATCCGCTCGTTTGGCCACATGGCCAAATGAGCAGATCTCTGTGCCTATGGCCACCTTTACTTGATCTTCATAGAACTCCGCTGAATTACAACAAATGTCATAAATTCTACTGCTACTATAGCTGTCAGTATAAATTCCTTTAGCCAAAGAAAGTGACATAGAAAACCCCCAATACTCACATCAAGCTTTACCTGCCTACGTCAAAGCTAATAATGCAATATTAACAGAAGGTAACCTATTTCAATGCATTTAATAATGAAACTATATATAAATATATATAAATAATAATAAAAATAATAATAATCAATATTCAAAATAATATATATATTAGGTTTAAATGGATGAATAGATGTTTGTATGTGAAGCCAATGTAGTACAACTTGGAATAAAACAGTTTCCTAGTGATGGGCGAATTCGCGGCGAATTCCCGCGATTCGCCGCTGGCGAATAAATTTGCGAAACGGGCAAAAAAATTCGCCGCCAAAAACGAGTCGCGCGTCGTTTTTGACGCGACGCGCCAAAAACGACGCGGCGCGTCGGAAACGATGCGACGAGCATCGAAAACGACGCGACGCGCGTCAAAACGACGTGCGACTCGTTTCGCGAATCAGCGAAAAATTTGCACATTTCTCTGGAAATTCGCGAATTTTTCGGCGAAACGAAACGCGGCCGTTTCGCCCATCACTACAGTTTCCTAGAAAGCAGAATGCCTCCCATAATTAGTTACAAATACATAGCAAACCATACAAATGAGTCTGCTGTCTACTGTAATTTAATGTATTTTTTTGCTTCTTGACCTTTTAATGTATTTTTTTGCTTCTTGACCTTTAAAAATAATATTTGCTTAATTATAATTTATAAGGGATATTAATTATAATTTTATGATTAAAACAGGCAACGTTTGGTCCCCTGGATTTTGTTTTCTGTCTGCTTATTTTTACTAAGCTATACCTAGGCATAGTCAAGCAGGAAAATCAAGACAATCAATAACACTCATTAGAGATGACCTAGTAATATATGCAGCTGCACTTCTGCACTGAGATCTTACATCACTGCAATGTTGCCTTCCATAACTGTCACCCATAATTTTTTTTATTAACCATGCAAAGTGGTAATATCCATATTTACAGTATTTGAAGCATATTACAATAACATTTTAATAAACTTCCAGCCTGTGTCTGAACTTGAACAATATTATGTAATGCTAAATCGAATGCTGTTTAAAAACTGCCATACTCAAGGGTTGTATAATATGCAAAAAGGAGAATTTATTTACATATTATACAAATCCTATGCCTACCAGTTTTTACCTTTTGCTCTAACTATTTGTCACTTGACACCCAGACTTGGTTTATATGTAACTGACAATATAAATATAGTGAATAAATTACCCCCTGTAATATAAGGACCAATTCACCAAGGAGTTCCAAGACCATATAATACGGCTCATGGAAGCAGAGGTTAATTCTAATATCCTCCTGTTTTCCAACAAGGGGTATAATATTTGTTAAAATAATGTGACAAAAATGACATCACTAAGCTCAGTTTACAACTGATGACATCACTAAGAACCATTTATAAGGATACATTTTACAGGATATTCATTGCTTTTGAGTATATATATCCAATCCAGCTGAGCCTAAAACCTTAATTTGTAAAACATACACTGTAGCATTTATTTTTCAGTATAAAATAAACGTCATAAAAGACATTGCATTGTCTCTGAAAATACTTATCTATCCGGAAGCTGTACAATGTTTCGGGGCTGACGTGCTGGAAATCCACTAGGTAAATTCATCGGAGGCATACTTGAAAAAGGGAGCAGTCAGCCCCACGAAACGTTGTACAACCTTCGGATAGATGATTATTTTAAGGGACAATGTAATGTTATTTATGATGTTTATTTTGATACTGAAAAATAAATGCTATGTTTTGTTTTTTATAAATGAAGGTGTGCGGCTCAGCTGGATTGGATATGTATTTGTGGTATGACCAGTTTAGAGTTATCGCACCCACATCTATAAATCTATATTTCATTAAGCAAGAGTGCATCTCGGTTGCTGGAATTGTGTGTGTGTGTGTGTGTGTGTGTGTGTGTGTATATATATATATATATATATATATATTTATATATATTTGCATTTTTGCACGAGTGGTACCTGCCGTATTGATCTCCCTAAGGCTTTTTCAATAAATCTCAGCAGAATAGACTCCCTACTGAAAGTTATGGAGTGTGATCCTGCTGAGGCAAAGCTCCTGTCAGAGATATTAAGGCAAATATCAATGTTAAAGCAAATGTGCCGATAGCTTATTTTTCATATTTTACATTTTTACATCTTTTTACATGTTTAAAGGAATCATAAATGTATAATCAGGTTTTGCAAAATTGGTATTTTTCAGCATAGTTGCAAATGCATTTCCATATCTGAATATTATATTTGAAACATGATGTTTGCTCTATAAATAAAGTTAATTGAATATTTTTCAGTCCAGCAGTAATAGATGACAGTAGAGTAATAATAATGCTGCAAATGTAAATACAAGGCTTAATACCGCCATATATAGGAACCTTAATTGTCATGCAGTGTCAGTGTGTATTAAATTCCCAACTTGGGGGCCCATTCTCCTGCTCATGCAATCATAAAGGAAACTCTCAGTGAGTTTACTAATCATGTGGGGCTTTCTGCCAAAAAGCTTAGCAATCTTTGTAAGTTTACCTGAACTGGCTTTTGTAACAAAAAAAAAAAACTTTTAGCGTTTAGGTGCTGGATCTGATGAAGTCTAGGCTAGCTGAACATCATTTTACTTGACAAATTAAATGTGGGCTAGGGTGGTCTTGCTTTGGATATATTCTAGCCTTATAGTATTCAAAGGAGGAATAGAGTTTATAAATCTTCTGCTGCAAATCATTAGATGCAAGAAATGTTGCACATGTTTCCATCCATCCTGGATTTGTGTCAATGCCACAAAGGGCCGGGCTTAGGGAGGGACAATTTCAGGGGAGGCAGAATTTCAGGGGCAGTTGAATTTCAGGGCCGGCAGAATTTCATGGGCAGCAGAATTTCAGGGGTGGTATGCTGCCCAGCCACATCCAGTTTTGAGCACTGGAGACTGGCGTGCTGGAGCTTTTTAATTCTCCTGCGTGTCTCTAGTTCAGTTCTACTTATGCATGTGTGCACTTGCAGGAAGTGTACAGGTAGCGGATATAGAGGAGAAGGGGAGGAGAAGGAGACGAGGAAGAGAAGGAGATGGGGAAGAAGATGGGGAGGAGAAGGCTATGGAGGAGGAGAAACAGACGTGGGGGTGAGCGGAGCCAGCCTAGGGGAGCCTGGATAGTAAATCCGGCCCTCATTCCATCCTGTGTTTGGCCTTTTACAACTGTACTGTAAACTTAAAAAAAATGTGATCAAGTTTTATCAACATTGACAACCCCATTTTTAAACATTTGTTGGTATGAAGAAATGAATACATTAGCTGAAACCTTGTTATTTTAGCAGTTCATATGTGAAAAATATTTTTTTTTCCTCACTGTTCTTCCCATTGCACAAAAAAGCACAAAAAAGTGTTTCATACACAAACTCGTGTTAAAAAGTCTGATGAAATTTGATAACAAGAAAAGGGTAAAATCTGATAACAACAAAAATGTATTATGATGAAATGATTTTACAAATGATGGAGCGGGCAACTTGTTAGCTGATATTACTAAGCAAATAAAATGGCAAACTTAGTTTTTAACCTCAAATTGGTAAACGCCAGTAGAATCACACAAGCTGTAGAGGACTCTGCATTATCCCCTTTAGTGCTTAAAGGATCTGGAAATGCCAAGCTTTCTGATGAACTGGGGCCTCAAAGCACTGAAGGAAGTAGATGGTTAATAAATAGCCTGCTGCAGCAGCTGTACCTCCGGTATACTTTTCTTGGGAGAAATGAGGCAGCAGATCTTTTTTGTACATTTCTCTTCTTGAGCAGTGGTGAAGTTATGAATATAGGAGAAATATAAAGGGCTTCCAGAGCTGGTGGCAACATGGGTGATTTATATTTTTGTCTACCCAGTGAAAACAGTAAAAAGAAAAAAGGTTATTTTTGAGTAGATGGACATTATCAACAATTATCAAAATAAGATTTTTTGGGGCTTTCATAAATATTAATGTCCCTGCACAATATATAGCCCTTTTTTGTTGTGTTTTATGTTTTAACTTGATTTAGTATATATATTTATGTATAATGCAAAACTAATATCAGCGCTGGATTTGTAGCATAAAACAACATCCTGTTGTAAAGAACTCCACAGGTCCACTTTGTAACATATGATTTTTAGTACATGCATGCTGGGAGGACCACCCTGACCAATACTGTATTTTGGACATTGCTTGGTTTGTCAGTTGGACAGTTTGGAATATGTCCTCTGCTAATGTATCAATGTCAGCCAGTGCATGGTATGTCGGTAGATGCGGAAGAGAAGTCACAGCTGATGGTCTGTTGACGCAAACCAATTAAAGAGTAGGAAACTGGCCCACAGACCAGTTTGGTCAGATACCATAGGGGACCAACCCTTCAATCAATCTGATTCTATGTAGCCAAATATACCTCATCTGCAAGAGAGTATGAGATAATCTGTTTTATACTGTCTGGCTTATGGTGGAAGCCAAAGATAACTTTTTGATGTCAAGATCTATAGCATATACGTAGATCAAAAAATAAGCTTGGTTTCTTCTCAACCACTCTGTTCAACTAAGTGAAAGCTCTTATATTGGTCATCATTGGTTTAACCAGCTACATGTAGAAAAGAAAAGCTGTAATTTAACTAATTATAAATGAATGAGCAAAGTATCACAAAAAAAGGATAAATACACATCCGGGATACATTTAAAGGTGTTGATGCACACAATCTGGAATGGTTTGAATGGTTTATCATAAAAAGAGTGATAAAAACTGAGAAAGAAAAACTGAAAGTGAAAAGATATGAGTTAATATAAAACACATACTGTTTCTTGGAGAAAGAAAAAATCTGCAATGTAAAAAGCAGTGTCATGCAAAATTAGAATGTATTCAGAACATCAGTTTTGTGTTCTCTAAGTCACCTAAAAGTAAAAATGGCAGATACCACTGTATATGCTAAATATAATTTTCAGCAACTTAAAAAGTACAAACTCAAATTAATCTAAGCCTATTTATTAAAATATCTATTATTTATTAACCATTAATGTGTGTATTATTTCTATTTAAGTAACTGTGAGGCTGATATATTCTTTTGCATGTTCAAGCACAAAATGGTTAACACAGAAGCAAACATATACCTAGACTGTGCAGAAATGGCAGACGATATAGTGGATGCTGCTATGGACATGTTCTTTGATCCTTGGAAGGTTTTGTTCTGTGAAGCAGACATGCTGGCAGCGGCTGGTGCTCTGCAAATGACATACCATAAGCATGAGACAAAAAAAAAGTTGTATTATGCTTATGTTTACTATCAAGAGCCACTGAAATGCATTGTCCAATGAATTTCAGGCCTTGCTTGTAGCCAAAATGTACTCATGTGACACATATAAAGTTAGTTTTTGATGTGTAAGATGCTGTTCCACATATGTAAGATCTACATAATGTATGTAGATCTGTTTTCTTTGTAAAATGTTTCTATTTAGGTGTTAGATTGGACAGCTGTTCAATATATTCTAAAAACCTAGATTGTTTTTTATTATTATGACCTCTTTTAGGAAACCTGAACAGCTGTAAAATGTGCATAAAAAGTAGAGCTTCTTAGAAATTCAGAAGCTCACTATAAAGGACTGATAGCTTCTACAAGATAACAAATGGATACATGCCCTTGGACCATTTGGATTAATCCCTTGGAGAGTTGTTCCTCTGCACTAAAGTTCAATAACTATTAAATTCTGTTTTGCTTAGGGAAAGCCTTAAAACAAAATATTCCCCCTAGGACACAGATTTCTGTAGTGATCACAATTATGATTATAAGTTGTTGATCAGTTACACAGCATAACTTAATCTTGTTTGCTGTGGCCTACAATATTATTTCCTGATGCAATTTTCTTCTAGTCTCTAAGATCTGCCATTGCTATGACCTTTTTTTCCATCTTTCTGAACAAGATTTAGGTTAAAACTAAGTAAGCCTTATCAGAAAGGTCCACTTAAATATACCAGTAAACCCTCCAAGTCCTCTGTCGAAAGAAATACTGCATTTCTTTCCTTCTATTGTATACACATGGGCTTATGTATCAGACTTCCTGCCTTCAGCATAAAGCTCCTTGCCCCCAGTGTGAGCATGCTCATTTTGATCCTCTCCCCCACCCCTTCTCTGCTGTAATATGAGTCCACAGCTATAAGTGAGCAGGGAGAGACTCAGGCAGGAAGTGATGTCACACCAAGTTAATACTGCAGTTGCTATCCTAACAGAGAGCTTCTAGAGCGTTTAACTCAGTTATGGTAAAACATTCTACAGAATAAATATAGCATTCTAGCTTGCACTATTGCGGCTAATCTATTGGCAATAAAATGCCTCCATGGCTTTACTTCTCCTTTAAATTTCTTCTTTATAATAAGGTCCTTTACATAAAACAAATCATAAAACTATGCATAAAATCTCTGTAGAAGTATTAATGCTTTGGTTAGTTAAGTACTAAAGCTTTCAGAGTACAGGTATGGGATCTGTTAGCCATCTCCCATAAACACTATGATAATAAATGAATCCAAATTTTTAAAAATGATTTCCTTTTTCTCTGTAATAATAAAACTGTACCATGTACTTGATCCAAACTAAAATATACTTAATACTTATTGGAAGAAAAACCAGCCTATGGGTTTATTTAATGGTTACATGATTTTATAGTAGTCTTAAGGTATGAAGATCCAAATTACAGAAATAGACATTATCCAGGCCCTCCAGGTACATACCTGTACTGATAACTGGGAACACAATTTTTATGTAGTAGAACTGCATCTTTAATGAGCACATGAGATTATAATGTATAACATATAAAATGCAAATGCATCCATGTGAGAAGAATGGATCTTTAGAAGACATGTGGTGGTATAATAAATGCGGTAATATTACATATTAGCATGCAGTCTGTTACAATGGACTGATTAGGACAATTAAAAAAATTACCAACTTTTGTAAGCCTCACATTTCAGGAGGACAACATATATCATCTTGCTGGCATTGTACATTTTTCTATTTACTTTCATTGATGTGTATATTTGGAAATGGGTACGTGGGCAGCTACACTAAAATTATTCATGTGGTTTGTCTAATGAAAAGTTACTAAAGTTTTATGGGGAAATATAGAATTAAATTATGAGATCGTCTTTTCTGAAATAATTGAATCTAGCCCTTTATTTTATATCATCACAATGAAGAAAATGAGCAGGGAAGTTAATGTAAAGGGTAAATAGGGGATGGAATTTTGGAAATGGTTGTTGTTGAAATGGTAACATGTAAAGCAAAACAATGGAGGTTAACTAGATTATGGTAAGAATGTTTATGACAAGAATTAGTTTTGAAAATGCAGGTGTGCTTGAGTCATGGTGTAGGATAGAAATGGATCCAAAAGAAGTAGATGAATAGGCTATAGACAACTAGGAAACCTGCTTAACTATCCACCTTAATTTTACCCCTAGTGTACATATTTATACAAGCCAAGTTCATATTCAGTGATCTATGAACATCTTTTTGGTATGAATGAGGGTGAAACAAAAACATGGACACTGCTTACTCAATGTCTATCCAGTTTGTTGGTTGTCAGTGGAAACATATAATGTTATAACCTTTAGCATGTTTTCAATGGTCAATGAATAACTATTTGAATTATTTATCATAACCAAAGACCATATCGGCTGTGCCTCTGAAATTTCTCCTTTTTAAAACCTTTATAACTTTCATCCAGTTAATTACATAGTTATCAGAAATACAAAGATATTAAATTACCTTGGGCTGGAAGGCAACAAAGCAGACAATAAGGAGGTGGAAGCAGTAGCAGGTAGCGGTGATGCTGGTTGTGGCTCAGCGGTAGCATTTTGATTTGCAGAAGCAGCTGGAATTGTAGTAAAGTCTATGCTTGAAGCCATTGGTACATGCTCAGCTGGGCTACTGAGTAAAGTTAAACCAAATTAAACCAAGGGAATAATCTTAGAATATTAACATAATGAACACCTCAGACTCATCAATGTACAGAAAGTATGTTTTCTGAATCTGATCAAGCAACGTATTCCTTGTCAGGTTACAACTTTATGTGGATTGGTGGCACCACTGAATTTTTAAACCCAAATCAAAAGAATAAATAGAAAAATTATACAGCCAATAAAAGTGGAAAATATTATGAAAGAATTTGTGGAACCAAAAATTATAGCATTTTTATAGCATTTTCAAGACTCGAATATGTGTTCATAGTAGCCTGTATTAGCAACATTCTAATGTAGAGTAAGGTTGCATGGCCACAAAAATAGCCGGCACATATGGATGTTTCATTTGGAATGCTATTCTGATTAAGAGAACCATGGTTTCCAGTAATTATGTCGTTGTATGGGCACGAATAACACTGTAGTCAGACTTTGGCTCTCAGTCTCTGGGACTGTTGTTCCCATGGACCTAAATAATTTGCCAACATATAGGCTATTTAGAGTGAGTTTTGGAGAAGAATACTATTTGAAGTTATTAATGTTCTTGAAACTATTGCTCATATAGCAGTGCATGCATATACCTGTAATGATCAAATATTGGACCTCAAAAGGGAGCTTAAGAAATCATTGTTTTTATTCATATTTTAATTATCTAGGTTATAAAAAATAGAATTTTTAGAGACCCTTGCTAAGACCAATTGCCTTGGACTTCACTTTTTGTAAGAAAGATGCTGCATAGCGAGTGGCAAAGCAAATCGATTTACTGAAATAACTTCAAGGCTACTGGTCTGGAAAGACACAAGCATTGTTTATTAGAAACTGGAATCATTTAAAGGGGTAGTTTACCTTTATATTTAGATTTTGCATGCTGTGATATTCTGATACAATTTGCAATTTGTCGTGATTAAAATTTTGTATTTATTTTTAATTATTTTCATTTTTGTTCAGCAGCTCTCTAGTTTGGAATGTCATCAACTATCTAGTAGCTAGGATGCAACAGTGGTTTGAATAACAGATGAATAGGAGAGGACCCAGCAGAAAGATAATCAAAAACAATAAAATTGAAGAAGACAAATTCATGTAGAAGAGAAAGACGTATAATTAGAAAAAAAAACAATCAAATCACCACTGACAGTTATTGGATATTATTATGGTAATTTAATGCCACAAAAAGAGTTATTTTCCACCTGAAAATCTAGCAAGCTTGTGAGCTTTTCATCTAAGCCAAAGCATGTACGATGCAAGTCACAGAACTGTAGCTCAGTCTGGTTCTTTCCCTGTAGTTATATGCACAGACAGACACCTATTGCTGTGCTTATACATTTGATTTGGTGTCTATAATTCATATGAAAGTGCAGCTTCAATAAATACAGAAAGAATTCTCAATTTGCTGCTGTTCTACCACTATGTATTATTCCCATAGTTGTCAGGCACAAGCAAATAGCTCTACCTATCACAGGCACAGCAAAATAGCTTGTGGGCATACACTAGCATCAAGCAAGTTTCTAGCAGCTGTTTAGACACAGTTTCACATAGAAAAGACATAAGGTTTTTTTTTCCAAAATGGATATGATGTTATTATGTTCTCTACTTGAACTGCCATTCCTTGCTGGCACTTGTTGCAATCAAACACAAGCAAGAAATGAATTTGATAGTGTACATGATCCCTTAACTGTTTTCTGATTCATATTGTTATTACATTGTTCTCATTCTCTACCCAAAAGGCATAAAGCAATAAAAAATACATTTCAGATATTTCTAAATATAATTTCTACACCTTAAAAGGTGTAATAGGCACATCCTGATTTTCAGCAGCAGCTGGAAAAAAACATTAGCTTTAAAACTCTATTTCAGTGACAGGGTCAGATTTAGCAAAACGTGAGATTATGCAGGTAGCATACCACAGAAAAATTCACCTGCTCTTTTTTCATTCCTATGGCATTTTTAGAAGTGTATTTATTCTTAAAATCTCATAGGAAAGAACAGAAAGTGGGTGAGTTTTACTGTGGTGAGCTCTTATTTCAATCTTTGCTAAATCTGTTCCATATAGGTGTGTTGTTTCATCCAGTAACTGCAATGACTGACCTTTCAGCTTTTTAGATCTGGTCTTGTCTTTGGAATTCGTCACACCAACAGGTTGCTCTTTGTTTGACAGCAAGTACAGGGTTGCTATGTGCCTAGCATCCGCTGGCACTCCTGCGCTGCAGTTTCTGATGATGTGCAAAATAGGGGCTTGAATACATAAATGCCCGTAACCTTTTGTGCTCTTTTATGTGCAAAGAGTTGTGTTGCAATACCCACATGTTTTGTGCCTGTTATTTTGCACCTTGCTCACCACTGGAAATAAGACATAGTGTGTCAAATGTGTTATACTACAAGGAAGAAGTCTGGATACTGAGCTAGTGGAGGGCATACAGCAAGTATCCATTAATATATAATAATAAGCCGCAATTTCAGAAAGCCAGAATAAAGGGTCTCATTATGTTCAATTCCTGAAAAGAGTTGATTGCATTAATAAATGTTAATTACTATGTGTAATTTGAATTAAGCAACATAGATTAAGGATGGAAATTATGCATAATAAACTGCCATACTACATAATAAACTATAAACTGTACCAATAACACATACTGTGCTGCATCATTCCAAGCATTCATAGATATTTTTTCTTGTTATTTCACAGACAATGTAAAAAAAAGTTATATTCATTCCAGTAAACCAGTTACTTCAGAAATTCTTAGCAGTGAATGAAAAAAAAGAAAACTAGCTTTTTAATAATGTTTATAATAAATGCTCATTGGTTTTGAATCATTCTCTTCCAGCGATGCTATTTATGATCATGTCACTACATGAGAAGATTTCATTGTTCATAAGTCTTCAGATTCAGTAAAGAAACAAACCTTTCCCATGCCATAAATGTGTAGGGCTGCCTATTGATAAGAGAATAGCTATTCCACAGATTAAGGTAAGAACACAGCCAAAAGTGACACAAACCTTCTATTGCTTACTTTTCCAAAGAACAGTTATAGTAAGGCTCAGGCCAGACGGGAAGATTCGGGGAGATTAGTCGCCTGGCGACTAATTGCCTGGCAACTCATCTACTCGAACCACTTGCCCCTGCCTTCCAGTGTCTTTAATAAATAATCACCCGCGCCTAGTCACACGCGGCGCTGTGCTTTCCCGAAATCACTCGATATTGCCTAAGGAGGCAACTTCGAGCAACTTCGGAGAAGCCAGCACCGCGTGTGAATAGGCCTAGACGATTATTCATTAAAGATGCTGGAAGGCAGGGGGAAGCGGTTCGGGGAGATTTGTCACCCCAAAGAAGAGGCGATTAGTCGCCAAGCCACAAATCTCCTCAAATCTTCCTGTCTGGCTTTACCCTTACTTGCAACTCCCCTGAGTTTAACTACACCTGCAGGCCCTAAAACATAACACTAGGTTTACAATGAGTGGTTAAAAGGGCAGTTTACCTTCTACATAACTTTTAGTAAGTCCACATTGATCTTCATATTTATAATTTATATAGTTTATTAATTATTTGCCTTTTCCAGATTTCAAAAGGGGGTCACAGACCCTAGAAGTCAAGACTACAATGTTATTGTTACTTATTAATACCTAGCTAATATCCATTTATACACTCTCCTATTTATCTTCCAGCCTTTCAATCAAACCACTACTTAGTTGCTGGGGAAATTGGACCCTAACAATCATATACAGTAAATGCTGAAATTAACAGGAGATCGGCTTAACAAATACCTTTATACTACCACAAATAAAATATGAAGAATAATTGCATATTGTCTCTGGATCGATGTCTACACGATACTAAACGTTACTTAAAAGGTGAACTAACCCCTTAATAAGCTATGAAGCATAAGCAGTAATTGATGCTATAACTCTGCTTATCACTGAGGCTACTGACATTTTTCTGCCTTATTGCTGTTTTACAGTTACTAATTGTGCAGTGGGAATGGCTATATCTCACATTAGGTGGCATAAGTCAAGAACAGTCATGTTATTTTAAAATGCAACTTTCCAGACACAGTGACAATGTTTTACTTTTTTTCTTTGGTTCTGAAAAATTGAGACAACTTGAGATAAATGCAGTTATGTTCATTATTCAAGGTTTTCCTTTGACTGCTATATTTGTGTTTGTATTTGTGATCACAGATTCAAGCTGGCATATAAAAGGTATTATTCATTTTCGTTGTCTATATCTCACATATGTCTATCCAAAGCTCCTTTGTCAGAAGATAATAATCCAGAACAGTGCAATTACCTGTAGAGTGGCATACCAAATGGGGTGAATTGACATAATCCACTTATGTTTTGATTATATATTTACAGCAGAATTATTATTTTCTATAACCATGTGGGTATAGTTATTTTTTTCATATTAATTTTTCAATTTGACGCATCCCAATAAAATCTTTCCAGCAGCATGTCAATCTTTAGTTATATATCTGTGCATCATCAAAGAGTTTTTGTAACAATAGTAATTTCTGTAATATGATCAGAAAGCCTGATGCATTTCACAGTAGCTGGAGGTTTATCAGGTTCTTTTTATGGAATGAGCTTTTATATTTGAAACTATTTGTTAAATTTCTTTGGTACGATAATACATTTATTATAGAGAATTGGGAGTATTTTCTATTAACTATTTCCTATTAATATTATTCACTATATTGAGGTGTGTGAATTTGAGCAGTTTTAAATTGTGGATGTTTTCCCCTGTTTGTGCTTTTGACAGTAACAATAGTAAAATAATCACACTTTTATATTTTAAATCTTATGAAAGGGGTTTGCAAACAGGGTTAGAGAGACATTATTATAAGAAGCTTCACCATAAAAAGCATATTGGTTAGAAGGTGAATTTCTAGAACCCAATACCTTTTATAGGTAGATGAAAGAGGGGGTGAAAGTTTGGGTACATTCTGATCTTTGCTGGTGTGATTGTTTTTTCTTGGAACTGAATCACCCCCAAACCTCACAGAATAACCTCTTGATGAAACTGGACTGAGCTGGGAAGAGTTGTACTCCCGGGTAGGTGATTTAGTAGGTTGCCAAGAACCCGACTTGGCAGATGGTGACACTTTGACACCTGCAGAACTAGGGGAAAAATATTAGAATGGGCATTCTGCTCAGTATAGCTCAGTATATAATTAACTGAGTTGAATATATGCAACAGAAAAATATAATTAAAAGGGTGGTTGTTGTTCTTACAAACAAGAAGCACTCATTTGTGAACCTTAGATGCATTCAAATATGTATAATCCATTGTTACCCGTTATTTTATCTTTGACAATTTATCCAGTGTCCAAAAGTTTACAGTCTTCAATACCAATGTCAACACAATATTGTGAGCCTCCAGTTGCTTAGTGTGAAATCCTAAATATTACATGGCGTTGGAGTCATGTACAGGTAAGTACCTCTCTACTACTCCAATGATTTCCTTGTAAAATTGTCAAAATATTGCAAAAGAAACATCAAAATACTCCTCACAGTAAGACAACTTTGAGAAGAATCTGTGCAAACCATAAGGTTATTTCTAGCAGTTATATGCAAAAAAAACCCTGATGTTTCAGATTTCTAGATATCCTTGTTTACTCTAAAACAAAACACATTGAAAGTTACCTTGTTTCTGTAGATTTGGCAACATTTTCCTTGCTGCTGTGAAGGAATGGGACATGATGAATGAGCTGCAAGAAGAGCTCCATTAAGGTGGGTTATTAGCCTGTTCAGCGCACGAGCCTCCAGCACCAAATATATTAATAATTACAGTGAAGAAGAAAAATAATTTCAAGAGTGTTTAGCAAAATGACTATGACTCACACACCAAACCGGGGGAAACATTTTTAGTCTTGTGCTGTCATTTTCAACAGATTTCTACAATTTGGATAATAATTTATTCAGTTATTTTTCAAGTCAGCCTCTAGTTCTTTTGTAACAAGGTCAGAAGAATTTTAGTCTATCTGTGCAGGATTAGGATGTTTAACCCCTTCATTTAGCCTTCATTAAAGTGTTTGTATCTACCATGTATGTTTCCAATTAATGTTTACTGTAAAAATTAACCACAGAAATCAGGTTATTGATACAAAGAACAATATTCCAATGTATCCTTCATCAACACCTCCAATTTATCCTTCAAGGACATCTTGTCTTCTGAAATTGTATTGGGTTTCTGCTACACTGTAACAAAGCAAATTTGTTGTAGAAACTATACTACTATCAATAAAACAATTTCCATCAAAGCATCTACAATATTATCATATTTCTTCTTAAAAATCTTCACCCATAATTTTTTATCATCAAATAGAAAATTTGCCTTTCTGATTGGGGTCTAAAAAATATTTCTCACCCTGGCTTGTGGTGAGTCATGCATTTCCTAAAGATTCTACCACCAAGGATTTGGGGAAAAAGGAGAGATTAACTAGTGAACAAAAATATGTGTACAATAATATACCAAGAACCAAAAGATCATGCATTATAAGTTAAAGATCACTCTCAAAGCAAGAAATCATAAGCGTGTCCAGTGGAGCAAACAGTTTTCTTGTTGCATTTCAGAGTAAGGCAAGCAGTTGGGTCAGGCTTCTAGCAGCATTAGGCCTCTATTGTATTTACCATTTTGCTCTATTTTTGTTTCTTTCTTTGCCAGTCCATTCTACAGTACTATATTATTCACCTATACAGGATGTGTGGAATATTGTTGAATCATGTTTATAGGGGAGTTTATAAAGTTAAAGAGAAAAAGAAAGGAAGATGGAAAAGGAAACAAAACATAATAGACAAAAAACAGACAACAGAAAAATATTGGAGCGTGTTCTTTAGTATACTGCTAAGCCCAATTCTTTTTTTCTCCATGTTCTTTATTTCACACAAAAGAAGGGGTTTCAGGAGAATGTTTCAGGAGAAATTGTCAATGTCACAGTAAATTATACTGGAATTCTAAATATCCAAGCCCAGTGTTTGGGGGTTGAAAGCATGCTAATTAAAACTCCCATGATCCAGTATTTTGCCACTACCAATGATTAGTATGGTTAATATTTTGAACCACCATGGATAAAGAAAAATTAATCTTGGACTTGAACAGACTTTCCTTTTCATAACATATTTTGCTTTTAAGAAATTTATAATGGACATTTTTTGAGCTAATATATACTTTAAAAATAATAATGGCACACTATTTATCTCTGCATAGAGATATATTATAAATATATGATATGGGCCCAAGTGTTTCTTAATCTATCAGTTATCCAAAGAATATATTCCCATCTGCTCAGGACAGTGCCAGGCTGTAAATGCACTTACAGCTTCTTGTACTAAAATGTTGGTTTTCTACTTTTATTATGTAAAGCAAAGTATTTATTTCAAGCATCAAAATTGCTTCAATGATATTTCATCCCCTTAAAGAAAATAATCACAGATAAATGTATGCCTTGCAGTTAATTAAAGTAGCTTTTAACCAGTTATTAGATGGCATAAATAAGACTTTCCAATATAGCTATGCCTAAAAGCAGGCCATGTCACACTACAATGCTCAACACAGCCGATAATTATACTGCTGCTTCATAAAATAGATATGCTTGCTCATTTATTTCACTGCTTATTGTAACATTGTCAGACGTCAAGCTGTAGTGGTGAAACCTGGTGGACAATTAATTTTATCTTCAAGTTCACGACTTTACTTGATAACACAACTTTAAATATTGCAATTTGAACCAATTAGAGTGCTGCTTGGGGCTTCTTTAAGTTGGTGTTCCTTGAAGCTTCATAACATCTGTTTTTAGAAGTAGTTCTGTGATTACTCTCTCTCAAGGGGTCAAGAGATTTCCTAAAATTGCTTACAATAATAATATAAAAGTATGGGGTTTCCATAACGGAAGACTAGTATATGGAAATACAGAACTAAAAATAATGTTGTTATTATTTTATGTATGTTTCTTAAAGGTAAACATCTGCTCTGTTTTACATTAGCATACTGTCTACATTTTTTAAAACTGTAACTGAAGTAGAGAGTGTCATATATTTCCCCTAATGGTGGTCAACTTTCTTGACTTTGCCCACAACTCGCCCAGGGCCTGTAATTTTCATGCATGATAAACATTACTTTAGAATTCAGTACCTGGAAAAATGACACCCTTACGAAAAAAGAAACATACATTAAAGGGGAAAAAGTCAGAGAAGCACTGATAATGTTTATTATTTGTATGGATCACATGCTGTTTTAGTAATGTACAGTTGGGATGTTTTCAGGAAAAGTGAGCCAGTCTCTCTTTTCTAGCCACTTAAGAAAGTAATGTTTTTTAAAAAAAAACGGAGCAGCCCACGCCAAAGGCCTTTGAAAGCAAATCACCCTGCAAGAAAGCAAGTCCACTTGCAGGTTGTACAGAACCTCTAAACAAAAGTTTAGTTCAGTCATGCTCTGTGTGTATATACTAATTGCATAATGAGCAATCAGTACTGTATATCAGTTAAGTCAATAAACTGCAGTGAATGGTGACAACAGAAATGTAATGTACCTATACACTCTTGTACAGCAATAATATATCGTTGTCACTTTTGTAATGATTACAAGTTTTAATTTTTTTTTACTATGTACCTATTTATTTTAAGATATCAACCAAGGATGGTCAGCTAAAAACTCTAGTGTTTTAATATATAATACCAACCACTGCAGCAAGTTCAAATTATGTTGTATCTATTAAAGAATGCTGGTTCACAACAGAGAATGTAAACAAAGGAGTTAAGAACATATAAGTAGAAGCAGAATTACCAACGACGTAGACAAAAGACACGTAGGATGAATACAAGCACAGAGGAGGGTGTGTGTAAGCCAACAATAAACCTTTTTGAATCCTGAATACACAATTTATACAGATCTAATATATATATATATATATATATATATATATATACACATACATATTCACACATATGTGTGCATTTGAGTATACTGTACAGCTGAATAAACATATATAGCTATATGTTATGTGTTTTATAAAAACTAAAAACATTTTCTATTGAGTTATAGGAGTTATTTATGGAAATAGTATAAAAAAGACTGATAAATATGCATATTCTAACATTTCCCCAATAAATATTAATCTATACATAAGCCATACTCTAACCTAGTGATATAAAAGTTGTTCCTGTACAGTTCATGACCCAGTGCCATCTCTGTGGGATCTAGTCAAGCCAATAATTATAAACATGCTCTGGGCAAAAGAGTAAGCTGACAAACAAATTCCTTAGTTGGGTTTAATGTATGTTTATTCTAATTAATTATATTAGGGAAATGAATGCATAGTTGTGTTCAACATGCAATTAACTTCTAAGGGCATGCACTGCATGCATTGTAAACTTCCAAGATATAGCATATCTAGCAACTGACATATAGTACATCTTAAGGGGATAAGGAAACTGTGAGCAGATGGAAGCAGAGTAAGCAGTTAGTACAACTAAACAGGCAAGACCACTGCAGATACAATTACATTTCCTATATCACAGAACTAATCAAGCAAATTTACCTTAATGCTTGGTTTTGGGTTGGCTTATGTTTACTGAGAGCTTCCTGGCAGCATATTCATGGATGCAGAAGCTTGCAATTTTTGGATTTATTTTTGGTTGCAGATTGCCCATGTGCTACATTCTATCTAGTGAAGTTGTTAGTCCTCTAAGACAAATATCATTATTATCTAGCCAAGACTGTTTGTCCATATCAGTGTTCCAGCGTCAGCCACCACCAAGGCTTATCCTCATAGCAGGTGATAATTCTTCCATCTAAAGAATTTTGTTTTCACATCATTAGCAGGGACACTGCTAAACCTTTTCAAGGTGAACCAAAGAATAAATGCACTGCCTTTATAGCTTTTGTTTTTTATACATGATGGTAGGCTACTCATGTAATGGAGGCATAGTTGGGGTTCTAAACATTCTGGTTAAAAGGAGGCTACATTTTCACTATCTATTTTTTAAATCAGACTCAGAATAAATCATTTTCTTGTACAGTAACAACCAGTGAGATATTTGCTCTTATTATTCTTATTCTGTCCACGCATGGACAATGTTTCCAAATGTATTTTGCAGAATAACTGGTTTGGTGTTGGTACAATATGACCATTCATATTTATTTTAGAGGTTGATCAGGAAAGTATCACTGTCTGGATACCCCTACTGCATTGAGGTATTAGTTCTTATGTTGCTAGTTTGACCAAATTTGGGATATGCACAAGTATTGTTTGAATACAGGTAGTGAGTAAGTGAGCTTAGTGTGTAGCTATCTTAAGTGTATACCTGCTGGGTAATAGTACTGGAGCACATGTGCTCAATGCTAATAAATTAAGATTACCAGAACTCAACTTGATGCCTTGTAGCTGGATATCCATGATTTTTTAGTGATAATGTTCAACATACTGTATGAAAACTCATGGATGAGATTCAATTTTGTGAAGTGAAGTTCCGCCACTAGAGGGAAATTCCTCAGCTCTAAATTAATTTCTATGGGATTTTTGAAGGTGTATTTATCAAAGGGTGAAATTTCACTTTCACCCATTGATAAATACGCCTTTCAAAATCCCATAGAAATGAATTGAGAGTTGCGGGAATTTCCCTCTAGTGATGGAACTTCACTCTTTGATAAATTTACCCCATAGTGTTTTTATGGAAAAGCAGATATACTAGATTTAAAAAAATGTATCATTTAAACCTTTGATAATGTAATGGAGACATAGCAGTTATAAACTGTAATTTAGTTAGTTAGAAAGCACTTCTTTGTGAAGGTCAAGGTGCTAATGATAAAGCAGCAGGGTTTAAAATGGACACCAATGCATGTTTTTATGCTAAAAATGTTACTGCTATATCATATATCATATATTGCTGGCAAAAGGTTTTTGTTATAAAGTTGGAAACAGTAATTCAAAATAAATGGGTATTGACTATTGTGTGTTTGTTGTATTTCTAGATGCAAAGTCCTGATAAAGGCTGTACCTGGAAACTTGTGCTGTTGCTTTAAATCACTATATTTGAGTAATTAATGTAAACAAGCACAGCATTGATTTGTATTTAAGCATTTTATTTTCACAAACACAAAGGTTCCACTATTCATAGAGCAAAGTATAAGCACAAGCTTAGAGGAGAGTCTAAAATGAATGAAAGCTTTGACAACAAACAAGCAAACCTAAAGAACAATATATTCTTGTAAAGAAACATTGCTTCAACTGTTGGCTGAGCCTTTGACTTAAATCCACGATAAAAAAACTGCCTGATATACTTTGACAAGCCACCTTAAACATCTAGAAACTTTGCTAAACAAGATATGGACCAGCATTCGTTAAAAACAAAATATCTTGGTTTAGGAATCAGAAACCTTTGATCAACTAAGATCTACAAATTCAGACACTGTATCTCCAACCCGATTGTATTTATCACTGTTGGATATGTCCGCTTCTGCTGGAATATATATATATATATATTCCAATATCCAATAATCCGAACTCATGCCAAGTGTTCAGCTCTGATATAATTTACTGCATTGCTTTATACTACTAGCTCCTATATAACTGTATACGATAATATGCATAGAAATATACATGTACCTAGTTCTTTCTATAGGGCAATTTTATATAAGACAGTTTTTCAAAGCCAATTTCTTTCAATGCTACAGACTAAATCTAAATCAAAAGTAGTAAATCCATCCAAAAAAAACCCATATCTCTAAAATGATTATTTTGACTATGTAGGGCTTTAAAAGTTACAAATATGATCAAGAATTCTTATTGGCAAACTTCAAAAGTAGCATAAATAAGATTATATAAATAACTTGTACATACTACTGCAGGGACTTGAGAAATGTTTGGTAACTGAAGGAGCTGGGACTTAAAATTGAATGGGTAATTTCAACTGAAAGCAAATTTGTATGAAGTTACAATTAGGAACAATCATTGGCTTTCATTTGTAATTCTTAGGTGTCTAGGAAGGTAGAGAATCACTTATAATATAACCATCTCTTGTTTGATTCAATTCCATTAAACTTAGCAATCAAAGAAAACAAAACACAAAACCCATTTACATTTTAACCCTTAGTTGTTAGGGCAATCAAAATCCTGCCAAATACTTCAAACAAATTCCTTTTCTATCCCATACTTAAACAGCAATCAGACTTCATTCTAACAAATCATAACCAAACCTATGCATATCTACCTCCCAAACTCCAGATAATGAAATTAAACAATTGCCACAGAAAACCTGACAGAAGTTACTGTATTTATTTTTTAAAGCTCCTTAAAATAAAGTAAAAAATAAAATGTGTTTTACTTTATCTGGCATTTTTTTTATAGAAAGGTAATATTTAATTGCAACACAAATCAGGTAATGTCTTTACAAGCACATTTTATTTGAATTGGCAATGGTAGGTTAAATGACTATAAACAGAGATAAAAGTAATGACAATCACTGCAAGAACACATCTTAGGTGTTTTCTATTTATATATTTATATATATTTATGTATATGGCAAGTCATTAATGCTTAGTGATATAGTACAGTTCAGTGTGCTTCATTGCCTTTCAGTAGATATTGTGCTACACTTGGGCATTTAACTTTTGACATTAAGAATTTGTGCAGAAAGGCCGTGATGCCAGGTGCGCAATTTGGCAAAGCGTGGGCTGTTACGTTCCGTTTCAAACTTTTCCCTGTGGCATAAAGAAAGAGAGAGAGAAAGAGAGAGAGAGAAAGAAAAAGGAGGAATAAAGAAAGGGGTTAGGGAATGTGACCTTCGCTCCCCTGCGTTCAAGTATGGCAATTTATTTGGATAATTATATGGTTCATGGAATCGATGGAATCGATTTAGAACTTAATTTGTAATTAGGGGAATCACTGGTGGCTGGTAAGACACTTTCTATTTTTTGTTTTTTCCTGAAAACACAAATTGTTGCACCATTTTTCTTACATCCATTTAGGATATCAGTGATTAATTTAATTTTACAGCCACCATTATATGAGAGCTTAAAATCCCAAATATGCCTACCCATACAATTTATAACATTTTAAAATATTTTGTTTACTAAATAAACCTTCTAAACATGCTTATATTAAAATATTGCATAAACACTACATTTTTTTCATTATGAATAAATTGTGCACCATTGCTGGAACAAAAGATTTGGCCGAATGAAGAAGTTGAACAAAATCTGCACATTGTAAGGGTAATGTTGCTGTTTTACAAAATCAAAATTTAAGGAAACATGAGAAACCTTGTGCAGTCTTCAAAGCCCAAGTTACTTGGGAACTAATGTTTGTATTTGGTAAGGTCAAAAGGATTCATACATGTATTCACCGTATCTGCTCTTTCAGCTTTCATAAATGCTGTTATTAGACTGTGCTTATTAAGAAAACATTGGATAGCGTTTAGCTCAAGAAGTCACAAATGATGCATCCACTTTAAATTTGCAGTTGAATTTATTTCCATATGCTTTATCTTATATTTTATCCCACCAGTTGTTTTTATATATATACTGTATATAGAGAACCAAGCAATGTTTTATCGTGGAGAGGAGTAAGGTCCAAATAAATTGCGCACATGATTTCAGCACTATCACATCATTTATAGATGAATCCTTATCAGGAAAATACTTTGACTTATGTCAAAAATGTCAAATTAGTAACTGATCAGGTCTTTTACTTGTTGCCAATATTAATGCCAGTAGCATATCATTGTGGTGTTAAATCTTGTTTAATTTGTGATTATTAAATATGCTTTGGAGCTTTAGGCATTTGTTATTAATTAAAATGGCCAGATTGGGTTTGCTGCTAGTTGCCTACCTTGTTCTTCTCAATGCATCTTCATCAGGATCTTGCACTAAAACAAAAAAAACAAAATGAAATCAGGCTTTCCTAATTTTAGGTAACTTAGAAGTATATTAAAGCAACATTTAAGGAAAGTGTCCTCTGCTTGAATTGTAAGCCCTTATCCAAGATATTATTCTACTTTATTTGTCTAATAAAAACATTGAAATTATAATCATTTTTTACTAGTTTGTTTGTATAATTTCCCACATACAGGGGTTTGCCTATGGGGCATAGATAGATGTTACCATTTCTTTCATTTGTCTTTACATACATATACATATATAAATCTGTCTCTATTAATGTTAGTGACAGTGAAGTCAATAAAACTGTTGTACTTACTATATTCTGTTCCAGTGATATGGGCAAGGACACGGAAGGACTTAGACTGCAGATTAGCAGCACGACGTGCCCATTCATCAATTTCACCCTCAGTTTTGCCCTGATTTTTAAGCACTGCCTGATACACTGGAGAAGCAATGTCTATGAGAGGATCTTTAACAGGGAGGTTACTGTAACACAGAAAGAAGTGAGTTGGAAATTGCTAAAGCAGAGACAAAAATGTTACGGCCTCCCTACCATACAGATACAAAACCAAAATCAAACAGCTCAAATAAAATTCAGGAGAAGCTTGAAAAATAAGTAAAAAAAACCCACTAAAATGTGAACTTCTATACCAAAGCCACCCACTGTAAAAAAAAAAAAAAAGACATGAAGCCATCTTAGAAGTGGAGTGGAAACTGCAGGCCTTGCATTTTAGAAAAACTGAAATCACCAAAAAGTGTTGGAAATCTTTCACATCTGTTGCAAAAATGAAAGGTGTTTTTACATGTTTATTGACTATATATCTTTGGTTATGATCATTTAGTTATAGTTGTAGTTATATCTATCAATCTAGCCTTCATCAATTCATCCATCTGTTTGTATATCTACCCAGTTCTATTTGTAATATATGTAACATATTTCAAGGGTATATGTATATATATATATATATATTTATATATATATATTTATATGTATATGTATTTATATGTATATGTATATGTATTTATATATATATATTTATATGTATATGTATATATATATATATATATATTTCTTAAAAAAACATGTTTTTAATTTCAGCTAAGTTATTGTATGCATACATATAGCTATTATATAGCTATTATCTGTACTACTATTGGATCAAGCCTAATCTGTTGGAGTTTGCAGGATCCTTGCAAAATTCTTGTCATGGCAAATCAATGCATTATCAAACAGACTTGTACAAAAATCTACATCCAGCAGGGTTTTATGTGAAAGTGGAAATCACATATCTTCTCCACTAATCCACTATAAAATGTAATGTACATTGGTCACAGTTGTATAAAACAGACTGGTAAGGGATAACAAAAGAGTTTCTACAATTGTATCTATCCTACTTAATATGTCTCTGTTTATTCTGCAGCAGTGAAAAAAAAAATATTTTCCCAAAACTATTGGGATTGCAATGCCACAAATTGTCTTAAGCCAATGTTTATATGAACAGTATTCTAGCTGCACTTTCTACTTTAAGTTGCAGTTCATTGAAATAATTGACAATGACCCCATTTTTAGACAAAGCAATGCAGGAAATATATTAAAATAAACAGCGATGGGACATGTTTTTAAAGGAGTTGTTCACCTTTGAGTTAACTTTTAATATAATGTAGAGAGTGATATTCCGAGACAATTTGCAATTGGTTTTCATTTTTTATTGTTTGTAGTTTTATAATTATTTAGCTTTTTATTCAGCAGCTCTCTAATTTACAGTGTCAGCAATTTGGTTTCTAGGGTACAAATTACCCTAGCAACCCTGCATTGATTTGAATAAGAGACTGGAATATGAATAGGAGAGGAACTGAATAGAATGATAAGTAATAAAAAGTGGCAATAACAATGCATTTGTAGCCTTACAGAGCATTTGTTTTTAGATGGTGTCAGTGACCCCCATCTGAAATCTGCAAAGAAACAGAAGAAAATTGAAAATAATTAAAAAACTATGAAAAATAAATAATGAAGACCAATTGAAAAGTTTCTTAGAATTGGCCCTTCTACAATATACTAAAAGTTAACTTGAAGGTGAACCACCCCTTTACAGATCTTTACAGAATATTTTCTTCAGCAGAAATAATACGTTACTTCAGCAACAGTATTGTGCAATTTGGATAAGCTTCGGTAGAAGTTCTTGTAATGCTTAAACAAGTCATTAGGTGGCAGTGTGTGAATAATCTGATAATTGTTGAAAACAATTAACAAAAAGATAAAAAATCACAGCTACAAAAATAAACACCAAAACACATATCATCTGTAATTGCACCTAAATTGTAGTAACAACACTGTTCATGTATACATGGCTGCTTGACAATAATTGTACATAATTGTACAATAACATAAAATACACATTACACGCATTACATAATATGTTATATAGAGTACATATTATAGGCTTTTTGAATGACAGGTAATAGATTAGATCATAGATAGCTCATAGAGATCTAACATGCAAAACCCTAATTCAGACATGCGAATCCTGTAGCCAACTAGAAGGCTGTTCAACAACAGCTAACAGCTGCATGTTGAACACCCTGGGCTTAATGGGATTTTCATGATGATTAACAATATAATTTAAAATCATTAGTTACTAATAGATTTCCTTAGTTAAAGAGGTATCATTGTTATAAGGGCAATAGAGGAAAAAATAAACAATAACCTTTGGTTCTTGGTATATATTGTGCAGTAGAAAAACATAGATCTATGGAAAGCAGGCTTGCAACTGGCATGAGGCTGCAACATATTTAAGACTCAAATTCACAATATGTGAATGTGTGAATCATTAATCAAAAGGCATCAGTTGGCCAGAAAATTCTTATAAATGTAAATATACACAGTTCGTTTATACTGTATATTTACATTTAATCATGCAACATTTGTAATATTTGTCTAAAATAATACTAGTCGGTTAAGCTGCTTGATGCTGCCCAGTTTAACATGACCAGGCTTACTCGGTTATTTACCTCCTATGCATACACACCTTACAATTCCATTTGTTCAGGAGGACATGTTCATATCAATATTTAGGGGCACATTTACTAAGGGAATTCAAGGGTTTATTAACCCTCAAATTCGACCATCGAATTTGTATAGAATCAAAACCCCTCGTATTCGAATTTTGAATCGAGGGGTTTTAACTCAATTCGATTTATCGAACGATCGAATAAGAAAAATTTGATCGATCAATAAAATCGATTTTAACCATTCTATCAAATTTTTTTTATTTGATCAAAAAAACGTTGGAAAATCCTACAGGAGCTTCCCATAGGGTTATATAGCAATTTGGTAGGTTTAATCTGCCGAATTGTTATATCGAATTTATTTTAAAGGGCCAGTACTTCGACTTTGGCCAATTCGAATCGAATTTTGGCCTATTCGATAGTCGAATTTTGCAAATTCGATGGTCGAAGTGGCCCAAAAAAAAACAAAATTCAAATTTTTTCCATTCTAATCCTTCACACGAATTTAGTAAATCTGCCCCTAAAGTGTTGCCCTGTTGAATCTCCTGGATACTAGCTGTTTAAATCACAGCAGTAACTCAAACAAAATATTCCTGCTAATTACTATGCTATTGGAATGAATGTCTAAATTAAATCACCAGCTTGCGTGAAGCTACCTTATTGGGCAAACCTAGGAATTGCATTCTTTATTCAGCAAGTATTTTGTATTCATTATGATAACCAAAATTGATCAGTGAAAAGCTGGTTTACTGGTTAAAGGCAGCATAAAAATATGAAATGGGAAATGGAGTTGATAAGATTAGGAGGAGTCAATAGGTAAGAATAAACAGACATCTACGAGTTGAATCAATCACCCAGTGTATGTGTCTGCTAATGGTAACCATTTCTAAATTAGCATTTTTAATGAAGATTATAAATGCAATAACCAAACCTTATACAGTGTCTCAGGATTTATGGAAGAGATATGAAAACACCTACAGATAAGCTACATATACTTATTTTAGTGTCCAATAACAGCAGAAGTCAAGTAACAAACTACAGTAGCTTTATAATACTGTAACTCGGAACTAGTGATGGGCTAAAATCACTGGGGAAAATTCGCTGGCGTAAAAAAAAAAAACGAGTCGCGCGCCGAAAATAAAGCAACGTGAGTCGAAAATGACACATTTCACGAATTTTTCGCCAATTCACGAATTTTGCTGGAAAATCGCGAATTTTTGCCAAAGCAAAACGGGATAGATTCGCCCATCACTACGGGGAACCCCTTTAATATAGAAAACATGAACAGTATAATTCAGGACTTTATCATTCACACAATGAAACAGTGAGTACATTTTATGAGAGGAGTAACATTTCTGACCTTTTGGTGTGGTCTAAATGTAATTCAAATCCTTATATTAAACACATTTGTTTTGTAACAGAAAGGAACAAGTGGAAAGTAGCGAAAAGCTACAGTTTTCGGAAACAAAATGGGTCAGATTCATCCATCACAAGACATAAAGGGTAATAATTTACTAATGCCACAGTTGCAAGTGCATGAGCCCTAAAGGCTGAAAAACTTAAACTTGATTACATCTACCAGTGAAGAATTGTACATATCACTTTATTAAGTTTTGGATGGTTTAACCATTCATTTGTTGATAAATACATTTGATTAATTTTAGCAAGAAATAGGGGGTTTATTTTCAGAACGTTCATCGCTAAGAATAATCATAACATTTAGGCTTTGTTTGGTGTGCAAAGCATGAGTAGCTGGGACATTATAAAAAGATAGATTGCAAACATTTGCAGATTTAATCAAGCACACATAGAGTTCCTGTTACTTGTGCAAGATGCTCATAAATAAATATACATAACAATTAATTTTCCTAAAGGAAACTGTGCTATACAAAGTGTGTTATGGTTGGCCAAACCTCCAGTTTTTAAACAAAAGCCTTCATTCATGGGCACTTCTTGGGAGTTTCACAGACTGCCCTACAATTTTATCAGGTCATAGTTGTTCTGTCAAGATTGCTAATGTCATGTGACAGGGGCTACAACTTCAACAAATATAATTATATAATCAACTGTTGTCCCAATATTACCTTAATATGCAAAATGTTTTTCACATTACTTTACAATTTGTAATGAGAAGATTTATCAAAAGTGTACTACTGTAGTCTACCAAAATTTCACTTTGGGTTCTTATGACAGAGAAATGGCCATATCTTAAATTGTAAACTAATTTCATAAAATTGAGTAGTTATAGACTTAATACATTTGTTCTCTGTTCAGCTAACTCAAGATCAGGTTAGATTCACAAACGTCTTTCCATAAGGACTGTGTATTTCTACACATGAACAATAATTTGTTTCAATACACTTGGCTTGAGTTAAAGTATTGAATACACAGTTCTCTTCTTACCCTATTCTTATTATCCTTATTTACCCCATCCTTATTTATACAATATCAAATGCATCTTTATATTTTTTAACTCAGCCCTAGATTTAAATTCTGATTACCTTTCTTGATATTTATACTAATAAGTTATAGGTATCCACACTTCATACTCAAACAAGTTGCTAAATAAATAACCAGCTGTGAGAATTTAGCAAATGTAAACATTATCATATAAAATACATAGATAAAGTTTCATAATATATTATTTTTGCTTTCAAGCTTCTTCTTAAGATGCTAGAGGATAGAGAAGATGGCAGCCATCTTACTCATGTTTTTAATTACTTAAGAGATACTGTAAACTGCGGACATATAACAACTTTTAAAAGAAACGTCTGGAGGTTTTCAGATCTGTCCTAGGGTACCAACAATTGCTTATATAGTCTGAATCTTCACAAAACCTGCACAGTTGGTGTGTTCTAAGGACATATTTGAAAACCAAGAAGACAGACAATGATATAGCTTACTAAATACTGTACTTTGAAAAGAAAAGCAATATGAGTTTTTGTACTGTAATAATAATATATTTATATTAGCTAGGAAATAATTGATTTACCTCAATAGTATAAAACAGTTACCTGAAAACTGAGAATACTTAAAAATATATATGAAAACTTGGAATGCCTGCTAAAATGAACACCTAGGGAAGAATGGATAAATCATAATGATGAATCAACACCTATGGAAAATATATGTATGTTCCTATTCTTTGATCTAGTTAAAAAGTATTGTCTACTTACACCAGTTGAGATTCAGGTTCACTGAGATTGATTTCACCAAACCCAACAGAAAGATCATTGAGGTTTGGTAGCCATCATAATGTAGATGTGAAGGGCACAACAGTGAGATGTTAGTATTAGAAATACGTTAATGAGGAAAGAATGGATAAAGAGAAAAAAGAAGAGAAGAATATTGTCAGTTCAAGTAGATAAAAAGCATATATTACATTGAGAAGATTATCAGTGTAAATGTCTTGATTCACCACACTGTGGAGATGATGTTTAAAAATGAAATGGGTCAGTTTTTAACTGCACAAGGAAAAGGCCCAATAATAATGGTAACTGTCTGTGATTTTTTTAGCATCAATTAAATGGCATAGGAGAGGAGTTTATCAAATATGACTGACCTATGATAAACACATGCCTCTACTATAACTCAGATTCCAAATCAATAATCATATATGAGATATTCCATATCTATATCCTGTCACAATCCCATTATTCTCTGGTAGAAAATCTAGTTTTTCATTGATTACTAATGTTGAAATGATTACTGAATAATATTTCCAGAAACTACTAAAATAATAAATAGTTGAAGTAGGCTTAAATTGGAAGGCAAGAAATAAATAATACTTTCAATGGTAAATTTATTAAAATTCAAATTTGAATATTTTCAGTTTTTTCAGTTATTTTTAAATTTTAAAATTTGATAAAAACACAAAATAACATTCTAATTTTCACTATGCAAAATCTGGAATTTTTTCAAAAAATTTTGCCTTTTGAAAATACACTGACTTCTACAGAAGCTTTTAGATTACTTTTTATCCAAGTAACAACATTTAAAAAAATTCTGAAAACTTGAATTAGAAAATAATGGTAATCATTTTTTTTTTGTCACAAAAGGCTTTATTCATGGTAAACATGAATCTTGCTAAATCTGCTTCTCATTTAATTTCTCAGTCATCTAAAACATTACATTTTACATTGGCATATATACTGTGAATACTTGCAAAAGCATTCAGATCATTTACCAGTTTATCCAATATATGCAAATGTATGCAGAACAGTCTGCAAAGCTCGCACATACTTGCTTTAAGTATTGTTGCAAATGATGGTGGGTCTACAGAATATTTCCTAATATTTATTTCAAATATAAAACAGTATCATATTGAAAATGAAATTTTGAGTTTTAGTGCCCTGAATTAAAAAAATAACATAGAACAACATTTCACTATAGGAATATTATTACGTAAAATGAGCCAATACTAAATACAGTTGTCATGCCAAGGCAGCGTTGCCCTGGCATCAATAGTTCACATAGCAAAACAGTTGGTCAAAGTCTCACACAGAGACCCTTGATTGTATATCTCACCAGGGGGGCTGTGGAAAGGTGAGAACCATATCTCTCTTTTTGAGACGATCTGGAGCCACACCAGGAAGCTGGCCAGTATGTTCTTTGATCGGCTGATCAAAGAACAGAGCTGTGGACCTAGAGCAGCAGGGGGGTGGATAGCTAGTAGAAAATTATGGATTATAGGAAAGTATCCATATCTCCTGTGTCATAGGGTTCACAACCTCATAACTTACATATTGGTTATGAGGAGGTCACAAGCTTCCTAACAATACCAAACAGGACCAGCCTATACCTACCCGTTAGGAGAACTGGTTTCTTGGGGACTGGAAAATGGGAACCTATTAGTGTTTGGTATTGTTCTGTTGGCCCACATATGGATCACAGCCTGCCCATGTTTTTATTATAGTATTGGGTACTGGCAAGTACCCATATTATATTAAAGGATATTTTGGGAATATTGCCTGAGAGTAGCAGACCCCCTGCAGGGGGTCGTAAATGACATTTGTCATTTACGTCATACAAGGAGGCTTCATTTTCCAAGTGAATTGTATGTCCAGCTTTCCACTCGTGCCTCAGAGGATACACTGATAACTTCCAAACTTGGTAAAGTAAGGGTTTTCTTTGTATTTTTACTCCCTTTTATTTTACTGTTTTGCAACTATATGTCATCTTTGTAATATCATTTTTATATACATATGCACTGTTTCTTGTAATATTAAAATATCATTTAATACGTTAACCCTTGTGCTCTAAATGAACTCATAGCCCATATGAATGCTCGTGCCTAAGTGTATGAACTCTCTGTATGTGTGGAAAGGGAAAGTTGCCTATTTGTATGTTTGATAACTAGTACGGCTAGCAGGAAAGTGTGTTTGAGTGTGAATTAACCCTTTGGCTGCTGGAGTGCTTGTTAGACTAGTAGGATCTTACCCTGAGTAACTACCATAAGAGAGAGTGTTTGATGTATTGTGTAGTGTGAGTTATTACCTGTTATAGAGGGCAGGGGAATAGTCACATTAGGTTTCTATCGCCTGTTAATGATAGATGGTGGCAGCGAATGAACTTTGTGGGTGTTGGTGTGTTTTTGGGGTGTCTGATGTTAGTCTAACCTGTGTGTAAGGTGATTGAGAGACTGATTGTAACCCCTTGTAGCCAAACCCAAGAGTAAAGTGTGGTGGAGTGGAAGTGTTTTCGTGACAACAGTACTTTTAAAAGGTACTGTATTTCAACTCATACTACTATCTATTTGGTATATCTATTAATACCTTTGACTGGGGACTGCATTGTCACATAAACAGAATGATTTGGCCTCAAATGTGGGTGGTCAAATAAGTTAAAGATTTTCCTGTTTGGCAACCCTGCCCAAGGTTATCATTAAATATATGGTCAACTTACGTTTAAGATCAAACTATTTTAGCTTGTTTTTTTCTGTGTCAGCATTGAGTGATCTTGAAGCTTAGAAGTTAAAGTCTGTTGCTGAGCTGCATGCAATGGAATGCTTTGCTGCTCTGCAGTTATTTTAACAGATTCTGCCAAGTGGCAGATGCACATTGGACAAAAAAAATAGATCAATTGATCCATAGAAGCTTCTTAATTTTGCATAATCCTGTTGATCATGGATGATGCAGGTATTACCCATTGTGTGTAAAGTGTTGGTTCAAATACATAGAATTTAAGGCAATCATTTATTAATAATTAATAAATAATTTTAATAAACTCCACTCCCATTAACCACATTGCATAACCACATTGCATAAAAGCTCATAATAAGCACATTTTGCTTAGGAACATATGTTTTATAATAACTTAACAATGATAGCTACAAAAAGGCAGTCTATTGTAAGTACGGTAACTTCCATTCAAACATCCTGTGCAAGAGCAGACAAGGGACACTGCAATGTGATTATTGCACAAATATGTGTATATGTCTTTGCTTTAAAGATAAAGAAAGATCAATATGTACAAAGTGGACCAATCGTGTACAGTATTTGCAATACTTTAGAAGTTCATACATAAATAAATTCATAAATACATGTTTCTTTATATTATTATATTATTTCTTTATTAATAATTCTAGGGATCCCATAGGCATGTTTCATCACTGACTTCAATAAAGGACATACAACTGGCAAGTCTATAAATGCCCCACCATTGCTCACAGTCATTGAAAGACAATACAGCTGCACATAGCCAGAGCAACAGGATGCCATGAGCAAAGTGACTCTCAGACTTGCTCCTTGAAGGTACTTTTTTTTTTATACAGGTTTGTGATTGGCTAGCTTGTTTGCATTCTGAATGAAGCAACTCTGCATATTGAGAGATACAGAGATGCATTAGTAACAAATCTAAGCTTAAATACAAGCATACAAATAAATTGATAAAGCTGAGGAAATTCTTTAATGTTTTATGTATTACATTAGTTGCTTAGTAGCAAAACATTTAGCAATGTCCTTTGAAATGTTTTCCTAGCTGGCATGGGAATATCTACACCTATTTATGCAATAGCAGTCCGTAAAAATTATTTATTCTTCCACAGATATTTATTTCCAGTATTGAATTACGTCCTTTTTGCATTTTCAGCTTTTTTGCTTTTGCTCTCAGGGTATCATTATCAATTAACAGCTCAAGTTATCTAGAGCACGGAGGCCTGTGCCTGGCTGAAGAGGGAGTCAATGTTTTATGAGATGTTTGTCAGTGTGACATCATTGAAGGATTCTGGGAAACTGCCTATTTATAGCTACTATATAGCTACTACTATATATATATGTATACATCAAAATGAAAAAAAAAACACAGCACCGACGTTTTGGTCCCCATTGGGACCTTTTTCAAGGTATACACACACAATTCAAATCACCACTTAAAAAAATTGTGTGTGTATACCTTGAAAAAGGTCCCAATGGGGACCGAAACGTCGGTTGGGCATACTATGTTATAATACAGTTATTTTTTTCAGCAAAAGACCCATGGTGCTGTTTTATTTTTTTTATTTTTTTTGATGTATATATCATTGGTTACATGCACATGGGCAGCTATGAAATAGCTAACTGGGAGGTGGTGCTGTCCTATCTATGTCTTTACATATATATATATATAGCCAGTAGAGAGGGTCCACACACACAGGACTTATGAAATAAATAAAAGGTTCTTATTTCAAGTGAGGCAAGATATATAATAAACTTATCATTAGTTTATTAATAAGCTTATATTTAAATATTTACAGCATACAGGAGCTCTATGACTGTTTCCTAACATCTTATTTCTGAAGGGAATTTCTTTTATATCTGACACTGGAATGCACAATCCATTAGTTTATTTTTTGGAGTTGTCATCTTACATACTGTATAGGCATACTGTATATGTGAGATTTGACATATTTCTTGCCTCAAATCAATGTGATTTATAGCTGTATAATGTCATTGTTTAGGCATTTTACACAGATGATGAAAATCAAATCAAAAGCTAATTATAAGTTGTGTAGGTTTATTATTATTATTATTATTAATAATAATAATCAATAGGCAAGATATATAATAAACTTATTATTAGTTTATTAATAAGCTTATATTTAAATATTTACAGCATACAGGAGCTCTATGACTGTTTCCTAACATCTTATTTCTGAAGGGAATTTCTTTTATATCTGACACTGGAATGCACAATCCATTAGTTTATTTTTTGGAGTTGTCATCTTACATACTGTATAGGCATATATGTGAGATTTGACATATTTCTTGCCTCAAATCAATGTGATTTATAGCTGTATAATGTCATTGTTTAGGCATTTTACACAGATGATGAAAATCAAATCAAAAGCTATCTATAACTTGTGTAGGTTTTTTATTATTATTATTATTAATAATAATCAATATTTTAATCTCATTGATTCAGATTTTATTTTGATTTGATAAATACATTATTTTGTACCTTAAATTCAGCAGCTTTCTGTGATTATTATGATTACAATTTTTTCACAGCATTAGTACATTTGCTTGTTTGACTAAATGAGGGACAGTGATAAAATTCATTAAACCAAATAGCATGCAGGATAGTGTGATAGATTTCTTACCCAGGCATTTCACTGCCTCTGGCCTGTGTTTGGCCAGCAATAGCATCCATAATGGCATCCTGGGAATACATGCTGATCGGGGTGTTATACTGTGCGTGAATTATAGTGGCTTTCCCTCCTGGACCCTTCACCTCAATAGGTTTGTGGGTAGAGAGAGCAGAGTCTTTCAGCACATTGGGGTTGAAGCGCTCCACAAACTCAGAGCTGACCAGAAGTGAAAGGGGTGTGAGTGATGGAGTTAAAGAGTGAAAGAAAAAAGAAGAAAGGATAAGAGTGAATGGAAAAGTATACATGCAATTACACAGTCATTAGCGATTAGGATTACCTATAATTCCAAAGCACAAACTACTCAAGGCAGGCACATGACTACAAAATGTCAAATATTATTTATGCAGTTTGTCTCCATTTTCATACATTTGTTTATTCCTAAACCAACAAAGTTAAAAACTTATACTAGAAATGTTTCAGGCTTAAATGCATACATACAGTATCCATGAAAATGGCAAGCATGCTGACAATGTATTTATAATATCCAGATCAGAGCAATTCTTCTTAGTCTTTATCAATTTTTGGAGAAGCTAGTACCTATGGCAATATATATTTTTAGAGGTACAATATAATTTTAGAGATGAACCCAGAGATTAATAACAAGAAAAATTGGGAAGCCAAATTAAAGCCTAATCGTTTCATTCAAAAAAGATTTAAAGAAAAAAATCTTTTAATCTTCGGATAAAAAAAAAAAAAAATCAGGAATAAGTTAAAGCAATTTATTGTGTTGCAAAATATCACATGAAGCAGATGATCTACAGTGGAGTGCAGAGATTAAATAACTATAGATTTTGACCCACTGAGAAAGAATTAAATTGTTACAGTAGGCAACTTAAAGGAGAACCAAACCCCGCACAGGTGTTAATACCTATAAATGCCCCTAATTACCCCTCAATGCAGAGTCAGCAAGCAGAGCTCACTGGGGCCATCTTCGTATCAACGTATCGGCGCATGCACAGTTGTTGCAATATCCCGGTCCTGAACAACTGCACATGCGCCAAAGCCATGGAAATTGCATAACGGACCTGAGGATTCCCAAAGATGGCGCCCATGAGTTCCACTACACTGTATCAAGGGGTATTTAAAGATTTAGGGGCATTTACAGGTATTAACACCTGTGTGGGGGGACTATGGAGGGTAGGGGTTTTTATTAGTTGGGGGCTTGGTTCTCATTTAAACAAGTAAATCAAATAACAACTACTGCAGGTAGGAGGTAGATCATCAATTTATACCGAGTGTATCATGCTAATTAGCACAATTCTTAAAGGTACAAACATTTAAAAATTTTAAATAGAGAAGGCAAGCTATATTAATAACGGCCACAAAATGGCCTTTCTGGTATGTGTATCATAGAAGTACCACAAACCTAAAGCATGCTTTGTGGTATACATTTAGCAGTTTTTCACACCAGAACAAAACATTGGATATTTCAAATCTGCTTTATGTAACATAACAAATACATGCTGTCCAAGTAAGCAGGACAAGTAAAACACAAACAAAATGAACATTCTCTGTTATACTAACTTGGCAGCAGTGTTGGCTATAACCTGTAAAGAAAGAGAACAGAAATAATGACAATTTAAGAGAGATTTGGAGAAAGGAGTATGATCTTTTAACACTGCAAGCTGAAAGACTTTGATCTTTTTATATTACATCTTATTTAATCCATGTGATTTACCAAGAATTGTTGCCACACGAGTTGACTTTATTGGTGAATATATTTTCACCCCTTTCTGTACCAAATCATGGAACATATCATGATTTTGCACTTTGCATTAACCATCATCTCAGAAAAATGAGCCTAGATGGCAGTTAGGGGTCCTAATACAATATCAACAAAACTATTATATAAAGATGGCTTTAAGGTTGTATAAAGTTAAGATTTGATAATTATTTTGAGGTTAAGTCATCCTGACCACAAAATAACATCTAAAGGGCAGTTGGCATTAACCAAAGATTACAGGGATGCTTGTAATAATCTACAAACAGAAATAGAAAACAACTGTATATTTGAAATGATAATGTGAGTAATAGGTCAAAAATGTGAGGATTATAGTTTATCCCATCAGATATACACAGGTTTTATGTCTTTTGGCTGACCCTCAACATGCTCTTGGTAGAACAATTTCCCCAAGTACATTTAGTACAATATAAAAACTACATGGTATATCATCTTAAACCACTGTTGTGCATTATTTCTGTAGGTGGGCATTCAACTGTGCTCTGTGTGCTGAACTATAACTCACAATATTCTATAAAAACCGAAACGCTGCTTGGATTTTGTTTGCCCAGTAACAAATAAAGGATTGCAGCATTCTTGTAGGTCCATAAGATCATTCACTCTGCACTTTTATTTTGCAACGGTCCAGTATATGGCGCAGATAGTACAGCCCAGGACAATAGCCCTTTATCAACTGCTGAGTGCAAATTTCATAAATCTCTGCAAAACCAGCTTCCCCAGGCATTTAAACAAATACAAAGGAGGTAAAACAGGAACAAAACTCACAGTAAGGCAGCTGTTCTACAAGAAAGTAGTTACAGAAGTAGTTCTATTCTACAGTATTACAGTATATCTACTTTTCATGGGAAAACGAAAACAGGACATTTTTCAGATGATCAATAGGGAATTTCAAAATAAGTAATATGTAATTATTTAAAATGTAAGAGAAAACATCTCTGAAATTGATCTTATGAGGTTTGTGATACAAATTATCTACATGGAAATGTATGTTAAGATGCCATAAAAAAATAAACTTTAAAGGAAAACTATACCCCAAAACAATGTAGGTTTCTATAAAAATATATTGCATAAACTGCTCAAATGTAAAACCCGGCTTCATGTAAATAAACCATTTCATAATAATATACTTTTTTAGTATAGTAGTATGTGATCTTGGGTAATCATAAATAGAAAATTGTCATTTTAAAAAATAAGGGCTCCTAGGGTTCACAGTGCACACAAACAAGTCATACATGATAGGTCACATCAGGCAAAAGTTCTGTCTTTTGCTTTCACATGTCTGTTGCTGTAGGGGGTATAGTTTTCCTTTAATGCGTGGGTGTTGACCCACAGATAAGTAACAACATAACTACTTGCCCCCCATAATATAAAAATGCATTTTCAGAAACATATTTACAATAATGGGTCAGAAGCATTGTCATAACCACTATCTTGAAGATTTTGCCGATTGTGAGACTGGACAATGATTATCTAGTTGTTTCCTATAAATTCTACGTATGCCATTGGGTGCCCATTGGGTGCCCATTGACTATAGCCCCATGTCATTTGTTTGGTTTGCAGCTTGATTGGTGGTGTTTTTAATACCTGTACTCTCTTTGGGGGTTATTTTCTAAACTCGGAATGCAAAAATAACAAAGAAATTATGATTTTTTTTAAATAAAATATGACTTTATTAAACCCTGAGGATGGAAAAAATCTGAAAATCCGGCATCTCAGACCTGTCAAGGTTGCATATAAGTCAATGGGAGAAGTCCCAATGATTTTTTGTTCTGCACTGTGTTTTGTGCAATAATCCAAAGATTTCAGAGTTTTTGGGTGAAAATCATGAAAAATTTATGAAATTCGGGGGTTTCTGGTGGAAATTCTGAAAATTTTTTGAAATTTGTATATTTTTACGATTTTTGCAGATTTTTTCCTGCAAACAAATTTTTCAGGAAATTGCAGTCATAAATGACCTGAAAAAACAGTGCGAATTTGGTAGAATTTTTCAGAAAATATTGAGATAAATCTGGACTTTGATAAATAATCCCCTTTGTGTATTCTCATAATACATGAGGTGTTATTAATCATTTGGTCACAAAAGCATCATTTGAGAGGAGCATGTTATATCTTGTTCAAGATTAGTAAGTTAGATAGGGTCTAAAGGTCCCTGGAACTTTCTGTACACAGCTCTGGATGAACAGAATGCTCATTTTCTACACTGGGTACCTTAACAAGACCAGAATATACTGTTCATAAACATGATGCAGCTATAGATAGATCATGGGGCACAGATAAAAGATGATTACACTCCAAATCAGAAGACAAACTGAGAATTTTTATGGGACTGTTGAGTTTGGGCTGCTGTACATAAATATTCTACATTACTTACAAAAAAAATGCATTTTCCCTTTGATTTTATCTTTTTGTATATTTTAAAGTTGCTTTAATGTATTTTAACAGTTCTCTCCACTGTAACAATATAGAGCACATTCTGTCATATCTCTCAACATCTAAAATATCTGCCTGCTATAGTATCTAGAGAGATATATTAGGAACAAGCTGGAGCCTGTAAGCAGATAGTCATATAGCCATGTTTGGTATGTGCTCAACAGCTGAGCATCCCCTTACAGTCAAAGACAGTGTAACAGTATCACTTAGTTAAAAAAAAGGACCCATGTCTGTTTTAATCCTCTGAACCTCATCCATGTACGTCATTTGACATATTTAAGGTAGAACAAAATATAAAACTTTACAGGAAAACAAATTAAATAAACTATGGGTTAATTTTAGAGCACAAATGATCCAATTAATTAGTGTCATTAGTAACTGAATATAAACTTATTTTTGGGGGGGGTTGTTTGTTATAGTAAAACCCAGTTCATGCAGCAGAGCTTTACAAACTCTCTCACTTTGTACTTGTTCAGCAAGTCTAGAATGCTTACAATTACAATAAACATAAATATACAAGGACTTAGGGGCAAATTTACTATTATTCCCCATAATTAGCTCGACTAAATTCGCAATTCGATAAGAATTCGACCATCGAATGCTTATCAAATTGTTTTAGGTTATCATTTTGCTCGATATCCGATTTCTCGATGAATTTGTACAATCGGATACCGAATGTTCGATTTCACGAAAAAAATCGTGAAATTTCCTTCAAACGATTCGAACGATCGAACGTTCCGATCGTACGAATGGTATTCAAGCCTCAGAAGCCTATGGGCAGCTTCCCATAGGCTTCTATTACAATTCAGTAGGTTCAATCTGACAAAGTAGGCAGTCGAATAACTTTAAAATTTAGAATCCTTCGATCATCGAATGATCGAATATCCGATCATTTGATCCATTCGATCTATTTGATATTTGATGATCGAAGAGGCCAAATTTTACTTTTTTTTCACGAAAAATTCGTACGATCGTTGCTCGATCAAATTCGATCGAACTTCGATCATTTCACGTGAAATTGGTAAATTTGTCCCTAAATGTAAGGTGCTGCTGTTCACAGTGGCTTATACAGTAAATTCCAAGACTCCATCAGATACTGGGCTAGTGCTCCAGGAGATAGGATTGGGAAAAGGCTCAGGGTGAGTTCCAGTTAACAGAAATCACTGACTGCATGAAGGTGCTTATAAGAATCTGTTAAATAAAACAGTGGCTACAAATAATAACAGATAATACATAATTATCCATGCTATCCTTTTTAGAACTGGGTTTTAGCTAGTATTTCAATCAGGGGTGCTCCGCCAATGAGGCTGCCCCCTAGTGACGAGTGTGCACTTGCATGCTCTGCACTAGCACAGTGAACCCCCCTACCCATGTCCGGCGCAGAAAAAGTGAGCCCCATGGGGAAGGGGGGGGTGGCAAATTGAAGGCCGCCTCTGGCGGCGAAATGGGCTGGATCTCCCCTGACTTCAATATACTGTATGAAATTCTTGCAATTAGACCTCCTACAACTAATTTAATCTCTAACAGATAATAACAAAAATATTTAAGCAAGGTAGAATTCAGATCCCCCATAAATGCACAAGAAGATACTGCACCATGACTTCAATTGTATGGTTTATATTGATACACAAAGGGAATCAAGGGTTAGTATGCATTAATGAAAATAATTTAAATTTATCCTAAAAGGAGAAGGAAACCCCTCCCCCCATAGGTCCCCCTCCCCCCGGCCCACCTCCCCCCTGGGGCAAATGCCCCTAACTTGTTACTTACCCCTCCTTCTAGGTCCTCTCCAGGGGAGTTCACGGTGCCACCTTGTCACAAGCTTGTCTTCTTCCTGTAGTGAGCGGCGTCTTCTGGCAAATGCGCAGTAGGAGGCATTTCCCGGTTCCTCATCTACTGCGCATGCGCCAGAAGGTATCGAGAGTTTGTGACCTTCAGGCGCATGAGCAGTAGATCACAAACCGGCAAATGCTGACAAGATAGCGCCATGAACTCCGTTGGAGAGGACCTATAAAGTGGTGTAAGTACCAAGTTAGGGGGCCTATGGAGGGAGGCGTTTTGCGCCAGCTGGGTTTCCTTTTCATTTAAGGGCCCTAGTTTTAAAAAAAAATCACATTTCAGCTATTAACTCATCCACACTGAATCACTGTATTTTTCATTGCCTCCTCTGATTGGAAAGTTTAGAGAGTATGTTTATTTCATTGCATAATTATACTCATCCATACCAAACCCTGCTAGGCCCAGCCAAAACCTCAAGTGCACATAGAGGCACTTGAGGCATAATAATAATTTGGAGCATTCACTATCAAATGCTCCAAATTATTATTATAATTATTATCATAATTATTGGAGCATTCACTATCAAACCTATTAAAGGACAAAGAAAGTCCAAATAGAATAAGGCTAGAAATGGCTAGAAATGCTGTATTTTGTATACTAAACATAAATATGAATTTACAGCACCACAAAGCCTAATCAAACAAATTATTTATGCTTTCAAAGTTGGGCACAAGGGGCTGTCATCTTGCAACTTTGTTAAACGTCTCTGTAAGACCAAGACTGTGCACATGCTCAGTGTGGTCTGGGTTGCTTAGGGATAAATGATCAAAACAGCACAAGTCAAATAATATCTGCCAGAAGCCAATACAGCAAGACTGACTAATAATCAGAATATGAAAACTGCACTGGGTCCTGTGTCATCATGTAATTTTTGTGGATTTTATAGTTTTTTTATTGTTTAATACAAACTTTCCCAAATTCAGCAGAATCAGTGCCTGCAGCAAAATAATCCTCCAAATAGAGCCCCAATTTATCTGTTTAAATCTGGCTCCATGATCTTTGTCCCTGCAGCTACATTGGGAACAGTAAAGGGGACATATAGGCAAAAATAAAATCCAATACAAATCTCTACACAGTCGCCGACTGCAAGCTGCTGGAGTTCTGCAGGGCTGGGAAGGCGGGGGCTCCCCCCACTGTTCATAAGTATGATTATTTCCCTGCCCAGCAGTAAGGGACCGTCTGACAATTCCTATTGACAGCAGTAAATGAAGGGAGAATTTCACTGCCTACAGTCTGGTTTCTTATAAAAACAGTACACATTTTTTAATTAAAGTGTATTAGAGATAGATTTCTTTTTCATTAAAGAAAGTAAAAATGGGATTTTATTTTTTTGCCTTTCCTTGTCCTTCAAAATGCATAATCTTCAGTAGCGTAAAACTTCTGAGGTTATCAGGATGAAAGTCAAATTATACGGTGGGTTATAGCAACCTGACTTCTGAAGTGCTCCTTAATGAGTCAGGCCAATAATTTCAGGCAGTTGTTGCTCAAAATACAAATGATTTTTAAGTATTAGCATCCCTTAAGTTTATGTTAATTATAATACCATTTACTTATGCTCGAGATAGGAAGAGGCTCTGCTCTAGTTGCTCTTACTGAATTTTACACAGCATTGTGGCATGTAATGAAGGACGGCACTTTACTACAAACACAAAATACCAATATGAATGAGCAAAGAATGTAAGTGAAGTCTGAGACTGGCAGCTGGAAAGGTCAAAGTAACTTATAACCATAGTATTATATTGTTAGAACTGCTCATGCCAGTAGGGTAAAGCAAGCCTGCACCAAAATGTATACCAACAACCATGAGTTACTTTTGTAAATCAAATATAAGAATAAAATTCATATTAATCAATAGCTGTATATATACTGTAGCATTTTACAGAATTTTCAAGGCCATTTGTTTTATACATTACCTACAGGACAGCATTAAAACTCAATATTAAATAATATTGATATACATATTATTTAAATGTATAGTTAAATACACGGATAACTAATCTAAAAGGCCATCTGGGTGACCTAGGAAGAGTGATGAAGTGTAAGATATTCATAGGTAGTATGGAATATATTCAATATATGGGCTCATTTACTGACATAGGATATATACAGCAACTGGGAGGCACAGTACAAAGAACAACCAATCGGCAATGAGTTTTGCCAAGCCTAGTATAAGTTAGAAAATGAAAACAAACATAAAAATCCGAGATTGTTTGCTATAGGTTGTTGCACTGGTACAACATAGAATCTATGCAAGTAAATAAACCCCGATATTTACTTTTTTTACTATTTACCATAGCTAATACAACTGCTATTTTACTTGTATATTTTAACTTTAGATTTTACATACCCTCTATGAAGACCACCTTCTGAAGCCCTTCCTTTCATGCTTAATTTATGCATTTCCGTCATTTCGTTCAAAGTCTCTGCTGAATAAAGCCCAACTGGGTTGTTATATAGTTGATTCTTAGTTGTGCTAAATTGTTTGTTGGGCTTATTGGCACCACTAACCAAGGGGTCAACTTTTGGCCCTATGCTACCCTTAATCGGATATGCTTCAGATGCCACTGAGTGAGTTGACATGGAAGATCTAACTGACGTCTTTATAAAAGCAGAGCTATGTGAATGGTTGGTTTCTTTCTTGCTGCCGTAGCCTGCCATTGTCCCATTTGTGGTCATAAAGCCACCCAGTGGCACAGCAGATTTGCTAGACACAGTACTGTAGGCTGTTCTGCTGCCATTGATTTCCAAAGCGTGGTCCTGTAACAGCATACATGCAAGTCAAGAAAGAAGGAGACAGCAATCAGAGCAGGCATGCAAAGAAAACAAAATAAACATAAATAATAGCATCAGTACTACAGCACTAAAACCCATGCTTTGCAGCACAAAAACCATTCAAATTGCACATATTACTTTGCATTGTATGTGTCTTCTCATTTTCAAATTTTCAGGTTTGGTTGTTAGTAATTGCAGGCAATTTATTAAAAAGACATACAGTTATGACACTTTCTTATTAAGGAAGCTATTATGTCTTAAATATAATTGTAAAAGTTTCAAATAAATATTTAGGTTTGCTTACAAAAAAAAAAGGAAAAGAAGAAAGGTTTATAAATGCTGTTGCATTAGTTAAATACTTCATCTCATATCATATGCTTAGCTCCATTATAAAGATAATATACTAACCAGTTTCAGATTAAGGAAATAATACTTGCTTTATAAAACATTGGTTTAAATCCCAGCGTACAACTTTTAAATGAGAGGCTTTATTTAAAATTAATGCATTTCAAAGTTTAGCAAGTATTTCCCATTTGTAATGATAATTTACTTTTGTGATTGGGGTGATGTATATAGATAGGAAACTGCTTTCAAATATGCTAATTATGATTGACTGCATTGTCAGCACTCACATACAGTATCTACCTTGCTGGCACATTGCATACTAGATAAAATAATACAGAGTCAGTTTTATAAGTCATAAAATAAACACTTAACAGTTTGTCCAGGGTTTGTCCCTGTAGGTTTTTAAATTAAGTTAAGATATGTCTTTACTGGTTCAGACTAAGGGGCAGATTTACTAAGGGTCAAATTTGACCAGGGAATAGTGGGGGAATAGATGGGAATTAAAAAAATTTGAATTCGAATTTCGAATTCGAATTTTTTTTGCGCCATTCAATCGATCGAATAGGGAAAATTCGATCGAATATTCGAATCGAATTCGAATCAAATATTCAAACGATTTTTAGCGATCGATCGAATTTTCAAAATTCGATCTTAGGGAATGATCCCCATTTCAGTAGGTTTAATCTGGCGAAGTAGGTGATCGAATTTAAATTTAAAGGGGAAGTATCGATCAAATTTTCAAATATTCAGATATTCCAATAAAATTAAATTCGAATATTCAAATCATTCGAATTCAAATATTCAATGGTTAAATTTGGTCAAATTTGCCTAATTTGCATATTCAAAATTCAAATATTTTTGAAAATTCGATCGAATATTCAAATCCCTCATGTGAATATATGTGAATTTAGTAAATCTGCCCCTTACTGTTGCCTTTTAGTTATTCAGTTCCCAAATTGAATCTATACTACCAATGATATGATCTTAAAAAGTAATACAAATGGCAAGGTTTATAAGTCAAAGTGTCCTTGCCATGCAGTCCCCAATCCCCAATACAGATGAAAATAATTCTGGTGTAAGCTTCGCTGTTTCTTCTTTGTTTTATTTCAGCATTTTCATCTTATTATCACTGATTTCTTCTTTAGAACATGCTATGTATAATTGAATGTTGGTCCTGCCTAAAGGAAGTTCTTGTTGGCTTTTGCATTTTTTCTCCAACTATATTGACTGGGTTCAGTCTTTATCCTTTTTCCAGTCTGAAGTAGACTCATTACAATTTTATATATAAGGCTCAAGCCAGACAGGAAGATTCGGGGAGATTCGCCTGGCAACTAATCTCCCTGAATCACTTCCCCCTGCCTTCCAGCGACTTAAATGAATAATCTCCTGAGCTTATTCACACGCCACGCTGCGCTTTCCCAAAATTGAAATTGCCTAAGCAGGCGGCCAAATAGGAAGATTCGAGGATATTTATCACCTGGCGACTAATCGCCTCTTTTCTGGGGTGACAAATCTACCCGAACCGCCTTCCCCCGCCTTCCAGTATCTTTAATGAATAATCGCCTGCGCCTATTCACACATGGTGCTGGCTTTTCCAAAGTCGCTCGAAGTTCGAGCGATTCCGAGAAAGCGCAGCGTGGTGTGTGTATAGGCGCGGGCGATTATTCATTTAAGTCTCTGGAAAGCAGGGGGAAGCGGTTCAGGGAGGTTCGTCGCCAGGCGACGAATCTCCCCGAATCTTCCAGTCTGGCTTTAGCCTCAAGCCATAGGGGCATATTTATCAAAGAGTGAAGTTAGAGATCTCCCACTCTCCATTAATTTCTATGGCATTTTGAAAGGAGAATGTATTAAAGGGTGAACTTTCACTCATTGATGAGTACTCTTTTAGAAATCCCATAGAAATTAATGGAAAGATCTCTAACTTCACTCTTTGATAAATATGCCCTGTGGAATTTCTTATCTTGAAACCTATTATCCATTTTAAGCAAATAATTTTAATTCAATAAATGATTTCCTTTTTCACTTTAATAATATAACAGTACATTGGTAGTGACTGTGCTGTATGAATCCGTATTTATGGCAAAATTGTCCCATTTTTTATTGGTTTATTTAATGTTTACATTTTCTTTTAGCAGACTTAAAGGGGAAGTCAACCCCTCCTGTGCTAAAACCCCACCCCCAATAGACCCCCTTCCTCCTCCCCCCGGCCTACCTCCCCCCCGAGCTATTGCACCTAACTTGTTAATTACCCCAAAGTCCAGGTCCCCTCCAGGCAGGATCACTGGGCACCATCTTGTTCCACAACGTCTTGATCCGGTGGCGTTTGGTGACGCATACGCAGTAGGACATATGTGCTGGTTGGTACTACTGCGCATGTGCCCGGACTTCACAAAGTTTTCCAGGGGGAGGAGGGAGGGGGGCCTATGGGGGGAGGGGTTTTGACTAGGAGGGTTGACTTCCCTTTAAGGTATGGTGATCCAAATTTCAGAAAGATCCCTTATCTGGAAACTTTATGTCCCATGCATTTAAAAAGATATACATAAAAAGACCATAGAATTTGAAATAATCTTCACTTAGTAAATCTTGCCACACATATACTAACAGTTCCATATCATTTGTTCCATCTGATTTAAATCAACACTTCAAAAAAAATTCTGTTGATCAGCTAAAACAACAATCCTGGCTTACCAATCACCCCCACCCAGAACCTACATGGTGTCTCTGGCAACCCAAGGCTTTATTATCCTTGGCATAATGGTATGGCCATGAGACAGTTATTGGATCAATGCCACTTAACCATTAATGTGTTCAGCCAGATTTATAGTTTTCTCATGTGAACCATTCCCCGCTCTCATAATATCAAGTAATTTAGTGGAAGGTTTTCTACAGATGCTACAACAAATGCTATAATCATTGGTAATCCCATCTATCAAATCCCATCTATCAAACTCTGGTGAAAATCATCTGTCTCAATTACAGCATGAATAACAAAAAACCTGTGTTTTCCCCTATATCATATATGCCTTTAAATGAATCTAAGATGGGTGTTTTTTTTGTTTAGATGAATATAAGAAGGGTGTTGCTCTATTTTATTGCAACCTTAAATGCACTGTATAACTTTAGTATTTAATTAGAGGGTGTTGCTTGCTTTGCCTGTAATTTTATTTAAATGAAGATTATATAACGATTGGCAGATGGCATTTAGTATCTGGGAGCCTGAACAACCTTGGCTCCTCACCACTGCACATCTTTGCAATTGCTAACTGGCTGCATAACACAAACACATTCTCAATTAAAATAAATAAATAAAAAATATACATATATATATATGTACACGATCCTCCAATGTTAAAGTTTTTATATATCTATGCTACTAAGTAATGGATATTAGATATAGATATTATTAACGCCCAAGTATTGTATTAAAATGCTTTTTGAAGCATCTGAAATGGAAATACCATTTTTGAAAATCAGGAAGGAGCATCTTTTACTTTTTTTCTTTTTGTTGTGTTTTGATACTAACCATAAACAAATTAAATTAGATATATGGAATATACAATAGTGGAAAATTATATTTACAACATGTACAACCTGGCAAAATATTTAAAACTACTAAAGTACCTTTTGATGAGGGATCACTGGCAGTGGGGAATCTATTCTTGGAGTAGCTGTGGGAACGGGTCCAGGACGCTTTGACCTAGTATAGAAAAAATATTATTATAATGAATGCCAACTTGTTCTGAAACAGCAAGATTATATACAAATATAATACCTCCTATTGTAAAATATAAGCATATTATCATGTCACGAGGAGTTCCATGACTATATAAAAGCACAAGGCCGAAGGCCAGGCCATGGAATTCTGAGATTACTTCTAATATAGTCATATTTTCCAACAAGTGTTACTTAATTTACTATAATACACAAGTTTTAGTCATGTGACAAAAATTACACTACTAAGCTCTGTTTATAATTGATGACATCATGAGTGAATGGTGGGCAGATTCATAATACCATATGATATAGTATTAGAAATTAAGATCACATGATATTATGAACCTGCTAATGGCCCGTAATATCATATGATACAGTATTATAAACTGAGATCATTACTTGAAAATCTGAACAGAATTCAGTACTATTTTTGGTGCAAACGTTTCCAGAACATGTAGCATTTACAAGAAAAGAGCCATGTTTGCCATCTATAGACTTTATGTCATAAGGTTGGTGTGTCACATGAAACATATTCTAAAAGGTTGAGCCCACAATACACGATATGGGACATTACCATGTGTAAAGTAGAATTCAAGTTAGATCCAGTGAAAAACTGCTTTCTGTCCTTTTGACTTTTGCTGTAAAATTTTTACTCTTGCTTACTAATGAGCGTTTCGGGCCTTAGAATTCGCTCCCACCTACAGAGATCTAACCCTACTTGGGACACAAGACAGCTCAAGGGCAATAGGTAAAGATTCTAATTATTGATTTTTTTCACCAATTATATATAGAAATCATTTTTGTGGGGAAACTCAACAAATAATTTTGCTAATCACTCATTTTTCTAATCCATGATCAAGACAGGAGTCATAGCAGATGCAGATATCATAACCAAGAATCACAAAGGCTTAGTCAGATTCTGCAATCAAATAAACACCATTGTGGGTGTGAAGAGGGTTAGGCATCTATTTTAAAGTGACAGAGCATCCACGCATATCTTACAGCATGGTTGTCTGCTTAGAATGCTATTAAAACATCAGAACTATGCACTTGAAACAACAGGTCAGGGTTTTTGTGACCATGTTACTACTGTTCCTATATTTGTCTTTGAAATCATTTATGATTGTTTCATAAAAATATGTGATGCCAAATTATGTTTTTTTTTACACAATAGTGATTATCTCTTCATACATATGCACAAAATCTTGGGGGCAAAAAGTGATAACCTGGGAAAAAATTTATTTTGCTAAATATGTCCCATATGCTTGTCAATACAAATGTGTAGTCCAAATTTTGAAAGATAATATAACCAATATTCGAATTTCAACTATATTAAAGGTAACATTTGAATTCTGTACCAAACATTCTTAGGAATAAAATATATTCTTATAAAATACTTTAGGGAGTACAATATTCACTGTATTATCCAACTTCTACTATTATATACATTGTTTTTAGCTAGATTTTAATTCTTGGTTGATTCAGCAGCCATTAACTAGTCAGGCCATAAAAACTTTTATTTTGAGTGCACATAATAGCTGCCCACTTGAAGGTCTGAATGTCCTTGTTGTGTATTGTAGGCTAAATTATGTCCAGCTTTGGGCTTTATTCAATCAATTCATATTGAATTGCAAAGATTGAATTCACTTGTTTAATTCCTTTTTTCCAGTTTTTCTACTAGCTAAAGCAGGAAACAATTTTTATTTTAGACAGAAATTGCTTTTTTGTAGTTAGGATTGTGCAAAGATTTAAAGGCATTCAGTAAGATTCCTTTTACATTGAATATAATGTTATATGGCATTTTACATGACCTAGAAAACACTAGCATAGCCATTCAGTATGTAATAAATTGTCTCTAAAGCTATAGTTTTACAAAACAGAACAGTTTTTTTGTTACAGAAAATACAGATTAATTTGAGTTTCCGAAATTCATCATGTCACATTTTTCTCTACTCTGTAATATGGAAAAGTCACAGAAAACCTTTATATGGGAATGAAAAGTAGTGTTCAGACAATATTTGTGCATGTTATAATTTTTTTGGTACTTTATTTTACTGGAAATGTTTTATACATTAAAGAAAACAACAGATGAAGTGGAGACTTTTAAAAGAAAAGAGAATTCTGAATAGAAAGAAAATAGATGCTTAAAGGAAACATGCAAAAGATCCCACAGATATTATATTTTTAGTAAAAAGCTATTGACTCAATAAGTGGGTTTTAACAAAAATAATTATTTGAGACAATTTTAGCTTAGCTTCTTTCTTACATTAACATTGTTGCTTGGCACTATGATTCAAATTTTTCTCTAACAATTTAATTGTTAAAACTAGACTAAGGTAAAGGTTCTTTAAAATATTTTTATTATCTGTTAAGAGAATAAATATAGACATATTTAAGAATCAAAATATTCTAATTTGATGGTACTGCTTGTAATTGCAAATATACTGTATATATACTTAATGTAAGAGAAGCAATGACTTATGAAGTCCTGGAGTTGATGGACAAAAGAGAGGCCGCTCCAGGGGAATTGAGTTCCCAGACAGGTAGCTGCATGGTAATTAGGCTTCAGCTGCACAGCGGTTGACTCAACTGATCTGTCTATGCCTCTGTTTTGGAGTGTCTGGAAGTGTACACAAAGGTCTATTCCCCAGTGAGACCACAATCCAACTACCTGGAATTGGTACTATATACTATAATTCAGGTGATAAGGTGGCATGACTTTATAACTGATGGTCATTAAGGAAGTTATTTTGTTGATGGCTTGTTTGCAGAAGGTGTTGTGTATCCAGGTGTCAAATGAATCATTTACTGAGGACTGAGCTGTAATTAGTATGAAACTAGTGATGGGCGAATAAATTCGCGAAACACCAGCGAAAATTCGGCTGACTCGTTTAGCAAATTTTTTCGCCAATTCGAATTTTTCGGCGAAGTGAAACTGGGTAGATTCGCCCATCACTATATGCAACGGAATCACTACTTCAGTCTGAGTTTAATCATTTTAAGTGATTCACTTAATAAGGAGGTGATCCCCAACCATTGGCTCACTAGCAACATGCTGTTCACCAACCCCTTGGATGTTGCTCCCAGTGACCTCAAAGCAAGTGCATAGTTTGGAATTCCTGGTTTGGAGACAGAGTCTCTTGTAGGCTGCCAGTCTGGATAGGGTCTACCAAATGGCGAATCACAGAACTTATTTTGCACCATATTTTTCATGCTTTCGTTGCTCCCCAACTCTTTTTACATTGAATTTTCCTCCAAGGTAAAAAAGGTTTGGGACCCCTGATATATGTTCATATAAGGTGATTTACAGATACAATGAAGCATTCAGTTAAATCCGCATCTTAGTGAACTGTCGGCGTTTCATTCGCCAGAACGAACATTCACCTGGCATTAGAGTGTGAAGCAACACTAGCATACTTCTCCTTCGCTAGTGAAGGGGTGCCTACACTCGTTAGTAAATCGGCATAGTAACAAAATGACGTCACGTTGGCAAATGTTTGCTAACATTAGTCACTTTGCCCTTTAGTAAATCTGCCCCATGTATCTGGCAACAAATATATTTCACAGTTTCACAGTTCACAAAAGTTTACCTGGAAGGTCTCGTAATATAATGCTTAGAAAAGATGACCAACATGCCAGAATATAGCTTATAAATCAGTTTTTTTCTATGTTTAGGATTCATTATATCTAGGGAAATGACTATGAAGAATCTCATTCATCCAGGTCATGGTATATCTAACACAAGTAACTCAAAGTCCAGTTGTTTTGAGTTACTTGCGCTATATATATATCTAGGGAAAGCTTACGTTATAGTTAATAATAGGAAGTTATTTTCTAAAGAATAGTAAGGTAGGAATGGCCAACAAAAAAATAGGGGTTTAATGAAGATTGCTCAATTAACAGTTACTCATTGTAACTATCCAGCAGCACCATCAGAGTGATGGAGCAGTAGGTACTATTTTTTTTTTTTTACTTAAAAAAAACTAAATTTAAACCTCAAACCCAGTGTAGCCACAATTCAGTAATCCAGCAAGGCTCTGTTCTGCCTTCAAAACAATGAATTCCAATTGATTGCTGCAAATCTCAGCAATGGTCCATTAAGGGAGAAAAACAGAAAAGAAAAATATACTGTAATATGTCAAAACACTTTTTACACACGTGACACTCAATAAATTGATCAGTTTGTACGCATGTCTACAAAAGATCCGTGAAAAATATTTACATCATATGTGTTTGAGAGGATGAGGAAGGCTTTTGGTAAGTTTAATACCCACACTAAAAGGTTGGATCAATTCGGTAGTTGAGTACACTCACAAGAGCCCCAAAATTAAATGGCAAATATCAGAGTGTAAGGGGCAAATTTACTATTATTTCCCCAAAAAATTTTGTTTCTATTCGATATTGGATTAGCATTCGATTTTCGAATGTTAATCAAATAGTTCTATGCTACCTTTTATTCGATCAGTCGAATAAATCATTTGACTGAACGAATGTCACGAACGTCACACGCTGTGGCGCCAAATTACAAATAAAGGAATGCTGAAGTCGTGAGTTCAATGTCCGAGTATAGCTCAATCTTGCATTGTGTTCCTGGGTGTTCCTTTATCCTGCTTGTTCCTGTTATTGATTTCCAGCCTGTTTCATGACCTGTACTCCTTGCTGCCTGCCAACTTGAACCCTTGCCTGGACTTTGACCACTCTATTGGATTGAACCTTGAACTGTACTTTGCCTGGACTCTCTGAAGGGGCTTCCTCCTTGATCCTGACTACTCCCTTGTGGGTGCCACTGGCCCCCGCTGACATAATTCTCGGGCCATCGATCCCGAGGAAGCTGCGACGGATGTCGGACAAGACCTTCGCGGGCTGGCGTTCCGTATGGAGGCGTATGCATCCCAGCAAGTCAGAATTGTGCAAGTACTTGATTCTATTGTATCCCATTTGCCCCCTACTCCCGCTGCCGCGGAAATTCCTCCTGCTGTGGTTGTTTCTCCGCCAGCTGTGTTACCGGCCCGTGAGCCGCAAATTCCTCCTCCTCCTCGCTACACTGGCGACCCTCAGGCCTGCAGGGGATTCGTGACTCAATGCCTGATTCAATTTGAGTTCCAACCTTCCCAATTCTCATGTGAGTGAGCGGAGGTGGGTTACGTTATGTCTCGTCTGGAGGGCAAACCGCTTGAATGGGCAACACCTCTCTGGGAGAGACAGTCACTGCTGACTTTTGATGTGAATGAATTTCTACGGATGTTCAGAACCATCTTTGATACCCCTGGTCGGGTCACTACTGCCTCTTCACATCTGCTGCAAATCCGTCAGGGTAATCTCGGTGCCAGCGAGTATGCCATAGACTTTAGAACCCTCATGGCTGAGGCATCCTGGAATGATGAGGCATACAAGGCAGTTTTTTATCAAGGTCTGTCGCCTCGCCTGAAGGATGACCTAGTATCCAGAGATCTTCCTGACTCCCTTGAAGATTTGATCGGTCTCGCTATCAAGGTGGACACTCGCCTTAAAGAACATCAGGCTGATAAAGAACGAAACAAGAAATCTCATCCAGTGCTGGCACCGTGTTTCCAGAACCCTGTGATACCTCCGTCCTCTCTGCAGATAACCAATTTCCCTTTGGAGGAGCCCATGCAACTCGGAAAGGCTCGACTTACTGATCAAGAGAAACTCCGCAGATGCCTTTCTGGCCCATGACTGTACTGTGGCGGACAATCTCATTTAGCTGTCTCCTGCCCTATCAAGCTGAAGAATACTCCTGCTCCAAATAAGGCTGTTGTTTCCTTTGCTGGTGGCGTTGTTCCTAAGCCTTCGGAACATTCTCACCTATTTCTTGTTTCTGTGCTGATCCTGTTGTCCTCCCAGGCAATACCAGTCTCAGCCTTCCTTAACTCCGGAGCTGCAGGAAACTTTATGGACTTGGCTTTTGCTAAAAAGATTGGCATTTCTCTCTTTCCAGTGACTCCTCCCATAAGGGTCTTTGTCATTGATGATAGACCCCTCTCCACTGACACTATCACTCTATCTACTGGAGAATTATCTTTTCAGATGGGAATTCTACATCTGGAGAAGCTTTCCTTCCTGATCATCCCTTGTCCCTCCACTCCTGTTGTGCTGGGTTTACCATGGTTACGACTTCATAACCCTTCCATCGACTGGTCCTCTGGTCAAATCTCCCATTGGAGTCTGCACTGCCAAAGACATTGTCTAATTTCTCAACCCCTCCAACGGGTTACAGTCTCCTCTACAAGCCTCTCATCCTTGCCCTCTGTCTACAGGGACTATTCTATTCTGATGTTTTTTGCAAAAAGTCAGCAGAATTCCTTCCCCCGCATCGGCGGTATGACTGTCCAATTGACCTCCTTCCCGGAACCATGCCACCCCGTGGGCGGACTTACCCTTTGTCTCCTGCAGAGACTACTGCCATGAAGGAGTATATCTCCGAAAACCTTCAGCGAGGCTTTATCCGTCCTTCCACCTCCCCAGCTGGAGCTGGTTTCTTCTTTGTGGAAAAGAAGGACGGTGGACGCCGTCCCTGTATCGGGGTCTCAATAAAATAACTGTCAAGAACAGATACCCCTTACCCCTTATATCAGAACTTTTCGACCAGCTTAAAGGGGCCAAGATTTTCTCTAAGTTGGATCTCTGCGGGGCTTACAACCTCATCAGGATCCGAGAAGGCGATGAGTGGAAGACGGCTTTCAATACTCGTGATGGGCATTACGAGTACCTCATGATGCCCTTCGGCCTCTGGAATGCCCCCACCCCGAGTTTGTTAACAATGTCTTTCGGGACCTCCTGGAGAAGTCTGTTGTTGTGTATCTGGATGACATCCTCATCTTCTCTCAAGATTTGGAAACCCACCGCTCCCAAGTCAAAGAGGCTCTTTATCGTCTTAGGGAGAATTACCTTTTCGCCAAACTGGAGAAGTGTATCTTCGAAGTTCCCAAGATCTCCTTCCTTGGCTACATTATCTCGTCTGAGGACTTCGAGATGGATCCTGCCAAGGTATCAGCTATCCAGAAATGGCCACTTCCCCAGAGTACCAAGGTGATCCAGAGGTTCATTGGTTTTGCGAACTACTACCGCCAGTTCATTAAAGGCTTTTCTTCCCGCATTGCTCCTATCCTCTCTCTTATCCGCAAAGGAGGGAAGCCCAATTGTTGGCCTCCTATGGCCCTTGAAGCCTTCCAGTCCCTGAAGGATGCCTTTATCTCTGCCTCAGTCCTTCGGCACCCTGAACCACACCTACCTTTCTACATTGAAGTCGATGCCTCTGATGTCGGAGCAGGAGCTATCCTTTCCCAGAGACATTCTACAGATGGTAAGAGCCATCCTTGTGCATACTTCTCCAAGAAGTTTTCTTCCGCTGAGCAGAATAACGACATTGGGAATTGTGAGCTCCTGGCCATTAAACTCGCTCTCGAGGAATGGCGTCACCTCTTGGAGGGTGCACCTCTTCCAGTCACTATTTACACTGACCATAAGAACTTAGAGTTTATACAATCCCTCAAGAGACTAAACCCCCATCAGGCAAGATGGACACTCTTCTTCTCTCGTTTAAATTTCATCCTGACGTATCGTCCTGGGTCCAAGAACCAGAAGGCAGATGCCCTGTCTCGCAGTTTTTTCCCCGGAAGATCGTCTTCCTTTGGTACAAGATCCCATCATTTCTCCATCCAGGATCATTGCTGCTGTTTTACTCCAATTTGCTGAGCAAATTGTGTCTTGCCAGTCTGCCGTTCCTCCTGATACCCCCATTGGAATGGCATTTGTACCCCCTGAGCTACGCCTTCCCATCCTCCAGCAGACTCATAGCTCCAAACAAGCCGGCCACCCTGGTTCAGAAAAGACTCTTGAGCTCCTTCGTCGCCTTGTCTGGTGGCTGACCATCCGTAAAGATGTCAGAGACTTTGTCGCAGCTTGTACCGTGTGTGCTACCACTAAGTCCAGCCACTCTGGACCCTGCGGTCTTCTGCAACCACTGCCAGTACCCTCTCGTCCATGGACTCATTTGGGTATGGACTTCATTGTTGAGTTGCCGCCCTCTTGTGGGAACACCGTCATTTGGGTGGTAATAGATTGTTTCAGCAAGATGGCACACTTCATCCCCTTGAAGAAACTCCCCTCAGCTGTGGAACTATCTCTTCATACAGAATATTTTCCGTCTGCACGGATTCCCTGTGGAAATTGTCTCCGACAGAGGTTCTCAATTTGTCTCAAGATTTTGGCGCTCCTTGTGCAAGTCTCTGGGAGTCTCTCTCCAGTTCTCCTCTGCCTATCACCCTCAGACTAATGGGGCAGCGGAGTGTGTGAACCAAGCTCTTGAACAGTTCCTTAGAAACCATGTTTCCCTCTGCCAAGACGACTGGTCTGATCTCCTCCCGCGGGCGGAATTCGCTCATAACAATGCCAGTCACTCTTCCACGGGAAGATCTCCATTCCTGTCTGTATATGGTCAGCATCCTTTAGCCTTTCCTTTCCTTCTTCTCTCTGACGTTCCTGCTGCTGAAGACCATGCAGCTCACATGTCTGCTATCTGGGCTGCCACAGAGTCTAATTTGGAGAAGAGCGCCTTGGTGCACAAGACCTTCGTTGACCATAGAAGAAAGCCTTGCCCTCCATACAAGGTTGGTGATAAAGTCTGTCTTTCTTCTAGGAATATCCGCCTCAAGGTTTTGTCTCCTAAGTTGGGTCCCAACTTCGATCGTACGAATCCTATTCGATCAGGACTTAGTCTCAGAAGCCTATGTGAGTGCTCCCATAGGCTTCTATTGCAATTCGGTAGGCCCAATCTGCCAAAGTAGGCAATCGAAGAAATAAAATCCTTTGCTGATTGAATATTCGTCCATTCGCCTCTATTCAAATGTATTCGAATGTATTCGATCGTTCGACCATTCCCTATTCGACCAAAAGAAAAAATCTTACGTTCGAACTTCGATCAAACTTCGAATCTTTCACATGAATTTAGTAAATTGGCCCCTTAATGGTCCATCAACGTTTTCTTAATCTTCCTTTGTCCTTATGTGGGCAATATAAAGTGACGTGCAAAAACATCTTTAAAAACTTTAATAAATATATTAAAAATACACTCACAAATGTTCGTATATAAAGTGTATCATTATCAGGGCCTGAAGGCTCCAAGTAAGGTTGTGGACCAAGGAGGAAGCAAGTCCAAACACAGTTCAAGGTATCCAAGGGGTTGAGCAGAAGATAGGTCAAAGTCCAGGGAAAGGTCAATCTAGGCAGAAAAGGTTCAGTAGTCAAGAAGGCAGGCCAAAGTCAAAAACAGGAATCAAACAGATATAAGCGCACCCAGGAACTCACAAAGTAAGACCTATAATTGGGCAAAATTCTGGCGCCTTAAATAGCCCTCAGTTTGGTGCCAAAAAGTGACGTCATCACATAGGCGTTTCTGCACCGGCATCCAATCCAGCGCTGGCGCCTCTTAGTGATGCTGGCGTTCTTGCCCCAACGCATTTGCGCTGGCGTGTTATCAGAAACGGACATCAATGCACTGTGACCTCCATGTTGGGAGAAACACAGCGTTTTCCTTACAATCACATCCAAAATCGATTTCTGTGGTGCTGCTGCTTGTTTCTCCTTAGCACCTCATAAGCTGAGATGTAGATGCCTCCACTTCGGCGTTCCATGCTTCCTTCCTCATCCACTCTATTTAAACACGTGTGATGTAAATATTTTTCATGGGTCACTTGTATATGTGCGTACAAACTGGGATATACCGATTAATTTATTGATTTTCACGAGTGTCAAAAGTGTTTTGACATGTTACTAGATTTTTTATACAGTCTTGAGTGTTCACTCCTATACTACATGGTGGATCTTTGTAAAAAAAACAATAGAACAGAGAATTCGATTGGGATACTACAGTACTTATGGACTTTAATCCACATTGTGCTAGATGCTGTATTTTCTACATGGCCATTAGTCATTATTTGAGGGTCCTCCTCGAGCATAACTTTTATATTCTTTAACTTTTGTTGAGAAAACGAACTTGGACTAAATACAGTACAATACTGTCCATCAAGGAAGTACCTAATTATGAATCAGCCCTCCAGGAGCCAATTACAGTCAGGCTAGCCAAGATAATAGCAGTGTTTGCCTAGGGACTCTCTCTCTGTGTGCAGAATGTCAAGTCATCCCCATTTTGAAATTTCCAGCTGTTCAAATTATGCTTTAGTAGAATCACAAGAGCCAATAAAAATTAAAACATTTATTAACAGTACATTTGTACTGATCCTTTATAGTATGCAATAAAGGTACTTGACCCACTTTATCTTGCTACATTGACCTTGAAGGCATCTCTGTTCTTCAAAGTGCAGCAATAGAAATGAACAAATGTCTATCATATTCCATCTGTTGAAACAGATGTCCTGAAACCATCTTTCTTTTTTCAGCTAGATAGTATTTATTTAAATATTTATTTAAATATTTATTATTTATTGTATGTTGTGCCTAAACGCAATCCCATGAAAAAAAAAGAGCCATATATTGTTGTCAACATTAAACCGCTGTTCTATAGTTTGCAAAATTTAACATTTTAAATTTTGCTTTGCTTTTTTTTGTTTTTAAATCTCTTGAATGAAAAGGTAATTCTACTTATTCCAAATAATTTCAGATGGCATGTTTGGATCCTAACATGATCACCGTGCCTGTCACCATTTGGAATGATCATAATGTTTGCCTATATGTTATGCTTTTTGTGCCATTTTTTTACGTTTTAGTCAGGCTGCTGCCTCAGGACAGAGAATATAATTTTTTTCTCCATCTAAATATACAGTTTGACTGGGTGCAGAGCTGTAAGAGTAATAATTAAGTTGGTGAATGTGAATGTAACTAATTCTTTTAAAAATTATATTAGTTTTAGAGCTTTCTCGTCTCCACCAGCATCTCCAACCTGTGGGCTAGTTCACATGAATTGCATTAAAAGAAAAATTCATTGTCACATACGGTAAATTGCACCAGGGATACACTTGCTTGTTTATTAGTGGATAAGTGCAACTTTTCAAGATTACACCCTTTATCAAGTTGCTTGAAATCTCTGAATTACAGAAAGGCCATCTCCATCAGACTCCATTTTAATCAAGTAATTCAAATTTAAAACAGTACATTTTTTATCCTAACTAAGACTAAATTATTTTGCTTATTTTTTCTTATTTCTTATTGGTGGCAAAACAATAATATGGTCCTGGTCATTCTGGATTACAGGTCCTATACCTGTATCATAATCTTGTTCTGAACCTGTCTAGACTAGAATATTTTCCCGAGAAAATTTTGACACAATTCAAAAGGCAGAAATCTGTGAGCTCTGAAACCCAGAAACTTTTTCCAGGGACATTGTGTATGTGACAACCATGACATTTGTTTTAATAAGAGACTATAGTCTGTAACAAAACATTCATATGTACACTTAGGGGCAGATTTACTAAATTCCGATGAATAATTCGAAATGATATCGAATTTTCAAAAAGATTTGAATTCGAATTTTCAATTGTTTTTGAAGACCACTTCGACCAATGAATTTTAAAAATTTGATCGAATCGAATGATTCGAATAATTGAAATAAAAATTTTATTGTTCGATCGAATTTTCGCTATTCGATCCTTTGACCAATTGAATAGTGGTAAAATCCTTTGAATTCGATATTCATTCCCCAACAATTCCCAACTATTCCCATGGTCAAATTCGAGGGTTTTTTAACCCTTGATTTCGACCCTTAGTAAATCTGCCCCTAGGAAGGGGTGACCTGTTCCTGTCACATGCTCACTTATTTCTCTTTTCCCTTCTACTTCAGATAAACGTTAATTATGGCATATTGATGCCTCATCATTAATATAGGTATGTACTTTATATATACCTATATCTAGTAGAGTTCACTTACTTTTGAAGTGTGAGGCTCAAGTTGTAGCTGGCAGATTTAATCTTGTTCTGAGCCTCTAAGTGAGTCATGCCATCTGTGTTGACTCCATCGATAGCAACCACTAAGTCACCCTGGTTTATACTGGATTGTGCTGCTTTACTGCCTGGGGTAACCTGGTGACAAACATAAAATTCTGTTGTAAATACTGTATATATTTTATCATAACCTGGTGTACATTTCTATGACATAATCACTGAAATATAGCAGATATTTAAACACACATGCATGCACATATATAATATATTTCTGTATAAATATGTGTGGGAGAGTGAACAATGTAATATGGAAAAAGATCTGAGCTACTCTCAGCTATTTAGCAAAGGTAGCTGGCAACTTGACAAATTTCTCATTTTCAGTATATTTCCATTTCAATATTAGGCATGGTTAATTATGTCTTAGTAATTTAGATTTATGTTACCAGATATCCAATTCTCATGAAGACAAACAATCTAAAATTGGGGTGGTCAGTTGGAGGCCTAAAGGTGAGATCTGGCCTTCCAAAACATTGCGATGGCCTCAACAATCACCAAAGTTCCATATATTATTTATTATTATTTTATTAACATGTATTTCTATAGCGCCAACTTGTTTCGTAGCGCTGTAAAGTGAATGTGATTATACAACTAAATCACATGAATTACATACATAGAACATAAGGAGTTACATACATCACAATAAATATGGAGTTACTGTACATACATCACAATAAATACTGGTACAGGTGAGGAAGGCCCTGTACAGAAAAAGCTAAAGGGAAGGGAATGATACACAAGGTTTGGGAGTGGGCAAGATCAGAGTAAAGTGGGTGAGAGATGTAGTAATGTAAGCAGTATTGCATTGAGTAGTTAACAGTGATGGTAGGCTTCTCTAAAAAAGTGGGTTTTTAGAGATTTCTATATAACTGGTGTAATTCACAGCGCTACACAACAAGTTGGCGCTATAGAAATACATGTTAATAATAATATATTCAAGCCCACTGTTTGTTCATCTATGTTTTAATACTAGTGGCAAGGTGGTTTACCTGCTTTGCTAAATTTGCTTAACTATAATAAATTATAAATTATTCTATTGCTTTAAAAAAATAGACTGGAGGAAAACATTGCAGCAGCTGTGCTGCAAAGATTCTGTTGCCAACTGTTCCCTGTATTATGATGATGCTTTTTTTTTCTCGATGAAAGTTACAAGTGCAGAATTCAAAACATTTGTTTTATCATTGGGGTTAATTACTAAAGCTGCTACAAAGACCAATTGTAACATCAGGGCTGTCCAATTAGACCCCCCCCCCCTTCTGTGGCCCCCTACCTGCTGTGTTTGCTTACCATGTGTAAGATTTAAACAATATCACTACAAAGATTAACTGGCCCCTGCATTGTTTAAACCTCAAATTCAGAATAATCCCATGTATTGTTCACACCTGTGAACCCCCTGCATTGTTCAAATTAGTAACACCTCTATTGTTCACACCCCTAAAGCCCTGTTCACACATGAGACCCAGACTGAAACTGCCTACATTGTTCACCTGTTCACACTTTATACAAAATGTTAATGGGGCACCAACACTGTGGACAACACTAGAGTGGTCCTGATGGGTTTGTCTCCTGCTCTGTTCTGCCTTCCCCATGCTCCCTGTGTGCCCTGATCTGCCTGTGTGTGCCCTGGTCTGCCTGTGTGTGCCCTGTTCTGCCTGTGTGTGCCCTGCTCTGCCTGTGTGTGCCCTGCTCATCCTGTGTGTGCCCTACTCTGCCTGTGTGTGCCCTGCTCTGTCTGAGTGTGACATACTCTGCCTGTGTGTGTCCTGCTCTGTCTGAGTGTGACATACTCTGCCTGTGTGCGCCCTACTCTGCCTGAGTGTGACATACTCTGTCTGTGTGTGCTCTACTCTGCCTGTGTGTGTGCCATACTCTGCCTGTGTGTGCCTTACTCTGCCTCTGTGTAATATACTCTGCCTGTGTGTGCCATACTCTGGCTGTGTGTGCCCTGCTCTGTCTGAGTGAGCTCTGCTCTGCCTGTGTGTGACATACTCTGCCTGTGTTTGCCCTGCTCTGCCTATGGAACATACGCCTGGTATTTGTTCTGGGGTTTGAAAGTAAATTATTGTTAGGGGCCCCTAGGTTTTTAATAATGTGCTGGTTGTGCCGTGCTATCCACAGGGGAAGCATATGGATTTAAGGTATGATAACTTTTTTCACATATGAGTGATGAGTGATATCCCTGCAGTGAGCTCCTATCATTTGGATTTTTGGTGTGCTACCACATTTAATTTGGACATTGTCTTCTGGTAACATGGGTGTGGTTTAAAGTGGGATTGGTTGAAAAACAGGGAGTGATCAACACTGGCTTCCATTATTGGCCCTCCACTATGTAGACCAGAAAAATGTTGGCCCTCTGTACCACAGAAGTTGGACAGCACTGCTGTAGATTACAGCATACTAATATTTAGTACTTAGGTATCCTTTCCCTTTGGACTGGCTGCTACATTGCACAGTAAATATGGAATTGCACAGTCCTACTTTAATTCTTGATTAGTTTTGCAGTGACATAGACCAATGTTTTTTCTATCTAATAACCTATAGAAATCAGTAACATATTTACTCAGCAAACAGCATTCTTGTTTCCCTAGATCAGGCAAATTGTTTTTTATATATACTGGACAAGTTGAACTTTTATTCATGTAAGTGCTGTATTGAGTGTCTAGGAAATAATAATAATGTCTTTAAAAGTATCCTTCATTTAATTAGCGGTGACATATTGTTCAGCACTAAACTGAGAATGGGAATTGCTAAGCTTTTTGATAGTTCTCCCAGCTCACCAGTAACTTGGTGCAATGCTCACCATATCATGTGGCAAGGGGGAAGAAGAGATTGCAACATGATACCTTGCACAAGCTTAAGTTATAGAGCTTTGTGTGGGCATGCTAATCACAGTGGTTAGCGCAGCAAAACTTAACATACACTTGCATCTACAATAGGTTTAGTAACACAGTTTTGCGTATTGCACCACCTTTATAAATGACCCACAGTTATTAAAGTAGAATCCTATGTGGTGCCACATATACCTTCCAAGGATAAGGGGATATCAAACAAATAACAGAAGGACCAGACTTTCAGTGTCTTACACAAAATGCATCTGCAATATACTGTTCTCACCATTATATGCTGGGATGTCGACAGCCTTGAATTTTTAACTACAAATTTATACGCAACATTGTAAAATGACTGTAAAATGTATACCAACACTGGCTGTTGGCAGTTCCTGGTTTAAAGCATTTCTACAAGTTTCCATAATTATGGATACGTTTTCCAACTTATAAGAAAATAAAAGAAAGAATAATACAGTTTAGTGGCTTAGATACCATAGACTCCACTATGAATTAAATGTTTCTCTTTTGAAACCTACATACTTTATGAGGTCTGGGACTGCCTTGGAATTTTTCTTATGAAATATGGAAAGCTTGGCTGAAATTATTCCACTGCAAAATGAGTAACTGTAACATGGCTCTGCTTGTGTTAGACAGTTGCATGACATATGACTATAAATACAATATACACATTTGGTGCTCTGGTGTTTATGGTTCTAAAATGAAAACATAAAAACTGAAAGAAAAATGCCCCTATTTAGCCTTCCCAAATTAAAAACCTATTCCTACTCTAGTACAAATCATTGTTGCAGCCATTAAGTTTTTAGTATCATCTGTTGTGCTATCCTTTGGAGACAAATTGTTAATCTGATGCACAAACCATTCACAGTATGATGAAGATTTTTAGCTCTGTTATCAGCCTCTGAATAAGACAAGCATCACTTGCTATCAGTTCTGAATTGCAGCCAAAGAAAAAGAGCACATAAATAATTTTTGTGTCCCCCAGTGTCCATGAGACATTCTTTTAAGGTCATGGAGAACACCAAAGATATTATAGGCTTCCTAAAGGACTTGTATTCGATATCTAGTTCAGTAAGCAAATAAACAATTAACACTTTGCATAGCAGAGGAATTAGAAGAGACTGGCACAGCTAGACATTTCTCTGGCATGCACACAAGATGTTTTAGGGACTGAGCATTGTGTGTACAGGGATATGTGTGTTTGGTCATCAAGGATAACTCAAGGATTAAAAATTGAGTGGTTTTGAGTGTTAGCTATATCTGATATTGCAATATTTATTTATCAATCCATATTCATTTTCTGAATTAGTTTCCATAACTTTGGTTGTCAGCATCTATGGTTATTATTCATAGGATATAGGATAGGCCTTTGGTTCATATAAATGAGGCCAAGAACCAGAAAGAATAAGGACATAATAATCCAATATACAGTAGGTGATCACAAAAAACAGATAAACCCCCCTCCTGCAAAATACAGTGTGTGTATGGATGGCTCCTTTAAGTATTGTTTTACAGTATCAACATAGTCCTTGAGACACTTTAAAGCACTATATCTACAACCAATTTCTTAACTCCTTTGAAATAACATTGGAAGTGACTGCTTTAGTTTTCAGTTTCTGCAAGCCAAGGTAACCTGCAGGGGCTGATATACTAACAATCTTATTTGTATTTTTTTTTTCTATATTTCTTAAAAGCTCTACTACTGCAAGAAACCTCTACTACAAAAATTAAAAAAGTAAAAGTTTTCTAGGTCCTATAGAAGTCAATGGGAGCTGCACTGATCTTACTGGACTGTTTTTAATTAATTTAGATATTTTTTTTCAATAGTAATTGCTTTTTAAATTCAGATATTTTAACAAAGTCCATGACATTTGTGGTTTAAGATAAAGTGAGTTTAGTTGTGGTTTCAATAACCTCTAAACCCACTAAAATGACAATGTTGTTTAATAAGCCTCTTACTATACCACACCAGCTGTTCTTTAAAATGTTTAAATCAATTTCTTTCTGAATATACTGGAGAAATGGAACACAATTATCTATGTGATCCTACTCATAATTTAGTTTTTCTACATTCAACAACTGTATAGTTAATACCCTTTCTTCTCTAATACAAATCCTCTCAAATGGCTTACTGAATGACTCACTAAACCAAATAAAGATTTACATATCTTGTATAATATCGATAATGCTTTTTTTTTTTCCTCAACAAACTTAAATAAGTTAATGAACTGGGATGTTCCTATAATTCCACTCAAAAAAACGTTTTAGTCAAACATTATTTTCCAATAGTCAGGAGTTACTATACTGGGCCTTAGTACCTTCTGCTGATGCCAAAACTTGACAGTGATAGGAAAATCAGTTGGAGCATGCATACATTTCAAATTCTGATATACTAATGCTCTCCCTAGTTGTCTTAAACACAAAATTAAAAATAGATACAGGAACATCTGCTGACCTGATGCATCCCATACCTTGGACAGTTTAACTGTGTCAGTACTGACATGTAAATAAACCCAAGTGATTCCAAAAAAAATGTATGCAGTGAAACATAGTTTCCAATAACTTAACTAGACTTGTCCTTGTCTCTCACAACATCCCAGTACCTCAGTGACCTCTAAAATGCATTACTAACACCACTATGTCAATAAAGCTTCAGAATCTATGTGGTTTGGTTGGATATTTGAAACATAGATAGTCCTTAAAAAACTGGAGAGCACCTGTTAAAACCATACAGCTCAGTTCATAACCAGAGAGGTGGTAACCCCTTATACAAAGCAATAAAACCTTGAAAAGAGTTATTGATAAGTCTTAAGCAAATAAAACCTAAGAACAGAATAGTGAGATAGAATTTCACTATACAATACCCATTTATAAAAATACTATCTTCTTTGTAAAAGGCATAAAAAGGGACACTCCTTTGAAGGTAGCAAGGTCCAAATCTTGGATAAAGAAGACTGCTGGTTTGAACAAGGTGTAAAAGAGGTGATTGATGTCAAGGTGGAGAAACCATCCCTGACACCACCTGTCTGCTACATACAATGCTGTTCTCACATCTGTACCCCAGCAGTTTCAGAACTATTCACACATCCATTCATGCAACTCTCACAAGTAACACCTGTGCCTAGGAGTTGCATGACACATTGGTAATCCTATCACAGTAACTACACAGAAATAACACATCTCTAAATTCAGATGTCACCTCTTTAAAGGGTTTCAGTATGCCATTGTGATTGGATTAGTGGAAGAGTTTATATGCCGAGAACTTCCCATACCAGTTGAATTGAAAAAGCTGCTTGGAGGAGTAGTGAAACATCTTCAATGATTACTCAGCATGTCCAGTTGTTCTAAAATTATTTATATTAGATATACCATGACCTGGATGAATGAAAATCTTCATAGTCACCTGAAATGTATATAATTATTTTTTGCCTCCTCAAAATGGATTCCACTGGAAATTTTTTAAGAGATTCCAAGATTCAGAGAGAGGCAGGGAGGGTATTTATTGACCTGTGATGAGTTGATTCTGAGTGCAAGAGATGTAAAGTTTTTGGAACCAGACATAATCTTGGTGTTTTCTAATGTGACTGACATGGTTTGAATTGCTATTAAAGCTACTTGAAGAAACTGAACTTTTTAAAAAACTACATTGATGATCACTGTAGATCACTGTCAGTGGCGTAACTACCAGGGGTGCAGAGGGTGCAATTGCACCAGGGCCCCCACACCCTTGGGGCCCTTCGGAGCTAGGATAATGGTTATAGCAGGCAGTTATCTAGGGGGAAATTTTACAGCACACATGCTATTTACACTCCAGCATGGGATTTATA
>CM044444.1:35743655-35760666 GCA_024363595.1 Xenopus borealis | reverse complement strand
GGTTAGTGCCGGGGGGTTGAATTCCCCTTTAAAATAAACAAACTATTCTGGCCAAAGTAGTTTTGAAATGGTTTGGTCAAATACATTAAATAACAGGCAAACCTACAGTTCCTTTTGTGTCTTTTTTCACAGTTCTCCCAAGCCCCAGGTGCTAATAATAATGGATCTGCCCCTTGTGCATACAAAGATTGCTCCTTAATTACTGTAAAGATAATTGTGTCCCATGAGTTCTAAGGTACAACTACTCCAATAAACAAATACTTTGCTTTCACTAACTAAACACAAGAAGATGTTAAATGTCTTTTTTAAAGTGTAACTATAATAATGGCATGCAGTATACAAGCAGCAAGAATAGTATATTAAGTATATTTAATGATTTGCTTAGTAATTAATATCACATAGATCGTGTTTATAGTTCTGATCACTTACAAATGCTGATTTTTTTTAAAGCCATATTGCATTCTAAAGCCAATAATGGCCGAGTAGATCCAAAAAATGTACTTATATATAAAATATATATGCTCATCCCAAAATGTTCCAAATTGTAACAAATACAGAAGTCATAAAATATGTGTACAGTGTACCATACAAGTGTAATGGTGCTTTAGTTTCTTTAGCATGTTAAGTTCCCCTGACCTTCAATACTATGCTAAAAACAGACCTAACTGTCATCACATCCAAGTGAGATTTTACATTATGCAGGAGTCACAGCTTTAGCTGCTCTGGAATTCCAGGGGTTGCCCATACATAGCAAATATCCTGGTTGTTTAAAAAAGAGACAGTCTTTCATGGATTCAAGTTGTATAAGGTTAAGAACCGTGGAATGCAAGGAAGGTGAGCAATTGCATTAACTCAGCCATGGTTTATCTGAACACCTAAACAACTATAGCTTATGTTGTGCCTTCTTATGTTTAGCCATGTTAACCATATACAGTATTCACTGGTATGTCTACAGGACCTACACAAAAGGTTAATTTGCAAACACAGCACAGTGTACAAATTTACCATGTTTGCAGGCCTGTATTTGCAGCAAGGCTGAAAGGCCTGGGCCTATGGTGGCACAAATAAAGGGACAGCATGCTGCCCAGCCGCATGTGGGTACTCTGGTATCTAGGAGTACAGATCTTTCTGCTTCCTGACCCCCCCACAAGATCAACTGATCACACTTGCATGCAGTCCTGGGTGGAAAGATGAAGGATTCTTGCACAGGGGACAGGGGGTGTATGATGCTGGCCTCTGGGCACCAACACATGAAATCTGGCCCTGCATGTTTGTTTCCTACAATGCTGAGTTTTCCCAACAATTCCATCATCAATGTAACTAACACAATTGTGTGGATTTTCAGAGTGTGGATACTGTCAGTTCCTGTGTGGCAATGTGTGCAGTGTTATTATTTACACAGCCTACTGTGATAACCCAGGAATTATGGTTAAATCCAGAGTAGCTCCAGGGTTTCCAAGTGTCCATAGGTAAACTTGGGGATATTCATCAAAGATGGGGATATTCATACTCAGGGAAATTATAAAGTTTAAGGAACATATTTGTGCACTAGTGAATTTTCTGAATTGTGTAGCACATCAATTTTCCATCCATTTTTGCAAACTGCACTATCACTTCAGTTCATAGTACATATTTACTAAAGGTCGAAGTGAGAATTCGAATAGAATTAAAAAATTTTAAGCTTAACCCCCCCTAAAAAATTCCATGGTCGAATTTTTTTTCACTTTGAAATTCAACCATTAGTAAATCTACCCCTAGTGTTTGTTTTATAGTTGCTTGTCAAATACCTCCTTCAGGCAGGGCCAGATTTCCCCTAGCGGTGCCCCTATGCTGGAAAAGGTCCTTCTGCCCTGCCCCCATGCACACCCACTCTTCCCACATTGGCACAGAGTACTTCGTGCGCCCACTAAGTGAGTAGGAATTTTGGAGTGCACGCAGTCCTCGGTGCATTGCCAGACGGTTCGGTTGGGCAGCATGCTGCCACCCTAGGCTCAGGCCTTTGTGGCTTGCCACAAATCCAGGCCTGCCTTCAGGAAGCTTCTCTTTTCATTACAGGTGGAAGATGAATGCAGGGAACATACAGTAGCTGAACAGACAGAAGATGCTATTGACAGCTAGCAAAAGTGCAAAAACAAGTTGTTTTTCACTTCATATGGAACTGAACATGACCAGTTTGATACTGTCACTAATAAAGTCAGGGAGTTTTCAAATGATGCAAATGGCTGTTTGTGTAAAAGAAAAATAAAGAAAAACATTAATTTCAGAAATGATAAGGATCTATTGTTGAGCTACTGTTCCATCAATGTGAGAGTGAACTCTGCTGACCCATGTACTGAAGAATACCAAGTCACAGGACAGAAGTTTTACATCTTTTTTTATACTGAATCAAAATAAAAAAATCAATGACGACATAGATAACATTTCGTCTGCACTGCCTGTGGGCTTCCACTTTCCAACTCAAACACGGGTTGCTAAAAGTGATCAATGTGCCTTTTATAGCAGTAAATGACAATAGCTCTATTAAACAAAGGGAGAAACAACAACCTATTGATTAGATGTAAAAACCCAGGCAAAAACATTAAACATGATCTGGCAAGCCTATGAATAGTTTTCTCCCTGTATAAATGTAAAAATATAAATCATATTCTTCAATGCTTCAACAAATTATCTGAAATATAATCTCGACATCAAGGATGTCAATCTGTCTAGGACTAATTTCCAACCAGTTGGCAGTGTGCAAGATGCCATGTTTTTTTGTTCTTAATACCTCCACCCCAAGATTTGCTGCTAATGGCAGATGTTAAGTACAGCGTTCCTTGTGGTACTTACAATCTGTTAATATGTTGCCCTGGTCAAGTTCTGCAAGCCCAGCCAGATTGTTAGTTAGAGATTTAGGGGGTGAACACATTTAGCTTTCTTAGATTCTTATTACTGAAATAACAATGTATTCATATGCCTTTAAAGGTATTATGAGCTAAGGGGTGCTGTGACCAAAGCTGGATTTCAGAGGATAGCTTGAATATTCTGTACTAAAGTGATATAATGATGTAGCCCTCAGATATATATTACAATTAACAACTATTTCCTTAACTGCAACAGTGACCAGCAGATTATAAAATACAGCCTTACATATGTCCACAGGCAATAATGAGACTTGTCAGCCAGAGGCAGCCAAAGCTTTTCATTAACAACTAAAAAGAAAGGACATAATTAATGTGGGCAAGTGTAGGGCAAGATGCAAAGTACAAAAACTGCAAAGCTGCGCACTGGTGAAGGATCGTAATTATGCAAATTCCCTAAAATTACCATTTTCCTGAACGTTACCACTTACGCTAGACGTTACTTCGCCAGGTCAGACCTGGCAAAGTTCAATACAATAGATAGGAGTTTGAAAAAAAAATTGGAAATTGTTTCTAAGTCCCAAAAAACGCTGCCGTGTTTTACCTTTCTAGGGTGATAGTCTGAAAAAGAGCGAATATTTTTTTGAGGGGTTACCCTCCTTCCCCACATTTCCTAACATATGGCAACACAACTATATAGGGGACACATGTAGGACAACTTTATTTTTTTATTAAAGGTTTCCTGGGCTTGTGTAGTGCAATGTAGTGGCTGTAACATATACTTCTATTATACTTTGAAATTCGCGCTGTATGCAAATTAGGCATCGCTAGCGTAAATGCACTTTGCCATTCGCCGACCTTAGCGTAACTTTGCACTTTAGTGAATTTGCGTAGCGCTGGTGAAAATTCGCCTGGCGAAGTCAAGGCTAGCTAATTTTTGCCGCTTAGTGAATTCCCCCCATAGTGCAAAGGAGGCCTGTACATTACCTATGCAGAGATTTTGGAGCTTGTTAATAAGCACTAAGGGAAGTGATTTTGCACCACTTTGTGCACTTGCATTTGGGGTTTTATGAAGAACTAAAAAGACTTTTGCTTGTTATAGAGTGAGAATGAGCAGTTTGGACATAGTAGTCAATATACACTGCTGACACAAACAAATGTATGAGAAATGCTTAAAAGGGAACTGATTATATAAGATGGCTGTGCACTCAAATGTGATTCTTTTGGTAATTACATAGTCGGCATTTGCTGACGGTGCATGAGACTAAAGGATACAAATTATTTGAACGAAAAAAAAAGTGTCTCAATTTGCACTCACTAATTATGAACCATTGCATCAAATTTTTATTTTTCCATATGGTTTAAACCACCCTTCACTAATCATACATTTACACAGTATATATTCCCAAAGTTACTTTATTATTTAAATACACAATTGTTAAAAACCTATTGGAATTGATATAATAAGCTAGACATAACTTCATTCAATCAAGTCCAAGTTAATTGGTGTTAATCACTGTGTTAGAATTCTTTCGAACAGTTCTAAGTGTAATCAGTCCATAAATGGCAGTTCTGCATGAGATCAGTCCATAAATAATCTGTTAAAAACAGAAATGCAGGAGGGAGGAGAGATATTCATAACAGCCAAGTGTTTAAGGCTGTATAGAGTAGCACACGCAAAGTTAGAGAGTTGCAGTAATGAGTAGTGCAGTGTGCAGTTTTTTTTTATCTCTCTATGGAGTGAAGCACGTAAGATTGGAGAGCTGCAGTAATGGGTAGTGCAGCGTGCGGCTTTGTATCACATGTAGTGTCGGCAGCAATTTATTAGTACTGATACATCCAGTTACTGTGTTTCCGACTTTAGACAAACATACATTGTAACTTTTAGTTTTAGAAGAATGTGATCCGCAAGTTCAGGAAGCTGCAATAGCAAGTGCCAAGTCCGCTAGACATGCCATTCAAGGGACATCGTGGAAGGCTAGGCAATTTAAACACCGCAGTTTTAGTAATAGCTTTATACTCATCTGCTTCGTGTATTAGAGTTCATTTGCGGGGTAGCAACCGCCAGACTTGCGCAATCATTGAAGCGTTCTGGACGCGTATCGCTCCTCCAGAATCCCCGGTAGTGACAACAGCCTCTCTTTTCCAACTTGACTTTAGCGTGGCAGATCTCCCTCCTCCATGCGTGTAGCCTACATATGTTTCGCCATGTTTGGCTTCATCAGGGCATGCTTGCATTATCAAGATGCGCCTTTTTAACTCCACCATTGAATCAATTTAGGAACATAATTAGCACATCTAAATTAATTATTTAACAAAAACAAATATCAAAATGAATTCATAACTATTTTAGGGTACATATGTAAAGAATTTACAAAACTTATAATGCAGTATATTTTATACAGAGAATCACGAGGCATTCCTTATCTCAATTACTTTTTTATATGCATATATCTCCTGCTAATGTTTGAATATTTGAACTTATAAAAAGACTCCAAATTTTCTTTCATCATTCATGCCTTTCGGCCACAGTGTATTTAAAACATGTATCCATCTGAGTTCTTTTTGTAACAACAGTTTGTCAACATCACCACCTCGGATTCCCAGGGTGACTTGCTCAATACCATACACTTTGAGGCAATTGGTATTACCATCATGTACATTATTAAAATGTCTGGCAACTGAGCTTTTTTGGGATTTACGTCTTATATCTCCTACATGTTCTAACAACCTGGTCCCTAGAGCCCTTTTTGTTTTTCCAACATATCTTAAAGGACATGTACATTCCAGAACGTAAACCACTCCTGTACTTTTGCAATTGATGAAACTTTTTATTGTAAATTCCTGTGCATTTTTTAAGCGTTTAAATTTATTGCACTTCTTCATATATTTACATGCTTTGCAGTTTCCACATCTGTGGGATCCAGTCACTTTGCTGCTAAGCCATCTAGATTCTAAATCTCGTTCGGTACTTATATAGTGGCTATGAGTTAACTTGTCCCTTAAGGAAGGGGCTCTCCTGGCTGTTATCTTTGTATATGGGCCTACAAATTCATGGAGGTCTGGGTCAGCTGTTAAGATATCCCAGTTTTTTTTCAATATTTTTTGAATATCGTTCCACTGGGAGTTGAAACTGGTAATAAATCTACATGTCGAGTCTGTTTGTTTTCTATGCTGCTTGTAGATTAATTGTGACCTATCAGCAGTTTTTGCTCTCAGATATCCTTGTTCAATCATGGTATCACTGTAGCCTCGAACATAAAACCTTTTTGAGAGATCTCCTGCCTGCGCTTCAAATATTTCATCTTCCGAACAATGCACGCCTAGCGCTAAGTTAAAATATATAATTATAATGGAAGTGCTATTGACTTGGCCAATTAATCAATAAACATTCCCTGGTCCCCTGTCTGAGTAATTCAGTTAATAAGCAAGTGCATGTATTTACAAAAACAAGGGTTTTTAGTTACAAAGTTATGATCATAAATATGGATTTGTACTTTGTATAGCATACGCAGTCTTTATTTTGATAACCAGGCTAATATAATATTTAATAAATATAATAAAATGTTTCACTAGAAGCAATGCAAACTGGGACAAATCACAGGCCACATTCACAGTACTACAGGGTGATGGAATTATTGTTAACATTGTATATTCTGGGTACAGTAGAAAGGTAGATGGGATCATGGAGGGAACAAATCTTCAAATCAGCCCATTTGCAGTTGAATCCCATTTTGCACAAAACTGCATATTTTTCTGGCATTGTGCAAGCAGCTTTGGGCTGCATGTTAATGTGAAAAGGCAGCAGCACTTTTCAGATGCATATGTCTCTGTTTTATGCCACAAAATCCACAAGGCAAAGAATAAATGGAACTGGAAATGCAGCAGTCACGCTAACCATGACCCTGAAATAGATTTATGTAACTCAGCAACCTACCAGCAAACCATTTCTGTGGCTCCTACTGATGCTTTGTAAGCCACTCAAAAGCATTCCTGCGATACTGCACAATCTGAATGTTCCCTTCAGTAAAGAGCCCAGTGACTATTATCTTATAGTGTCCCTTGCACAGAATTGCACTGTGCTGAGGTATCCTAGATACACACTCGGACAACTGTTATGATAAATAATTTCTGTAAAAGGTGTATGAATTCATGTTTCTAACAAGATAATAGCAAAGTCACAAGATATACATAGTTATATAACCTTTGCATTTTATTTTTCTCTGAATAGTATTTTAGTAAACCCTACCAACAAAAAATAATAATTGGATGAAACATACTACTGGGTCATGGATTCATGAAAGAAATGTAGTTTCATAAGATAACATCTTTGCTTTTACTAGATCTGGTTAGCTGTTTTAACAAATTTTAATACTGCTTCTTCTGGTTTAGAACTGTGCTGTGTTGTGCAGAAGACGTGTAGGAGATAGAATTAAGTGTGCTGAGTCAGTATGTATAGGGATGCTGTACCTAAGGCAGGGGGTGGGAGGGAAGGGTAACCAGAGAATGTAGGACCCATAAAGCACAAGTATTTCAATGTATAATATAAGTTACTTAGGGCTGCAGTAAAATAGTAACATAGATCCAACATAAATGGAAAACCTTAGTCGAGTACTTTGAAACATAAGTAGCATTCAAATTTATTAGTTTACTACAGTCTGAGGTGGGTGGTTGTGCTAATACAATTAAACTTCCAATATTTATTAAGTTCAAAAAACTTGAATGTAAAAACTTGGTATGTAACTGCTGGTAAGTTCATGTAGAAGTCGAGTTAACTTAGCAACATTCAAATGATTGAAAATGATGGATAGACTGTAATTGTGCTGCATTTTTTCCATGTTTTTATGTGATCACGATTTTGAGATTTGCAACCTTCGAGTTTGGTGAGTTTTAATATTTTTTTCTAATTTAAAAAAATAAATAAATACATTTGCATTTTGATAAGTAGGCCTCTCTTGGTTAATATCATACAGGATAACTTTATCTTTCCAAAATGACTCAGTCCAGTGTTAAAGAAGCAGGTGCCTTGGTTTAAGTTATGTTTCGAAGCATAGCCTGAAGTGGACACACATCTCTGTTCTTTGATATTGGTGGTAGTAAACGAATAATTGCTACCAAAATTATAGCATGCAAGAGCTTTTTTTAGATGCAAGGGTCTGAAAGTAGATCCAAGCACCTGCATCCGTAAGTGAGGGTAACCCTTGTCTTACTACTTAACCACAAAAAATTACAGAAAGGTTGACATTAGTCAAGTAAATTGTTTTTAAAATGCCACCCTCCAATTACAGTTATCCAAATGTCTGTTTGGCCACTCCATGCACATGGCTAGGAGTATCCCTAACTAACCAATTTTTTAATCATTTTGGGCAATCAAATTAAGCAAATTAAAATAAAGTTGTTTATTAGGCACTACTAGGATATGCACAGTGTGCCTTTACACCTTTACATATACTGTATAGAAACAGGGAGGATGAATATTATAGTAAATACATTTTAATTCAAAAGTTAAGTTGTGTCATGTAGAAGGAGACACAGTATGAATTCCCTGACACGTAGAACTTACAATCCAAGGGAAGTCAATTTATGAAGAGAACTGTGTATTACATTACATTATATTATTTCACACCATTGGTTTATAGTGCTCTTAAAACTATTACTACTGCTTTCAAAATAAGTTATTTCATAACTGCCAACCAAAATGCTCTGCTTTATCAAGTCACAAAATAAGCTAAGTGTTGAGTGATAGCTTATCAGTGTTTAAACAACATAATGAACATATTCTCACTGCCAGGGGAGAAAGGCATTTCTTTCTCCATGCTATATTTGTACATGGAAGAATGCTAGGCTGTGTGTGGAGCTCTCCTATGTCCTTTTATGCTCTCCCCATGAGGTGGAATATCTAGGGCAACTACTATGTCATATTATAGACAACAGGGTTATGAAATCTATGCAATTGTTATTATTAAAGTGACAGACTGTCATCCTAATTTAGTTGAGGAATACTAAAACCCATCATGGATTTCTTGCTTTCATCAGCTAGGCTCTTGCTAAAATGTGATATTTCTTTATTTTTTATGTATTGCTTCCAAGTGACATTAGAAACATACCTGTTAAGAGGAACACTTAAGAATCTCAGGATAATGTTGATGCTGACCCCATTATACAACTAAGTGTCTAGCTATGCCACTAGCACAACTTATTTGTACATTTCAAACATTTGTAGCCAGCAAGTCAACACCCAAATGTTTCCAATATCTTTCAAGCTACTGAACCATGAGCATGACTGGATTGCATTAGTAGGCACCATAAATTAATTCTTTTTTGCATTACAGGGGTATATATATATTGGAATAAGTCTATGGTATTTTTCTACTACTACAAATTCTTAGGCGTGTTCTCATCATGGAAAGCTACATTAAATACACTCTATTTGAATGAAATTGCTCCTTTATGTCTAAGCTTGCTTCTTTTAAAGATATGTGACAATGGGAAAAATATAGGGTGGTGATATAGAAGCAAAAAAACTGTGGAGCAGGCACACAAATAAAGGCATTCTTCCACCGGGCAAATAAAAGCAGGTAGAAAAGTTTATTATAAACTAACTTTTCTACTTGCTTTTATTCGCCTGGTGGAAGAATACCTTTATTTTGAGTGCCTGCTCCAAATGTTTTTCAGTTTGATCCATTCCCTTTGCTGAGGGCTCAGGGTGGTGCACATGGGCCTCTTTCTCAGTGGGTGTTATGACTTATTTGGGATCCATTTATCCGTACTTCTTTATGGGATCCATTATCAGGAAACCTGTTATGCAGAAAGCTCCAAATTACAGAAAGCCCATCTCCCATAGAATCCATAATGATCCATATTTTTTAACATGATTTCCCTTTTCACTGTAATAATAAAATAGTACCTTGTACATGATCCAGACTAAGATACAAATGAAAAAAACAGCTTTTTAGGTTTATTTAATGTTTACATGATTTTCTAGTAGATTTAAGGTATGAAGATGAAAAATCTGGAAAACCTCAGATCCTGAGCATTCTGGATAACAAGTCCCATACCTGAACATGCAATGTATACATAACATTATGACTAAGCTTCAGATCAGAATTGTGCACCAGTGCTGCCAAAGATGGACCATAAAAAGTGAAAGATTTAAAATCCTGTACACTACAAATAAACTAAACAGCAATAAGAAGTGTGCAGTTGACTGAATAAATGGAAAGCTCAGATTACAGTAACTATCAGCAATTATCTTATACACCTCTGTGAGTGCTATGGCATCTACCCTTATGTGACCATCAGTCCAATTTCAACTTTTAAAATGTTGCTTACATTGAACCGTTATTCATGGCCAACTTTAATGATGCAAAAAATTAGTATAACTGAATAAACAAATGAAATGCTACCTAAAACTATGTATAATATTTATATTAGGGTAACCATAAGCTGCACACTGAGAAATGACCCAACTGAAATTTTGTATCTTTATCTTGTGTCTGTGCAGGGTAATAGATGCATCAAACAGGAATATGAGCAGGGCATGTATTCAGTTTAAAATGTCCTGTACTCATCAAGCATTCCAGAAGGGTTATGTAAATGGCTCACAAGTCCAAAATAGATTTCTGTACACCAGGGTACATTAAAAATAGAGAGCAAGGGTTTTGGCATTCATGTCACCCTCTAAATTAAAATGCAGTAAAGCCCAAAATGAAGTTACAATGCTGTAGTTCACTCACAATTCAGGAAAAAGTTTTGTAAAAGGTATTGTTGATCCTTGTAACAGGTTATTAGCTAGAACAAGCCTTATAATTGCCTTGGTTTAAAAGCTTGAAGATCTTACAAATGGTGCTTGCTGCAACATATTTATTAGGAGCCAGTGTGTTTTTAGGACTTTAGGAGGAAGCCAAAACCATCAGAGGAAATCATTAGAAGAACACACATGCACACACAAATTCACATTGCCCAGTAAAACCTGAATTAACCTTCCTTTTTTCTTTTTATAACCTTTGAATTATTTGTCTACTTCTTCTGACTCTAGTGATATTTCAAATTGCCAACTGAAGAGCTGCTGAGTAAAAAGCTACATAACTCAAAAACCACAAATAATAAAAAAATGAAAACCAAATGCAAATTGTCTCAGAATATGACTCTACGCCATAATAAAAGTTATTTTACAGATGAGCTACTTCTTTAAAACCAATGAAAAATATTGTTAATGTCTTCTATGTGTGGTGGTGATTAAAAAAAACCCATTACCCATCACTTGATCACTTTCCAGTGTCATAAATGAGAATCACTGTGAGTGTTCCCTGAACCAGTTTTTACCTGAGGCCAGTAATTTCCATCACTATCCATTTACACCAACAGCAAAAGATGGCAGGTGTTTGATCAAATCCAGAGAATACATCCATACAATATTAGATTAGATTAATAATACATTATATTTATTAGGCTAGCAGAGTGTAATTTTAATCTGAAGAGAATGGCTAAATACACCAACCAGCAAAGGCCTGCCATCTGTTAAACTGGATGTAGCTTCTGGACTATTCAGGCAATGATGCTTGAGAGAAAGCAGCAGGTACAGGTAAATTTAGTTTCTGCAAATGATGCACTTATTTTTTTTAGAACATCACAGAGGTGAAGACAGTAATGATTTGTAGGTTTGCTCTTGGTTTACATAACCTTCTTTGTTAAGAGTGTTTAATAGCACATTGTTGCTGAGAATGTATTCAAAACATATTCTAACATATTGTGATTATTATAAACATGAATGTTTGCATTGAATTGGATTTTCTTATTTGATATGGATCCAAAAATGTCAAGCCTTGCTAGTTCTACTTCATTTATGCTTATGATACCAAGTCTCACATAGCAAAGTATGGTTCATTCTGTTTATCAGCTTGAATGACAGATGAGGGTTCTTCCAGTTCTTTGACATATAACTAGAAGTACATTATCAGTTTTATTTAACTGCAGTGAGCAACTGGAGTTAAAGAGAAACTACACTCCATGGTAAATGTGTGCCCCTTTCAAGTACACCTTAGGAGAGAAACACCAAAATATATTTAGAGTGGATACAATTACATTCATATCCATAGATACATTATCTTATGTATGTACATACATTATTTTATGTATTGTATATGTTATAAGAATAAATGACATATTCTTGACATATTGTACGGCTCAATTACGAACATAAATGCTAAATAGCAGAAGTACAGATTCCCAATTGTTACTACCAGTTAAAATACAAATAAAAACTGAGATAATGTTTGGTTAATATGAGCAAATTCACTTGTTCCATTTAGCACCTTTGTTCATAAAACCAGCCCTGTAGCTCTTTCCAATGCCCTTTTGTTGGTTTGATAAACCTTAAAAAGAAATCAGAAATGGCTCAATTGTTATTTGGGTATGGACAGTTGATATTAGATGAGTATAGCAAACACCAAACTAAAAACAGTCTACAATACATGAAAGTCCACACCAAGCAACTAAGGGTTTCGAGGATCAGGCGTGGTCTGAATTTAAGGATGAGTGTGAAATTATTTGGGTATGACCAAATGGGCAAATCTTTTATGGATAAAAAAGACCAATAACCTTTATGTTTACCCATTGTATGTACCAAGCAATAACATGAGGTTAGTTTTAGCATGTGTATAGCAACCTTATACCTTATAAACCATATCCATCTTACCATACTTTTAGAGTAGAAAAATGTTGCAAATATATGTATGTGTTCATTTATTTAGTTCTACCCAGCACTTTACATTTTATAACAAACTAATAACACAAACATTGGGACACAAGCTGAAATATAATACAAATAAATATACACAGTAAAAAATACAGTATTTAAATACCCAGAGAAATAAAAATGTAATGACACTTCCTGTAGAATTTACAAGGTACAGCATTTAAAATCGTGCCTGAAAATTTGTGAACAATTTTTACTATCTGAGTCTGATCTTAACAACACAGGTTTGTGAAAGTGTTTCATAGCTCAAACAAAGAAGAATTTTGATGACCTCAGAAAAACTGTTATTGATGCTCACCAGGCTGGAAAAGGTTCCAAAACTACTTCTAAAGAGTTCAGACTCACCATCATATGAATTCTGAACTGTATCAGCAAGTTCTGCAGGAAAATGTCATGGTATAGGTTTGTAAATTGAAGCTCAAAAGAAAGTGGGTCATTTAGGAGGACAACAGTACCACACAAACAAGTTGATCTAACAAAGATCGGGCAAAGCAAAAGACTTTAAAGAGATACTAACACCTGAAATTAAACTCCTTTTTTTACATCTGCTATAATATTGGCTTTGAAAGCTACTTCTAACCTTGCCATAAAGTATTTGCATGATGCTTTTACATTACCTGTCTGTTGCCCCATGTTCCTGTATGAGGGGGCTGCCATATTTGTGCAGCAGGAGTTTGTTAGCATAAGAAACTGTCACCAACAGGCTGAGATGGGACAGTGAGGTTGGCAAAGTCAAAGTGTCAGAGAGTCAGGCTTGGGAACGTCAACTAACAATTATATAGAAAAACAAACCTCTCAGCAAAAATTATCAACATGACCTATAGGTAACATTTAATGTACATTCATTTGTTTAAAAGTCATCGTTTAGTGTCAGTATTACTTTAATGTTTTGGAATAGTTGAGTCTTGGCTTAAATACTTTAGGAATGTTGTGGAAGCACCTGAAGCTGGCAGTTAAACAAAGGCCCTCAATATTCCTCAGTTGAAGCTATTCTGTAAGGACAAATGGGCTAAATTTCCTCCAAGCCAATGTGCAGGACTGATCAACAGTTACCAGAAAAGTTTAGTTAGAGTTGCCCAAGGGGGCACACCAGTTAGTGAAAGAGTACTTTAACCACACACAAATATGTAACTTTGGATCATTGTCCTTAATAAATAAACAAGCAAGAATTATATTCTTAACACATTTGTTTGACTGTATTCTCCTTTTCCAGTTTTTGTATTGGAAATCTTCACACACTTTAATGCACCATTGTATATCCCTTTTAAGGGCAATGTCAAATGTAATGTTTTTGTCACATCTTTGTCACATATGATTTCGCCAAATCGTTGCACATAAAATGTTTTACATGTAGAAATCCCCATACTTCTGGATTACAAGGTATTTGTACAAATACTTTGTTACCCCCAGGGAAATTGCTGCTTCTGAAATTACCCTAAAGGATCTTTACACTGTACAAATACTTTTTGCATGTCAAACAGTAATTGCCTGTTGCTGGCATATTCCAAGTGTACCTTCACTTGAAAGTAAACTCTGGCATTGCATCATATCTTGCATCACGAATGTAACAATATAAGGAGTAGGGTCTTTTCAAATTCTAATATGACCATATGACACATCATCCTGTTGGTCAGGGACATTTGGTCCATGCTAAGTATAAGATGTATAAAATGAATAATCAGTGGTTTACAAATCTAAATAAGCAAAATAAATATTTATACTGAAATTAAACTGACACAAATCAATTAAAGTTGCTGATTCTGTACCTTCAGACTGAGTTGGTATCTTATTGGCTTGTGTATGATGCTGACCTACATGTCTGTTATTTGTGTCTGAAAATTAGCCAGATATCTATTAGGTATGTTTGATAATCCTGTACATTGATGCAGTCCTTATTTCATGGATGGGCCTATTTAGACCGCATGATCTGATCTCTGACCCCTAGCCAGTTTGGATCAGCCTAATTTGACCTAGAGCATGAGTGGTCTCAACCCATTGGAGACAATTCCACTAAACCTTGCTCAGGAGATCCTCTTAAATGAATTGCTATAACTATCAGGCCTCCATATTTTCTTATATATTTTCACATTACTAATTGTAGATTATCACAAACTACATTTGTTATTTTCGTTTACTTCTGTAACATGGAATCTTTTCAAGATAATGTGATTCTAGGGAGTAGATTTACTAACAGTTCATACACCTCAAAGATAAATAATAGGGTAGACTGATTCTGTGTTAGAATGTGTGGATAAATTGACTGTACCAAATCATTAACCCCCTATTGAATTGCCCTGTGTTAATGCTAATTACTAGTGATGGGCGAATCTACCCAGTTTCGCTTCGCGAATTGGCGGAAAAATTTGCGAAACGAGTCGCGGCACGTTTTTGACGCGTTGTGTCCTTTTCGACATGCATCACGTCGTTTTCGATGCGCGTGACTCGTTTTTTTTGGCGAATTTTCGCTGGCGTTTCGCAAATTTATTCGCGGGAATTCGCCGCGAATTCGACCCAGGCGAATAAATTCGTCCGTCACTACTAATTACCTGGGGCTCAATGATTTGGTGGACTGTTAGAGGGCAATTAGCAGTTCTGTATTACAGAGAGCAGAATAGAATTCTGATCCTAACAAAACAACAGTTTTATATTTCTAAATAATCAAAACAACTCTCTCAGGTGAGAAAAACAAAACAGTGGATTGTTATAAGGTATTAATCTATTCACACCTTCCTTACTAGATAGAGAGATAGAGAAGATATACTTTGGTTTTATATTTATATATATAGAATTTATCATTTGTCCAGTTTTTCTGCTCAAGAATTCAGCTGCCCACTGCTATGCTGTACTGCCTACCAGTAGTAATAGCATTCTAATATACATGTAAAACTGTAGTCTTATTTTGCTTCAAACAAGGACTGAAAATGCAAAAGGAATGAAAAAGGTCCCCTTCACTTTAAATTACATAAAGGATTTACATTAATCCTTTCTGTATGCTTGTCAGTTTATTTAATAAACTGAATATTCCAGATAATGTTTTGGAAAACTCATTATGCTTCATCCCTTAACTATTTAGGGATGTAAGGAAGTTATTTTAAACACCACTTCTCTAGAAGGATTTGCACATGGACTCAAGCAGAAGAGTCTGGATATTAATTTCACTAGAAGCAAATATAATGATAGTAATATCCCTTTCTAAGATAGTTAACATCACCATTAGGACCAAAGGAGTGTAACTTAACCTTATCCTTTAACTGCCATTTCACGCTGGAAACCAGCAGTAAACCAGGATTATCAGATTGTGTCTGTGATAACGTGACAGCTAGATACAAACTGTAAAAAAGTTTCAGAAGCATTTGCCTCTACTGTAGTTTATTTTTAGATGTGGAACAACACTGCCTATACTCTCTCTTAGGGGGAGCACACAAATGTTCTTTCACCTGTCACTATTTGATTGACTATGACCTACTGCTCTGACCACCCTGGAACCTCTTTCAGTTTGCTAATCACCTGAACCCAGTCTAATCCTGTGCATCTAAAATTAGGATATAACAGAACTTCAAAAGGACAGAGGGGCATAAAAAGGCAATGTATAAGAGCATTTTCTTTGTTATGCAGCTATTCATAACAAATGACAACCACCGGATGAAGAAAGTTCACTCACAAGTACAGTCACAGCTATCATAGTACTGATGGATTGATCTTAAATACAGTATGCAAGAACAAACAAATTCCAGGTGTTCTACAAGCAATTTCATACCTATTTAATTTAATTTCATACCTATTTAATTTTATTTAAGGTTTAATGCATTTAAAAGAAAAACAAAACAAAAACCATGAAATGTAATTTCCAAAGAGTGTGGGGTTGAAAACCCCATAAAACTAAGCTTTATACTTTTAGTTTTAGGGGCATGTTTACTAAGATTGGAGATAAATATCTGGAGAAATTTCTGGAGATGTTGCTCATAGTAACCAATCAGATCTTTGCTAACTTATAGGTGGCGGTTTAAATCTAATTGCTGATTGGTTGCTATGGGCAACATCTCCAGAAATCTCTCCAGATATTTATCTCCAATCTTAGTAAACATGCACCTTAAAGATGCAGGAAATCAATCTTGTTTTGTTTAGTATGTAAATTATGTTTTTTCAGGATGACATTATTCAACACCTGTAGCTGTCTGACCTATCAAGTGCCAGGAACGTTCCACAAAATATTTTCCAAAGTGGGTCAACCACAAAAGAATGTAAGTTGCAATATAAATATTTTATTACAGAACAGTATTAAGTAAAATTCAGAAATATAATTATTTACAATATATTGTGTTCAATATACTCCATCCAGCAACAGCAATATTAGGCATTAAAGATATGTGTGTGTATATATATATATATATATATATATATATATATATATATT
>CM044444.1:35682569-35736635 GCA_024363595.1 Xenopus borealis | reverse complement strand
CCATAAAAGGTATGTAACCAAATACCTCCCAGGAAAGGATTCTGTGACTCAGAGATCTATAATAGCCTCATACCAGTCAAAAGGATCTTTCTAACATACTTATATTTCTCTTTTTCTTATCAACAAATTATACACATAAGGAATTTAAATTGCAACAGACATGCAGCAACATCAACTAATGCAGAAATAATTATTTCAAGATAAAAAGTTCATAAGATAAAACGTTAAGGTGTGTTCCCATAGCATCACTGAAATGTTGAGGAATATATATTCAGCGCATCCGGCGTGCCCCCTGCACTTCCTCTCATCGTGTTGGATTGGAACAAGCCACAAAGTGGAGTTCAGCCCTTAAATGCATTGACTGAGAGATTGCTAAATTCTTATTACATCTATAGAATCTATTATCTGGAATGCTTGGGACCTGGGGGTTTCTGTATAAGGGATCTTTCGTTCATTTGGATTTCCATACATTAAGGGGCAAATTTATCATTAAAAAAGCCTATGGGGGGATTCCCATAGGCTTCTATTGCAATTCGGTAGGTGAAGTAGGCAGTCGAATAAAATTTTAAAGTTGAAGTACTTCGATCCTCGAATGGTCAAACGATCGAATATTCGATTATTTGATCTATTTAATACGATTGATTTTTGCATATTTGATGATCGACGTGGCCAAATTTGCATATTCGAATATTCGATAAAATCATATGATCGGAATTCAATCGAACTTCGAATTATTCATGTGAATTTAGTAAATGGGCCCCTAAGTCTGCTAAACTAAACATTAAATAAACTCAATAGAATTGTTTAACCACTAATATGGATTCATGAAGTTACCCTCGGGTGCAAGGTACTCTATTTTTACAGAAAAAGGGAAATCCTTTGAAAAATTTGAATTATTTGCTTAATGGTATTCTACCGCTAATACAGTTAATTTGCTCCATAATGCAGACTAGGTTAAACAAGGTACTGTCTGGAGGGGCACATACCTAGGGTGCAATAATGAATGCATGGGGGGAGGGGCAAGTTGGCCACCAGGTTTCCTAGGACACCTAGCCAGCCAGGCCCTGTATTGCTGTCTGAATACTTATAGAGAATTATAAACATTGTCATTCTTCAAGAAATGTTCACTTATTATAGATTGCTGTAAAAGTGTATTTCACAACAACAACAAAAATATAGCATCTATGCTAGCAGACACCTACTTTATGGTGGGGAGTATAGATGTGTGTCCCACACCAAAAAGGCTTATTAGATGCATTGCTGCATAAATATGCCTATCGTTAACCAAGATGTACCAAAGCAGTTGCTATTTAACAGTTTGGTGTTATTCAGCTGTGCATTATCATGATGAGCCCTACTATTTTGCAAATCCTTGTTGCATTTAATGGTCAACTGCTCTTTGCCTCAGCCATCTCTTGTCATAGACCCAGTCATGTCAGCACATGCCCTGAACTATGCTTGGCACATAAATGCAGAACTGGCATATCATTGGCCACACACTGGAAGCTAAACAGGCTACCAGACCCTACTCTGATTGTTAGGCAAGACACTCTCCCTTCCTACAAAGTAACACAGTCATCAATCAAACACATTTAACAAAATGTCAGATTGGAATCTGCAGGATATTGGTCAGAATCTGATTATGGAGCATGATTATGATATACACAGAATTGGCTAACATTACCTGCCTGTCAGAACTCAGCTCATCTTTTGTCTGCAAAAGCAAGGAAATAATGGCACAGCAGACTGAGTACACTCAGTAGTTAAATGCATGGGCCTTACTTGTCCTGCACCCCCAAAAAATAGGACAACTGACACTGCATAGTTACTAAAAGTCACTGTTTCCAGGAACAGTACCTATTTTGACAACTCTCCAGTGAATGCAGTCGTTGTAAACGAAGTAACTGAACTGCATAGTTTAATTTCTTCTTGCCCCCAGACTTTAAATCTGTTTGGAACACATATTGCATATTGTTGGTATTATTCAGAAAATACATCAGGTCCTCATTATCCCCAGGTCTCCCAACAGCAATTGTACATGCCCCCTTCATTGTTATACACATCAATTTCTGTTCCATCAATGGTGTATAAAGGAAATATTGCAGTTGATTTCAACTACCAGGGTCTGTCTTCATAAAGTAAGCTACAGATCACCCATATGGGTGGTTACAAGACAAAAAAGTACAAGAACCCTCCCATTTGGCATGTTATATATGGTGACAGTGTTGTAACAAGTGTGCCAGCCCCCCCTGCAAAAAAAATCTTCAGAGGGTCCTGGCACACTCCGATCTCCATCCTCCCGGCCACTTACTGCCCGCCTATGCCCTTTTTGATTATTAGAGAGAAAAAGGAAATAATATGTACAAATCTGGATAATTTTATTACAATGGAATCTATGGTAGATGACCTTCCTGTAATGTGGAGCTTTCTGGGAAATGGCATTCTGGATAATGGATCCCATACCTGTAAAATATATGTGCTTATTAAAACAAAACTAATATAATATTTGAAAAAAAGCCATTTAACAATGAAATACAATCTAAAAAAAGACAGGTCTGCAAAGCACAGAGCTGCATGATAGATTATATTCATTGTTCATTTGGATGTGCAGTTTCCATGAAGTTGACTGCTTATTGTAAACTCTATAAATAATGGCACAAGTTCCCTTTATATACACAGTCTCTGCAGTTTTCATAGAGGAATGCACATCTTGTTTGGCTGTGCCCTCCCTAAGCATGCATTTTTAGTGCCAACCACATTAATTTTATCACCAAATCTGCTATGTGAAATAAAATAACGTATAATAAACAGAACAGAACAGCTCCTAACTTGGCTTTCTAGAAAGAGTCACAAACAAGTGCTAAAATATGACTTAAGGGGAGGGAGCTCTCCAGCTGTTGGAGTGTTTGCTATACAGGGAACAGAAGGTTTGACTACCATTTTATAGTAATAGTTATTACAGCAGTTAAATGCATTTTAGAGATTCTCAATTAAACAGTGAAACAGGGAGGTGTAACTACTGAACTATGAAGGCATTGGGTACACAGATGCTTGTTTTTTGCCTGCAAATAAAATGTAATTTTTAGTCAAGTAGTGCTAGAAAAGCCGCATTTATGTTGTGCATAGGGCGGTGTATTTCCTCATAGTGATAGTTGCATAGCATAGTTGCTGTCAAAACCCATCAGTCCTGTCATGCTTTATGCCTGAGATTCTGGTTTAGGTTTAGAGACATTTCACACAGTGAGTGACTTCCCAGCAGAGATTAAATGTGGGGATTGGGCAGGGTCCTGGCTGGCAGCTGAACCCCTGGGATGTCTGTTCTGACCTCACAGGAATTCTAAATGTGATAGGAGTTACACAAACTATGTTTGCGTTGTCTAGTCTTCAATTCGGGCTTATGGTAGTGATTACAGACTGAGGGTCTCACCAATGATGCTAGCTTCTTCCGGAAGGAATGTTCACTGTAGCATGCACATTCAAGTGTTTTTCAAATGACACATATACGGCTGCTCCCTTATTGCCAACATTTTCTACAGCATTCTCATAGCAATTTATCACCAGGGCTAAAACATGACCTAATGCCCTAAAGCGCTTTTCCCTAAATTTTTTGCAAAATAGTGTAAATTGCTACTCTTATCTAGAGTTATATGGAAGTATTTAATAATATCCCTACACTACAATAAAGAATAGTGTTGAAAAATGACTTCCCCAACTATTTGAGAAAAACATCTCATGTGGTTTCATATGTTTTACCATTTCATCAGCCCTGGTCACTTGCATATATTGTTATGGAAACTCAAAAATGGTTTAGTTTATGCACTGGAAATTGACAAATCAATATTTATACAGACATGAGAGCTGTTATCCAGAATACTCTGGACCTGGGTATTTCTGTAATTTGGATCTTCATACCTTAAGTCTACTAGAAAATCACATAAATATTAAATAAACCCAATAGGTTGGTTTTGTTTCCAATAAGGATTCATTATATCTTTGTTGGGATCAAATACAAGGTACTGTTTAATTATTACAGAGAAAAAGAGAATCATTTTAAAAAGTTTGGATTATTTGGATAAAATAGAGTCTATGGGAGATTGCCATTCTATAATTTGGCGCTTTCTGGATAAAGGGTTTTCAGATAACAGATCCCATACCTGTAGTGCCTTGTAAAGAACTTGAGACAGGAAAGAAATTTCCTGAGTGAAAGGTGTGTGTTAGTAGGGTTGACCTCAGCCCATTGAATGAAACCTCCAAAAAATTCATATACATATATTTAAATCAAAGTACAGGTATTGGATCCATTATCAAGAATGCTTGGGACCTGGGGTTTTCCAGATAATGTATTCATAATTTGTATCTCCATACTACTAAAGAATTATTTAAACATTAAATAAACCTAACATGATTGTTTTGCCTCCAAATTTATATTATATTATATATTGTATTAATTATATATTAGCTAAGATCATGTATAAGGTACTGTTTTAATATTACAGTGCAAAAGAAAATATGTTTTAAAATGTCTAATTATTTGGCTATAGTGGAGTCTATAGGGTATATTTATCAGTGAAGTTCCGCCACTAGATTGAAATTCCGCCACTCTCCATTCATTTCTATGGGATTTTGAAAGGCGTATTTATCAATGGGTGAAGTGAAAGTGGCAGAACTTCACTCTTTGATAAACTTACCCCTAACCAGTAGTGTGGGACTGGATAATCAGGGCCCTCCTCATTGCCAACAGGGCTCATATTCACAATGTCCAACCCACACGTGTGATGCATCATGACATATCACGTTGAGTACCACTGATCTCCTTCCTTCTGCAGAACAAAAAGTGGCCAAATGGGGACTGAGCCTGGACTGGCCCAGTATGACCCCGATAATGGGTTTCCAAAAAATGTATCCCATACCTGTTTGAAAGCCCTCATTTAAATAAAGTTTGAAGTATTTCAAGTAGATTTAGAATCAACAAATGCCAGTAGGGTTGTAAATTGCATGGGGATAAATTTGGTGAACAATGTTAGATGGGGTAGTAAAGACAGTAGGGTAAAGATGTTTGCAGGGGAGGACTGAAATAAGAAGGTAAGTTAGAGTGTGAATCAGAAAGATGGGTGGGGTTTTTTTAGGAGCTTTACAAAAATAGCACAAGGACAAGAGAGGAATATTACTTCATATTTTATGAGACGCCATAATGGCTTCTGGTGATTGCAGGGAAATTTGAGTGTCAACTCCCCATTGTGCATGCTGGTGCATTAATTACAAGATTAATTTACCTGAAAATATGACTTGCTCACATAGAAGAACCCACACAGACACTCATAGGGGCAGATTTACTATCACTCGAATTTTTTATATTTGCTCTAAGGGAAGGATCCCCATTTCGGTAGCTTTAATCTGGGGAAGTAGGTGGTCGAATAAAAATTTAAAGGGAAAGTATTTGACCATCGAATTTTCAAATATTCAAATAAAATTTTATTCGAATCATTTGAATTCGATACAAATTCGATCGAACTTCGATTCTTCATGTGAATTTCATGAGAATTTAGTGAATCTGCCCCATATTGTGCATATGTACACTACATATTATTACAAAATGTATTGTTTAGCTTTATAATTGCAGTGTTCTGACAGGCATAGAGAACAAAGGTTGGTGTCAGCAGGTACCTGGATGGAATTACACTGCTAAAATGTGACACACAATCAGCATGGACGATGAGATTGAAGAACAACAATGAAACACAAGCAGAGTACTTTACAGTATGCAGGATTTTGTATGTAGCCAAGGAGCCTTTAAACAGCACATTCAGGCTAAAGTATCCAAAAAATGAACAACAATGAATACCACTGCCAGCCTGTATACTGTACATCACTCTGCATGTTCAAATCACACTCTGGGCATCATATTCTCTTTCGGCTATCTGATTGGCCGGTTATTCATGCATCCTTCTGAAATCTGTAGGCCATCATTTTGTTTGATAAAATGTTTTTAAGGAAAATGCTACATTGTATTTGGGTTTGAGTAAAAAGATTAATATAACAAGAATCATTGGGCTAGTTGTTCTACATTGCTTTGTTTATGAGATATAGCCTACATTCTCAGAGGACAAGTAATGGAGCTGTGTGTGGCAGGTGTTCCTGCAGTCAGTCTTACAGCTAAATATTTACTGCTGAAACACACTGAAAAGGAATCAGACAGGCAGATATGCTTCATATAGCATTCTCATGGTATCCAGAGCAGCTGTTCAGACTGTCAGTCCAAGAGTGAATCTGACTAGCTGGAGCCAGTAAAACATTCAAAGACCTGCTTTGGGATAAGGAAATGATAGAAGATATATATATATATATATATATATATATATACTGTATATAAATATATATACTGTATATAAATATAGATATATATATATATTTATATGTATGTGTGTGTGCAATCGTGTGGTTGTGAAAGTGTATGTATTATATATAAAAATTTGCTTAATCACTGAAAAGTGCAGCTCTTATTATTATTATTTTTCCAAAGAAGCAAAGATTTTCTGTTTCTCTCTCTTCTCTGATCAAACTGATAATTTGGCTCAGTAATGAATAATTAAACGAAGGATTTAGTTGAACATTAAAAAATCTTAATTTGATTATAAAACTAAAATATCATGAATGCACTTTCATTTAGTCTGATGCTTTGCCTTATGCAGGAAACTAAGATAAAACCCAGGGTTATTGAAGTCCTAAATCATGGGCCATATGTGGCATAACCCATTATAGCATCAATCTATTTTAAATTTTATACAGTTACATATAATTAAATCACATACATTTAGACAAAAGGTCTCATTAGGCTGGCTTTTAACAGGTGTTACATCTTTATACAATATCTTGTCAAATAAGTATTTTAGCAGAGAGATTATGGTTCTAATTAATTTATAGGCAACCAAACACATCTTACTTATTTATAAAAATACATTCAGGACAAGTGATATAAAACTGTACTCATCAGACTTGTGTAATAGTTGCTTCCTTCTTTTATTCTAAAGTTGACTTCGTATTTCATAGTTGTCATAGATATATTCATTGGCACAGTATGACTTTACACAATTAATGTCCCACAAAACCTTTGTCAGTTCATTATGTGTTTATCCATAATCCATTCTATTTTGTTTCTTGATTTTGTTGGATGTTTATCCATGGGCATCCCTTCAGACTAACTGACAGATATAACCGATTGCTGTCACTTTGTAGCAAACAAATGTAAAATACAGTTGCAAGATGTTAACTGAAAAGGAGTGACATAGGAAACCAGGGACATTATTAATCATTTACAGAAATGCACAGAGTCAGATTAGGTTGAAAAAAGGAGGAGGGGGCAAAAACAAACAAAATAAAAGTTGTTGTGAATTTGCTGCAGTAACAGTCTCTAAACAGTCTCATCAGAGAGCCATGCAAAAAACACAGCTGATCCCCTGTGATTAGTGAACAAATGGTGTACTGTAAGCCCCAGCTGGCAGAACCAATATCCTAGCAAGCACAGGCACAATACAAACAACACGAGGCACTCTGTGAATGCTAAGAGGAATAGAAAGAGTCTGTTCAACTGCAACATGCAAAAGTTAGAGGAAAGTGTTCTACGGCTTTTGAAGTAGCGTTAGTTCTAGTTGACAGATGGCAAAGCGTTAGATTCTACCTGGGAGCTGTTCTGCAGATCCCCACTGGTGCTCTTGTGGTTTTACAGTTGCTCCATAAGCACATTTATCTGATGCCTGCATCCACTGTGACGTCACTCACATGGAGAGGGAGAAGGGAGGGGGGAGTTCTTAAGGTGGACTTTTTCAGTTATCTCTTTTACAAAATAAAACATTGGATTTGGCACCTCACAAGTAAAACAATCAGTCAACTGAGAGATTAAAATTAATGCTTTAGATTTTAAGCTCTTTTGGATAGGGCCCTTTTTTCTCTTGTATTGGTTACTGGTTGTTATTTTTTCATTTGTAATCTGTATGTATTTTCCAGAATATTTTGATGCTTTATAAATGAAAATAATAATAATAATAATATATTTTTTTATATACAGCAGAAACCTCTTCACTTTTCAAATTGAAAAATAGTATTCATATTCTTTCTGAATAACTTTATCATTCATGCCACCAAACTGTAAATTGAAGCAACTACTAAATGATGTAATTGCCTGATCTTGTCTTGATTGAGCTTCCATTGCAAATGTGTGGTTAAAAGCGTGGTTCACCTTTAGGGTAACTTATATTATGTTATAGAACGGCCAATTCTAAGCAACCTTTCAATTGGTTTTCATTATTTATTTTTTACAGTTTTATAGTTATTTGTCTTTTTCTTCTGGTTCTTTGCAGCTCTCAAATGGATCGTTGCCGCCCCTTTTAAAAAACAAATGCTCTGTAAGGCTACAAATGCATTGTTATTGCTACTTTTTATTTCTGATCCCTCTATTCAGATTCTCTCATATTCATATTCCAGTCTCTTATTCAAATCAATGTATCGTTGCTAGGGTAATTTGGGCCCTAGTTACCAGATTGATCAAAATGCAAATTGAAGAGCTGGTGAATAACTCAAAAACCACAAATAATAAAAAATGAAAACCAATTGCAAATTGTCTCGGAATATCACTCTCCACATCATACTAAAAGTTATCTGAAAGGTGAACAACCCCTTTAAAAAATAAAATACATTTACAGGCAATATAAACAAGTATATATTTTTATATATATATATATATATATATATATATATATATATATAATTTTCACGTTGGGCGGCACACCGCTACAGTCATTAGAGACCCAGGTGCACGGTAAAAATATATGTAGCATTCAAGAAGACCAGCAACACTGGGATTTTGGTGCAATCATTCAAAAGTTTGTATTTTTCAGTGCATATACAGCCAATGTTACGTTTCTGTCCATACCAGGACCTTTCTCAAGGCAACCACACCCTCATTGAGACAAAGTTAAATAGCTAACGTAACGTTGGCTGTATATGCACTGAAAAATACAAACTTTTGAATGATTCCACCAAAATCTCAGTGTTGTTGGTCTTCTTGAATGCTATATATATATATATATATATATATATATATATATATACAGTCCCAAAGGTGCACACCATTTACAGGATAGAGTACCTGGGTGCCCAAGCCAGCAGGGTAAATGTATAGGTGAAGAATGGCGGCACTTACAGGCTTTTCAGGCAAAATAAAGAATTTTTTTTTATTTAACTCGACGTTTCGATCCCTCACAGGGATCTTTCTCAAGAGTATAAAAACATGCCTGTTTGTATACTCTTGAGAAAGATCCCTGTGAGGATATTTACAATACCACTTTTGCTTTACCCCATGTGATGTTGAATCAAAATATAGATAACGTTTTCATGCATGTTTGTAGTGCTCAAAATCTACTCCTTTAACCCCAGGGCTGAGTGATTGGGCATATGGGCCATGTGTGACCAACTTACGTGTCTGGGCAACATCATAGTACATTTTCTATTTGAAGTATAGTGAATTTCAGCTGCGTTTCAGGGGCTGCTACTGCGTCAGAGCAGGCCAAGGGGGGTTTGCATATGTGCAGTAATCGCTTTTGTGCTTGTTGCACTAACAGAGCTGAATTTCCATATTAAAAATTGGAAATTTGGCTCTCATTCATTTCCATTTTTTAATACGGAAATTTAACGTTCAGCTTTTTGCTGCCCCTGGTAACTGGCAGCGCTTCAGCAGCCCTGATGCTGCCCCACGCTTTCATCTTTTAGCGTTGGAGCAAGCCAAGGAGGGGTCGCATCACTAGTGCAGTGAGTTCTTTTGGAAATTCGGCTCTTAAAGTTCGGCTTTTTGCCGCCCCAGGTAACTGGACACTTCATGCTGTGCAGGTTTTGCTGCCTAAATAAATTTTTTTGTACAGGATGGCAGTATACACAAAATGGTATCATATTGCACTACAATATGATAATACTGCAGCTTGCAATGCAGGTGCTATTTTCTGGTTGTGCTAGAAACCTTATTTTGATCATTTATTATCCCCTTTTTGTTTTAATATTATTACAATATACTGTTTAACATATTGGTATTTTATAAATAAATGATAATGATGATTATCCTGAATGGGACGTAACTAATACTACTGTAAAGATATAATGCACTATTATATATTTATATTTTTAGTCAGCATGATTGGGTCTATTTAACAAAAGCAAATAGCCATTTAAGAGCAGAGTTAAAGGGGTGGTTCAAACCTTTCAATTGTTCTTCATTATTTATTTTCTATAGTTTTTTTTAATAGTTTTTCCCTTCTTCTTTTGACTTTTTCCAGCTTTCAGGTCAGTCTACAAAGCTACAAATATTTTATTATTGTTAAGTTTTGATTACTCTTCTTCCTATTCAGATCCTCTCTTATTTATGATCCAGTCTCTTATTTAAATCAGTGCACGGTTGCTAAGATATTTTGAACTCTAGCAACCAGATTGCTGAAATTGCAAACAGGAGAGCTGCTGAATAAAAAGCAAAATAATTAAAAAAAACACACATAATAGAAACCAATTGCAAACTGTATCACTCTCAACATTTTACTTATTGGAAACTCAGGTGAACAAACCATTTAACAGTTTTCTTTTTACACATATATTTCTGACCCTTTAGATTGTTATGAATAGCATTGCTCACCTTATCTATCATAGTGGCTAGACATATTTACAAGACATTGTAAACATTATTTTAACCAGAGCTTACAATACTAAAACCCCTGGAAAAAATTGAGGCTTTGAAGATGAAGATAAGCTATTTCAGCTGTTCTTGGTAAAGCCTTCATCATTAAACCAAAGAAGAGGATTTTCAATTGTGTATTGAACTGGTTCTTTGTATCCTGCTCCCTTTTTATTTATACCACACATTTGTTTTGCCTGAAAATTAAATGTTTTACTGAACATAAAGACACTTAGAGGATTCACCCACATTATTAAAAAATATGCATTTGCATTCAGAATCAGATAGCTATGGCATGAGCAAGTATATTGTTGGGTCTGTATGTCTGTATATATTGAATAACATTTGGAGAAGTTGAACTTAATAAACATATAAAATAAGTTTTAAAAAATAGAGAGAAGTAGAGAAATCAATGTGCACATCATCCAAAGCATTTTCACTAGATACAAGGCCGTATATACAAAATTAAATAGCTGTTTTTCAGAAATGTTTACAACTGATTAATTTTCATGGTTATTTGGCATTTATATACTGTTTACTGCCATTGCACTGTCTTTAAGGAGACAGTATAAGGGCATATTTTTTCATGAATAAAACATTCCTGCACTACTTACATGTATTTGCTATGATGGTGTTCAATGAGTGCAGCAATATTGTTTTGACAAGACCATTGCACATAAAAATTCCCTAACTAGATAGATGGGAACTTCCACTGATAAGCTAAGCCAGTGCTGCCCCTTGTGTGGCCTTCCATTGATTTGATTACTTACCTTTGTGTAAGCTTTAGCTTTAGCATTTGGAAATACTTCTTAGGGCAGGGGTCCACAACCTTTTTTGCTTGTGAGCCAATTTAAATTTAAAAAAGAGTTGGAGAGCAACACAAGCATGAAAAAGTCCATGGGGATGTCAAATAAGATCTCTGATTGGCTTTTTGGTAGCCCTATATGGACTGGCAGCCTACAGGAGAGAATGTTTGGCAGGACATTTGTTTTTTATGTAACCAAAACTTGCCTCTAAGCCATTAATTAAAAAATAAACACCTGCTTTGAGGCCACTGAGAGCTACATCCAAGGGGTTGGAGAGCAACATGTTGCTTGCGGGCGCTACTGGTTGGGGATCACTGTCTTAGGGGGTCCCTAAGGTGTTAATTATGTGCTGGGGCGCACTGTGCTGTCCACAGGGGAGTAGAAAGATATCACTGGCACACAGAATAATAGCAGCAGGGACTAGCCCTTGCTAATTTTTTATTTTGCCAAAGTGTGGGTGCAACGTTATGGGGAGGACATAGATTTAAGGGTATGTCTTAATATGGCTTAATGAAAATTTTCCACATATGAGTAGTGTTTCCTTGCAGTCAGCATAAACCATTTAGTTTTTGTGTGCTACTAAAATGACTGTGGTTATAGCAGCTACAGTCTTAACATATCTGTGATAATATGGGTGTGGTTTAAAGTGGGTGTGTTTTAAATGGGCCGTGGTCAGCACTGGCTTCCGTTATCGGCCCTCCACCATGTAGACCAGAAAAATTCCAGCTCTCGGTACCACAGAAATTGGATAGCTCTGAGCTAGCCAATATGGATGCTCCAAATTCTGCTAATTTTTCAGTTCCCAGACTAATGTATGATCTACAACAAACAATATACAGCCCTTATTTGCACACACAAACCACTAGCAACAATGTGCACTATATATAGTATGACTGGTAGCGAGTGGTAGCACAAGTTTTAATGAAAAAAATAAATAAATAAACAACACAAGTCTTTTAACAACAATTTATAATAGGAATACTAATACATTATTATATGCACATATATGTAAATGTTCCACATTATAATAATATTTGTTATTATTAATAGTTTTAAATTGCCTGGGAGACTTAGATTATTAGTTCCCAACCTTTGTTCCATGGTAGTAATATAGCAGATGAATTTAGAATCTAGTTAAAACATAAACATGTCATACAGTCTTGATACCTTCATTTTTAAAACATATATTGTTTTCATTTTTATTCCTACTATTGTTTTAATTATGTCAGTGGTACCGCTACATGCAAGAAAAACAAATAACCCAAAAAAAAAATATTGGGTCCAAAAACACCCATGAATAATTTCAGTCCCCTTCCATTTTCATTTAGGAAGAGAGATTAACAAATGTTATTGCTTCCTTTAAACAATGTTTACATTTACTCTTGTACAGAACAGAAAAACACTATAATATGGTGTATAGGCTGTTTTTGGCTGATCATTTCTTAAAATCTGAATGCAAAAAAAATAGTTTTTTACTATAAAATCCAAATTTCTTTTTCAAGACTACTTATTCCCCAAGGATGGAAAAAGTAAGAATACAAAATTCTCCATCTCAGACCTGCCAAGGCTGTATAAAAGGAGGACTGGTCCCTATCCAATTTAGAAGTTTCTTTGGTCTGCGCTGAAAATCTGACTATTTAGGCTTTACAGGCAAAAATATTCTGGGACAAAGCCTGAAAAAATAGACCAATTCGGAGTAAAAATCTGAAATTTTTTTTACACGATTTTATTAAGTTTGTCCCTGATATGAAATCATGCTTTTTTAAATAACAAATAAGGTTCTAGTTTGGTCTAACTTTTTTAATTTAAAAAAATATGGATTCTAATAAATAGCCCCATATTACAGAACTATTTGAATACTTCTTAGATACTGGGCTTGTACTTTTAAAACCTCTACATATTTTTATGTAATATGTTGTTTGGGCTTTAGTTATTTTAATAAGTATCCAATAACCAGTACTGGATGAGCTATGGCCCACAAATTTGACAATTCGGACCCACTCTCACAAATAGGCAAGAGTCAAAGTCTTCATACAATGTTCAGGCCTATGGGTAAACTGGGGCCCACTAGGGCATGGGTTCAACTGGAGGTCTTTTAGACAGTCAAGCCAACCCTGAAAGTACGGCAGTAATAAGCAAGCTTTTTGGCTGCAATTTGCTCCCCTTGATGTTTCCTTGCAACACCATTTGTAAAAGACAAAAAAAAAAAAAAGCACCAGAATACTGTGAAAGCTTTCTTTTCATGTGACACACAATGCAGAAACAGCTTGCATACTAAGCTAGAGTGATGGAAGATTCTTGAGGAAAGTTGTTTTATAGCGCAAAACACATATTCCAAATTGTTGCCAGAATTAAATGGGCTGTTCACTTTCAAAACTTTTTCAGTCACCTTCAGATATCAGATATCAATTGCTTTTGATGTTTAGTTTGTTTTTTACTGTTTCCAAAAGTCTAAAATGTCATTTCCTCCCTCAGTCTGGAAGTTTAGTAATCCAGGAGCAGATTCTAAAGTGTTACAATTTGCTTCATTAGTTGATACATTTTTCAGCAGCAGCTGTAGAATAAATATTACATCAATTAATGCAGCTGCTTTAATTGAACTTCAGGGAATCTGCTCAGCAAGGATAAAAATGAGATAAGAAATGTATCAACTAATGTGCTCAGGCTCGGATTTGTGGAGAGGCCACCTAAGCCCGGGCCTAGGGCATGCTGCTCAACCACACCCACATTGGTTCAGAAATTTTAATTTCCTGTGGGCCAATTCCCATTTCTCTGTCCCAATGATGAAAATTTTAGCAAATAAAAGGGAGGGGACAGGGGACACAAATGTCAGCAGGCCTAGGGGCGCCTGCTATGTCAATCCAGCTCTGAATGTGCTCATTTAGAACTGTTTTATAGAACTTCTATTAGAAAAACAGTAACAAATAAAAAATAGAATGTAATTGAAAAAAAGTTTCATTTGTGGTAAACTATATGAACTGTAGTGTGGGATGGTGAACAACCCCTTTAAGGCCTGCTGTTTTTGGTTGGGTAAATTTACAACAGCTTGAATTAAGTCAAATTTTGCATGTTTGCGCAATTTGCTGTGTATCCCCACTACTGTTTACATTCATTTCTCTTTCACTATCCAGTCAAACACTTATATCATAGTTATTGGTGTGAAAATTAAAGAAAAAGAAAAGAACCCCTCTTCCAACAATACTAGGTTACAAGGTCAGGATGTTAATTAAATACCACTTTAGGCTGGGGACAGATAGGGAGATTCGGGGAGATTCTGTCGCCTGGCGTTTAATAGCAGGCGACAGAATCTCCCCGAATCTCCCTGTCTGTCCCCAGCCTAAAAGGGTGCCACTCTAATCTATTTCTAACACTAATAAACACTTATTGCCGGAGTTAACAAGATTTAATTTTAAAGTGCTCAGTGCAAATACCTTTGAAAACATATTTGAATAAATAAATAGAATACAATTAATAGTATCTTAAAAAGCTATATACATAGAGTGCTAATCAGGTAATCTATGATGAATTGATTATAAACTAAAACAATTGATGCTATAAATAAATAAATTAATTCATGATTTTAGACAATTACTTGAATTAATTTCTTATTAATAAATTTCAGTGCTGTAGATAAATAAATTCATGAATTATAACAATCAATCATTAATTCCTAATTGATGAATTCCCAAATATTCTTTAAAGCATCAATTGTTTTAGTTTATAATCAATTCATCATAGATTTATATAGCTTTTTAAGATACTATTAATTGGACTCTATCTATTTATTTATTCAAATATGTATCAAAGGTATTTGCACTGAGCACTTTAAAATTGAATCTCTTTAACTCCGGCAATAAGGTGAAGTTATTGGTGTTAATCAAATATACTAGAGTGGCACCCTTTAAAGTGGTATTTAATTAACATTGGGACCTCTAGTATTGTTGTAAGAGGGGTTCTTTTCTTTTTCTTTATCTAAATGGTCTGAATTATTTAGACCTCAATTCCAACGTAAAAGAAAATTATTAAGTATATAATCCCAAGTATCATATTTTTTTTATTAGAATGGTGCAAAAAATAGATAATCACATTGATTTTCCACTAGTCAATATAGTAGCCATTTTTTTACATATATGTAACAATAGCTTCAACATGGAGTGCAATAGCAATCAGAACAACTGAGAACACAGTTAAAGGATAAGACAATTTAAAAAAAAAGATATGAAGTTAACTCCCTTTCCATAGCCTTTCTCAGGATGTGTTCACAATGTTTTCTGTTTCGGAAGTGATGGTCACAATGGGCACATACTGCTTCACCATCTCTATTTGCATTTTGACTTCCTTCTCTCTGTCTTGATTGTTGCTGACTTTAATACCAGGCAAGGCTGAATTATGCCTCACTGAGGCTGGGCTCCCTTGGTAATTGCTGTGTGTCACAACAATACTTGGAATGCGTGATGATGGGGATCGTCTTGTGAAAGAGTCACCCTTTCTTTGCCCCAGACCATTCAAATGTTTACTAGTCTGTAGAGTACAATAATAAAGAAAAAGATAATAGTTGTTGACATATTTAACAAATTAGAATTCACTGCAATCTGATTCATTATACTGTATCTGGCACATATTTCATTCTGATTCATTCATCTGGCATACACAAATAGCAACTTAAGTATAGCAATAAAGCAAATGGACCCTCCTTTTAACTCTCTCTTGAGCCACAATATAGACATCAACAATTCTAATGAGCCAAAAATCCTAAAATTTGTAGGTACACCACAGATTTCTGAACCTGTAATAACCTTTTTTCTCAATGGCCTTCTTCAGGGTTACCATCAGAAACTCACTTTTTCACAGGGCCCTATAAAAGTTCCCTATATCACATGCAACACTACTAATATATTAAAAAACAAATCTCTGTAGGGCCAAAGGGCCTTAATAAATATTGTTCTTTTGTATCATTATTAAATAGCCGTTGATGGAGTATTTTTAATGTTTAATGCATATTTATAGTTTTTTTCTTGCTGATTACAATATAACTGATGTCCTATTATGGTAAAATGTTTTTTCATTTTCGGGTGTTCACTGGGGATAAAGGAGCATGCTGGGAAGGCTATGTCTGATCTTATGGACTTTTTTCACTTGGTGGGGTTTGGTGACCGGGCGTGGCTTGGCGGGTTTGCCTATTTAAGTGATTTCAGTATCTTGTTACAGGCCCCAGTGTCGAAAAGTCGATTGATTAAATAAAGAATTACCTTCTCTTTGCAAGACCCTGTTTTTCTCTCTCTCTCTCTCTCTCTCTCTCTCTCTCTCTCTCTCTCTATATATATATATATATATATATATATATATATATACCAGGGCAATAACCCATACAAGTGAGTACATAAGGACATAAGGTATTTAACGTATATATATATATATATATATATATATATATATATTTTTTTTTTTTAATATATCTGTTATTACAGTCTTCCTCATAAAGAATACAGTGGAACACACAGAAGCACAGGGTTTAACTGGACATTTTTAATGGAAAAAATACCATCATATCCTTTGAGCTCTTATTAATACATCACAGTTTAAAAAGTGTGATTAGATTATATCCACATCATCATAATTTAATGAAGCCCATCATTTGTTTCAGATTGAAAGTTCTTACCATTATGGGAGAACTTCGATCAACTGTCCCAAGTTCCACCAAGGAAATATCATCTGCATCCATTGATGTCTACAAGACAAAGGAAAATATTTGCTCTCTGTCTCTCTCTGTCTCTCTCATTTATCAATGCTATAGTTAGAACTTGTATCTTCTAAGGGCATATAACACGTGTCAGTAATACATAGAACAGAATTATTTTGCAAACTGCTGAATTACCTTCTCAAAAATTCCAGAATCATGACTTTTCACCTTAGCTTTGGATTTTAAATCATTATTCTCAGTGGTATCTTTGCCCATTTCATAGGAAACCTGCCTACTGGCTTGTCTGGAGTTCACACTACTATCAGCTTCAGTGTCAGTCCAGCCCTGTAATGAATGTCAAAGTGAGTCACTACCAGCAGCTGGACAAGAATGTTGCTAATGGGAAAGAGGTTTACCTGCATTGGGATGGGTCACTGACAGGGAAAACATGGATCAGAAGAGGCAGTGAAAAGGCTGCAAATATTCACATAGTAAGCATTTTTTTCAGTAAGATTTTGACATCTTAAACAAGCGATCCTTACAATTATATTCATGTATTCCGAACAATATGTAACATGATTCAAATACATTTCCTTTATTTCCCTCACATAGATGAGAGATGATCATTCAGTCACTGATTCTAGTGATATTTTTATGACAGTGGCTAAGATAACCACCATCATAAATGATCAAACACATTGCTGTGGTAGCCTTAATGGTGATATTAAATAAACAGTCCCAATTTGCTAGTGCCATGTAGCAATAACTAGCTGGTTTAACCAGCCTATAATAAATAATTGCCATAATATGGATTACCATTCAAATGCCAAAAATCTATTCTAGTCCTTAATATCAATACATCTATTTATTTAAAATGCCCCAGATAGGACGAAGTGATTGACGCTAACGCAAATGCTCCAGCGTGATGTAATTTCGTTACTTCCCTGATTTACTAATGAGCACAGGCACCCTTTCACTAGGCTGCAAAAGATCATAAACTTTTTTTGGGGTACCTGGTTTCCCACCTACATTTCCTAACAGATGGAGCATAAACTATACAGTGGGCATATGTGTAGGCCAACATACAGTAGCAACTCTATTTTATTTTATTAAGGTTTCCCAGGCTTGTGTAATGTAATGTATTTGCTGCAACATATACGTCCATTGAACTTTAACTTCCCTCGGTATGCAAATTAGGCAACGCTAGCGAAAGGTACCCTGGACGAAACTTCGCACTTTAGTGAATTAGTGTTGTCTGAGCTAATTTTTGCCTGGCAAAGTTGCCCCATAGTGTTGCCAGGGGGTCTTTATTTATTCCCTAAAGGGCGAATTTTCCCCATCGAATGCTCCTCCACACTTTGCGCAACTTTGCCAATATTAAATTCGTTACTCTACAATAAATCACTCAAATACAAAGTTGCAGCCTAACGCTGGGGAAGTTTTGCTAGTGTTAACTTGTCAGTCCAAGCATGTCTTAGTTATCTTTGCTAACGATTAATTCTGCCAAGTGAAGTACTCTTATGCTATGGTCAGTTTGAATAGGGTGGGTACGTACAGGTCATATACAAATCTTTATTAGAGGTTTTGGTTAAAATGCTTGAAGTGGTTTATGTGTACTTATTATTACACATGTCTAAGGAAGAAAGATAAATATTGAAGAGATCCTCTAATGCCTTGAAATGAAAATGAAATGAACCCAATCTAAAAAAAATGTGGCATGCCCCTCAAATCGGTTCAAAAAATGAACACAAAAATCTAGGACTTTTGAAGACAATCCTCCTTTCAAAAAAATGATTGAGGAGGATATGGCTTTGTTTTATCAGTTTATGGTCTAAGGTGGCCAAGGAAGCTCTGGCGAAAGAGGTAATGTTTTGTAAAAATTTGTACTTTAGTGAACATCCATTCACCTGAGCGAAAATGTGTCAGTTGATAGGGTGTGAAATAGCACTAGCGATGGTCTCTTGTGCTAGTGAATTGTCGTCTACGCATGTTAGTAAATTGACGATGTCCCAGCGGATGAGATTTCTGGGGAACTGTCTCTAGTGACGCTCACTTTGCCCTTTAGTAAAGCCCCTTGGACTACACTTTAAATCGAGTTCAAAACCCAGTCCTGCCTCCTACCATGTGTGTCATTCTGAGGTGCAAAGTAGGAGTAGTAGGAGGCACAGCCCTAAGGCAGGTTAACTGCACAACCTGATGTTGTGCTTGTTACTGAGTACTGGATTTTTTTATTCAATGCTCAGTACAGAGAGTGCCCAGTACAGGGCGCCACAATGCATCCCCAAATGAGCATTAAGCAGTGCACTTTTCCAGCCCTTAGTCCTATTGCCTCCTAGGTCATAAATGACCCCTCATGTCTCTAGTTATTTTTTAAATGATTGAAATGATAGCCAGCTTTAACATAGGGTATATTGAATTTATGTTGTCCCCCCTTCAAGATTTCTGTCTCTCATTGCTTTGTCCTAGACCCCAACAAAGAAGGCTTTTAGCATAATCATGTACCAGGGCTACCAAACTATGAGGCCTCAGTATGTTTTACTGACATAGTAATTCCTGGATAAGTTAATTTAGAGACTATTTAATACCAAGAAAAAACACACTCTATTTATTATGTTTAGTTTTCCTAGGGTAACATATATATTCTAGTATACAAATGCATATAGTGGTAAACTGTTTACCTACCGATTCACTGTCTGAGACACTTGGCAAATGATTTTTCAACTTGGGATGCCCACCCACTTCAGAAGACTGGCTACAGTGGCTGGTAACAGTAGAACGCCGTGAAGAAGCGTAACTGCTGTAGGATCTGGAGTCTCTGCGTTTTATTCTTAGCAATGATCCCAAACAAGGAATATATTTTGCAATTGCCATCCTTAGAAAAAGACCACTTTTATTAAATAATGGCATGCTAAATTATTGTTTTTATCCAATAAAAAAAAGTACTGATCAAAATTATAATTACAATTATATGAACAGGCAATGGTCTAATAGGTTAATATGCTTGCATGTTTTCATTGGAAAACATCTTGATGTAAAGTCTAGAATAGTAGTATATCTTCTGATGTAAGGTTGAATGATTAGCATTTGAATCCTTAGATGCTAAGGAAATCTATGGTTAATGGAAATCAATGACCAGATAGATCGATGAATTAATTAACAGAATTTAAACTTTGAATACTATGGTGCAGATTTACTATTGGTCGAATTTTGAATATAAAAAAAATTAGAAATTCGACCAAGGGAATAGTGGGGAAGTAAAATCGATAGTCGAATTAGAAGGCTTTTACCGCAATTCGATCGATCAAATGATCGATTATAGAAAATTCGATCGATTTTAATTGATCGATTTAATTTTTTATATTCAATCTTAGGGAAGGATCCCCATTTCTGTAGCTTTAATCTGGTGAAGTAGGTGTTCGAATAAAATTTAAAGGGTAAGTATTCGGCCATCGAATTTTCGAATATTCAAATAAAATTTTATTACAATATTCGAATCATTCGTATTTGAATATTCGATGGTTGAATATGTCTAATGTACATATTCGAAGAATCGAATTTGATACAAATTCGATCGAACTTCGATTCTTCATGTGAATTTAGTAAATCTGCCCCTATGTGTATGGGGTTCTTTATGATGGAAAGAAAGGAGACACATAAATAACAAGAGTTACAAAGTAGAATTTTTCATTTCCCTTAGAATAAATTGATTCCACCAGATGTAATAAAGATCTAAATAATAATAATAATACAGGCATGGGATCCATTATCTGTAAATCCATTATCCAAAAAGCTCCAAATTACAGAAATGCCTTCTCCCATAGACTCCTTTTGATCCAAAAATTTTTTTTTAATTATTTCCTTTTTTCTGTAATAATAAAACAGTACCTTGAACTTGATCCAAACTAAGATATAATGAATCCTAACTGAAAGCAAACCAGTTTATTTTTTACTTTATTTTTATTTTTATCGTGTTTACATTATTTTTAAGGTATAACGAGTTACCCAGATAACCCCAGGTCCTGGGCAATCTGGATAAACGTTCACATTCCTTTAATATTAATAAATGTCCAAAAGACAATTTACATATTTTAACCATTTCTAAATAGATATAAATATATTATAGAGATGTAAGTTTTTTTTTTTTTATGAGTGCCCCTGTGCATGCACTGGAAGAAAAGCCTCATTCTGAGTTCAATGTGCAAATTTTGGTAATTTTAACCCACAATGCAATTTTTTTCTCCAAATTCCAGCATAATTACAGGTGCACATTGTGTTGCATCCACCACAACTTGCATGTGATACCCAATACACATGCAAAGTATTGTTTTATATACTTTAGCAGACCCTATTCTGCCTTCATTTAAGTTGGTGTGATGTCAGTGGCATTAGCATAGAATTGGCTATTGAGGCAACCTGCTATGGATTCCAGCCAGCTCAGACTAACGGTAATTAAAGGGTTTCCTTGCACCAGAGATTTTATTGGAACATTTGGGCTTTATGGGAAGCCATTAAAAAGACTATTTGAAAGTTGCTGTTAAAATGGCTTTGCAATTGCTTGTGCATGATGACTCACAGCACGTTGTGTCAATGAGAAATGCAGAGATGTGTTATTCAGCAAAATGAGAGAATTGGTTGAGGGTCTGAATAGATTGGCAAGTCACTGCATCTTTCACAATATAAAATGTACCATTTAACATATACCTTAGCCATATTAATCACAGTGTGGTTAACACTGTAGTAACTTGAGGATGGTGAAACTTGTTTTTAAAAAAGAAATATTTTAATTAAAGGATAGGATAAAAAATAATTTTCCCTTAGCCTGTAACAAATTAAATGCTTTTAGATTTGTGTAATAGTTAGGCTTTCATCTTTAAATCTCATCAATGTGAAAAAAAAAATACTTTTTCACTTTGTATTTGATGCCAAGAGACAACAAGAGAATGATCATACATTTAAAAAGGAGTCCTGCTGGGAGTGTTATGTAAAATTCAGTAGAATTTATCATGGCAAAAGATTGTCACTCATTATTGAAGGGGTGGCTCATCTTTCAGTTACCTTTTAGAATGTTATGAAACAGTTAGTTCTAAGCAACTTTTCAATTGGCCTTCATAATTTATTATAGTTTTTAACTATTTAACTTTTCTTCTGATTCGTTCTAGCTTTCAAATGGGGGGGCCCCATCTAAAAAGCAAATGCTCTGTAAAATTACAGATGTTTTGTTATTGCTACTTATACTAGTCGGGTCACCTCCTATTCGTATTCCAGTCTCTTATTCAAATTATGCATGGCTGCTAGGGTAATTAGGACACTAGCAACCAGTTTGCTCAAAAAGCAATCTGGAGAGTGATTGATTAAAAAGCTCTCTCCATCATACTAAAAGTTAACTCAAAGGTGAACAACCCTTTTAAAAGAGTAATAGTTTTTAACTATAATTCCACACTGCCAAAAACAATGTAAAATAGTTTAGCATGTAAATGGCTTTAAATGAGTGTTTTGGCGGCAAAATCAATCATCTGGCTAGTACCTTCTTACAAATCCACTTTGTCACCAGACATTTGTAAGCAGAGTACTTTTACTACTACTTTAGCATTATGTCTGGAAAAGAGAAAGGACTGGGCATGTATGCAGGTCAAAGCTGGTGGATTGTAGCTGTACAAGATGGCCAGCATAACTGAAGCACTTTCTCTCCTGATACAAAAAATATAAAAGATATAGACATACCGATATTTTGGATGTGTAATAGCATATATGATAGGATTGTGAATGGCAGAAGCTTTTGCAATAACAGCAGGCACAGAGTTCATGTATGGTGTTAAGACACTTGCATATCTAGGATCAAAACATAAGAAACAGAGAAATAGAGGTTATGCAACTAGCATCTGTAAACCAACGATATTTTAGGCCTTACAAAATCAGATAAGATGTGACATACAGGGGATTATTTATCAAAATCCGAAAATTTCTCAGAATTTTCTGAGAAATACTCTAACAAGATATGTATGGATTTTCCCATTATTTGTCAAAACATTTTCACAAAAATATTTTGTGCTAGAAAAAACTCGCTAAAATTGTGTAAAAATCTAATCATACAAGTTTTTCGGATTTGTAAGAAACAATAGCCTGCCTGAAAGCAGTTCCATCTTTCTGAAAGCATAGGATCAGGCAAAATGAACTGAGATGGCTGCCTACACACCAATATTACAACTAAAAATAAAAACACCTGGGGGCAGATTTACTAAGGGTCGAATTTCGAAGTTAAAAAAAATTCGACCATCTAATTGTTTTTAAAGGCTGTTTTCGATCAAAAATAAAAATCTTTTGAATTCGAACGGTTCTTAAAAAACCATCGATTTTACCAGGACTTAGAAAAAAAATTCAAGAAAGGTTTCAGGAGGTCCCCCATAGGCTACAATTGCAATTAGGCAGCTTTAAGGTGGCGAAGTGTTGAATTCGAAGTTTTTTAAAGACACAGTACTTCGAAATGCAAATTTTCGAACTTTCTAATGATTTTCCATTCGTGAATGTATTTAAAGTTTTTAAAGTAGAGCTCACCCGATCTGACGCGCTGTTCCTCTGTTCCTCTGGCTGCTCTCGCGGGATGCCGGCACTTCCCAGCCGGCCGGTCAATTCAGTCTGCACATACCCGCTATCAGGCGCACATCGGAAACATCAGAGGAGGCGCGATAATAAGAAGTTATTGCGGTTTTATTATACACACCAACATCAAAGACAGTGGGACGGTGAGAGTGCTACGTGTTTCGTGCCCTCCGCTCTCCTGGCACTTCGTCAGGTCATGACCTGACGAAGTGCCAGGAGAGCGGAGGGCACGAAACGCGTAGCACTCTCACCGTCCCACTGTCTTTGATGTTGGTGTGTATAATAAAACCGCAATAACTTCTTATTATCGCGCCTCCTCTGATGTTTCCGACGTGCGCCTGATAGCGGGTACGTGCAGACTTACGAATGATTTTCTATTCAAATTGAATTTTGGGCTATTCGATAGTCGAAGCACAATTACTTAAAAAGTCTAAGTTTTAAAATATGAATTTTATTCGAATATTCACTTCGACCCTTAGTAAATGTGCCCCTTATTGGTTCAGGAATAAAAATTTATATAGTATAACAGGGGTCCCCAACCTTTTTTGCTCGTGAGCCACATTTAAATTTAAAAAAGAGTTGGAGAGCAACACAAGCATGAAAAAGTCCATGGGGATGTCAAATAAGAGCTCTGATTGGCTTTTTGGTAGCCCCAATATGGACTGGCAGCCTACAGGAGAGAATGTTTGGCAGGACATCTGTTTTTTATGCAACCAAAACTTGCCTCTAAGCCAGTAATTCAAATAAGCACCTGCTTTGAGGCCACTGGGAGCAACATCCAAGGGGTTGGAGAGCAACATGTTGCTTGCGAGCTACTGGTTGGGGATCACTGTGGTATAGTAACTACTTTGCAGTGTAAACAGGAAATAAAAACTTCACCATAAAATCATGACAGTATGCATTTAACCAGTTCCTAATCCCTATCCTTTTATGCCAATCTCAAAATCTGACCACTTTTCTGACCCCTTTGCCAATAAAACTTTTTATCTGCCTAACACTAAACTTTCCTTGTCGTATCCTAACCTACTAAGCTGTTTCCAGACTCCCAAGTAAGTTTTTGTTGCTTTCTCCTAAGAAGGAACCTGGTACTGGACTGTTCTTCCCCTCATAAAATCTTTATCTTGGCTGGCTGCTGAACAAATAATATCATACACATCCTTCTGTTAAAATTTTAAACCCTTCATTCCTCTACTCATCACAAAATTTCTTTACTTGCCTCTCTGTACATCCCTGACCGTCACCATTAACACGCACTGCTAAATATTACCTGAAACTGTTATATCTGTGTTCCTTAGCTTTGGTATTCCACGTCTGTTATATGGGGAAAATGTTTTCAACCTCTTCAAATGGAATTTCAGATCCTACCTTAAAGAGCAGCAAAATATAATTGGTCCAGTCTTGGCACTTAAGGTATCAGGTCAGGAAACCGCAAGTACCTGGTCCAGCTAAGTTGCAGGACTGTTTCCTCCACCCTCCCTTCGGTTTGTGGCAAAATATCTTACTCTACCTAGCTGAACAGGTACCAGCATGATATAACTTCTAGTTAATAGTTACGTTACCTCCAGTTTTAAGGGTGCCAGTGAGCTATTTACATGCAGGGTCGGATAGCAGGTCTGGGTAGTGGAGCATAATGTGTGTCAGGTGCAGGTCAGCTTGTGGGTCCACCCGATTGGGACAGGGGCCTCCTCTTTACTGTGTCTCTTAAGACTAATCTCTATATGTTAAACTTATTCTATATAATGCTTTCCACACACAGTTCAACCAATTATAAATAAAGCCTAGTGATGAGCAAAGTTTTCACAGAGTTTTGTCCAAAAATGAAGCCCATAGACTCCATTGGGTGAAAAAAATGTGTTACCAAATAAATTGACACCCATAGACTTCAATGCATTTTGCAGAATTTTCACTGCTTTGTGAATTTTTGACGAAGCGAAATGGTTCAGATTCGCCCATCTCTAGAGCGCAGTATTACAAACTGTGGTTGCTATTATTTTTCAAATGTGGTTGCTCTGATAACTACCAAAGTCCTATAATAAAAAGGTGTGTGCAATATTCCCAGTCTCTTGCAAATCTGTATTATTGTTATATAATTATTATAATTATAGTATCATTATTATACTAATTACCCAGCAAAGGCCACTAGGGCCACTGTAGAATATGGTGACCATGAAACAACATAAAGGAGGATCACAATCAGAGCAATTTTTGCCATTTTCCATTCATTCTTCATTCTCTGATACTGCTTGTGAGATTCCTTGTTGTCATCTGTACCTATCTTCTGAACTGCCCTGTTAAGATAAAAACAAATATCCACACTTTATAATCCAAACATTTATTGTGAAATACAGTGCAGAGATTTTTATATACATATATATCTAAAATAAGTTTTGGAGATTTTCATTTTGCAGTACATGGGCAAACTGTTTGTTATGTGTGTTGTTGTGTACCACTTTGATACATGTATTTGATTTACAGGTTTTAATGTGTCAAGTGACTTAAAGATATACTGTCATGGGAAAAAAGACGCATCAGTTAATAGTGCTGCTTCAGCAGAATTCAGCACTGAAATCCATTTCTTAAAAGAGCGAACAGATTTTTTTATATGTCATTTTGAAATCTGATATGGGAGTAAATGGGACATATTGTCAGTTTCCCAGCTGCCCCAAGTCATGTGACTTGTGCTCTGATAAACTTCACTCACTCCTAAATGCTGTACTGCAAGTTAGAGTGATATCACCCCCCCTCCCTTTCGCCCCCACCCCCAGCAGCCTAACCACAGAACAATGGGAAGGTAATCAGATAACATCTCCCTAACACAAGATAACAGCTGCCTGGTAGATCTAAGAACAGCACTCAATAGTAAAAACCCATGTCCCACTGAGACTCCTTCAGTTACATGGAAAAACAACAGCCTGCCAGAAAGCAGTTGCATCCTAAAGTGATGGCACAAGTCACATGACCAGGGGCAGCTGGGAAATTGACAAAATGTATAGCCCCATGTCAGATTTAAAAATTTTATATAAAATAATCTGTTTTTGTTTTCAGTGCAGAAGTCTGCTGGAGTAGCACTATTAACTGATGTGTTTGAAATGACATCACTAAGCACTGTTTATAAGCATATTTATATATAAATATTATATCTATATATATATATATATATATATATATATATATATATATATATATATATATATATATATATATATATATATATATATATATATATATATGTATTAAGCAGAGTAAAATTATACCTGTTTGTATTCTTGATGGCTTTGAAGATAAATATGTAGCAATATATAATGATAAAAAGTGGAATGAAGAAAACAAAACAGAAGAGAAGCATGGTATATGCTCGAACAGATGGAGTAAAGGTCATATAATCCCAGGTACAGGATGTCAGGAGACCCTCTGGCACATATGCACCTTGAAAAGACAAAAAGACAGCATTACATCTGTGACCCCTGCAAAAATGTAGATTCCTCTATTATAATAAGATATAATTTTGGGTTTGACTTAATTACAGTATATCGAGTATATCATACTGTCTTCTTTTTGAATAGGGTTTGGGGCAATGGCACCTGAGGATATTATATAATCTTGTCCCCTATAACATTAGCAGCTTCATGAGTGGGGGTGAATGATCACATTATCTGAACTAATGTTACTATGTATGGCAAGCACCGCCAAAAGTCAGGCAGTTGTTACTTAGAAGCCTGACAAGCACCTCACCCAGTGGCGTAACTATAGAGCAAGCATACACCACAGTCACAGGGGGGCCCAGACTGTGGGGTCTGCTTCCTCTATAACTAAGAAAAAAAAGCCTCCTCCCCAGCCAGCGAGGAAGAGGGAAGCAAGTCAGGGAGAAGTGGGAGGAGATGGGGTGTGACATGGGCAGGGCAGCAGTGGGATGTGGGAGGAATGGAGTCAGGACAGGAAGTGGGCGGGAGGATCGGGATCAGAGGCCAGGCCCCTTTTTTGCAGGGGGGCCCAGTGCACTCTAGTTACGCCACTGACTATACCAGTGAAGTTTACCTGATTGTGTATGCATTGGATTCAGTTTCGTTTATAATATTAATTTCTTAGAAGTAGGCATTAAAAACAACAGAAACAATTTTTCAACTCAAGGTGTATCATACCTGTAGTGGGGCCTGGGTAAATCAGAGTTTCAAAAGACATTTATTTTAGATAATTTAAGCAGGCAAATTCAAGTTTTAGCATTTGGTAGATAAAAAAAACATTTCTATAGAAAGCTATATAAGGTCCTAGCAACTAGGGCAATCCTCAAATCATTGTACATTCAAATAAAAAAACAAATGTGGCCTGTTTAAAAGCTACTGTTAATGCCTGATTTTGAATACACAGAGCAGTTCTTATATGAAAAGACTTGAAAGGCGAATTAAAGCTTAAAGGAAAACTATACCCCAAAATTCATACTAAAGCAACAGATAGGTTACATCAAATTAAGTGGCATATTAAAGAATCTTACAAAATTGGAATATATATTTAAGTAAATATTGCCATTTTACGTCTCTTGCCTTGACCCATCATTTCATGATGGTCTCACTTGACCAAAAATAATGCAACTCTAGCTGTAACAGGAAGAAGTGTGGAAGCAAAAAACAGAATTCTATCTTTTAATTGGCTCATGTGACCTAACATGTATGGTTTGTTTGTGTGCAGCGTGAATCCTAGGATCCCAAGGGGTAGCCCATATGTTTTAAAATGGCAATTTTCTATTTATGATTACCCAATGGCACATACTACTATTTACTAAATTATTATGAAAATGGTTTATTTAAAGGAAGCAGGCAATATATTTTTAAAAAGACCAACACTGTTTTGGAGTATAGTTTCCCTTAACAAAGAAGTAGGCTTGAAATGTTGTTCATTATGATTTGAGATTCTGTAGCAGTTCAAGGCAATCACAGCCCTGAATAAGCCCCAGTAGCTCCTTCTTCTTTTCTGTTGATTCCCAGCACAAACTCTGTGCTACTGTCAGTTTCCTGAACTTAGGGACAGATTCAGAATAAGCAGCATATATAGAATATAAAAGTCATCGGACTTTATCAGCCCTGTAGCATCAGCTTCTATGATATGTGATAATCTGTTATGATCAGTAAGCTTAACTTCTTAATAGCTGCCCAGAGGACACTGAGCATGTGCATGTCACTGACACATCTCACAAAATTCAAGATGATGACTCCCTGTGCACAACTTTGGAGGCGTGAATGAATTCTTTTACAGAGAGTCTTACACTTTAGGCTGGTGCAGTACAGTATATGAAATATGGCATTTTTATCCCATATTGTTTTTAGGGTTTAGTGTTCCTCTAAAAAAACTGGCGAGAGCACAGGAAAGGAAGACTTATTAAGAGTACTGTAAAATATTTGGGTTTTACTTATATAAATACATAAATGATTCATACTAAAACTATCTTGGGTTAATTTACAAATGGAGACTGTATTTTAGAAATAAAGGCTTCAACATCAGACAAAGAAAAGTGAAATTTATAAAGCTGTTGAATGCCTACTTAAAAATATCATATACCTAGAGATAAAGACTCCTTAAAGAAAAGGATAGTTGCATTATTAGAAATACAACTTACAAATAAAACCAAATGAATGTATGATTTTGCTTAGTGCTGTGTTTTGATATGTTCTTGATTTAATAAGTATTTCTTTTGGTTTCCACTAATTTAGTCCCAGGCAAAGGTTGTTAATCAATTTTCCATTCCAATGAAGTAAAAAGTCTAATCCTCATAGTTTAAATGTCTAAAAATTAATTACAAGCCAATGATCTCTACTTCAGAGCAAGAACACATCATTTAAATCTCATCACTGAAAGAAAGACCACTGTCTGATTCTTTATTCAATGTATTTGTCAAGGAGACCTCATAATTGGTCAGACATGCAACTTACTCCAACCAAAGAAGGGAGGAAGACTCCATGCCAGAGAATACAGCCAAACACCTGAAAGGATTAGCACTGCCCTTTTCTTGGACAAAACACCAATGGAGGTGAGTGGTCGTGTGATCACAAAATACCTATCCACAGCAATCACCATCAGTGTGATCATGGAAGTAATTCCAAAAAGGGCTCCGCAAAAAGCATATAGCTCACAACCTATAAAAAACATAAACATCTGTAATTTCAGTCTTCAAAGAATAGCACGTCAAAGCTTTAGTCAACATAACCTGTAAAAAATAATTTATTAGTAGTCTTTTAAGTGTGTGTTATATGAAACCCGCAAGCCTCTCTTCTGTTCCCAAAGCAAAACAAAGCATTGACATTGACAAGTCCTATACCTACAGACCAAGCAAACTGTAACTATATGGCCACTAAAAGCTTTCAGTTAGTTTGGTTCTCTGCTTATACTACATAGGCAACTACATTAATGTTTCCTTGCCCTTTCTTTTAGAGCTTAGACATAAGAAAATAAAAAGGTTGCAAGTTCCCTTATACAGAGAAAATCATTCTCAGTTAGGAACATCCATCAAGTCAGCTAATTTTTGCAGAGTTAGCCATTAAATTAACCTAGTTGTAAGAGGAATTGAGGAGATAAATAAACTTATAGGAGTATGAAGATTTTCATTCATCCAGGTCATGGTATATCTAATATGTCATTTAAAAAAACTGGACTTGCTGAGAAATTTTATTGAAGACATTTCACTGCTCATCAGAGCAGCTTTTTTTTAAAAAAAAAAATTACTTATATTAGATAAACTTATAGGAGGTGTCTCGAAATAAACTTAGTGAGGAGCTAAGCTGGTACAAAAACTGGTGGTAAAAGTATCACTGGTACATTAAGAAGAATGCAAGAGCTGGCATATTACAGGGCATATTTTTATGAATCAAACTTAGAATACAAAACAGCACTTACATAGTAACATAGTAAGTTGTGTTGAAAAAAGACTCACACCCATCAAGTTCAACCTTTTAACCTGCCAACTAACCAACTGCTAGTTGATCTAGAGGAAGGCAAAAAAACTGAATCTGAAAAATCTGAAGCCTCTCCAATTTGCCTCAGAGGGGGAAATAATTCCTTCCTGACTCCAAAATGGCAATCAGACTAGTCTCTGGATCAAACTGTAGTAGGAGCTATCTTCCATAACCCTGTATTCCCTCACTTGCTAAAAAGCCATCTAACCCATTTTTAAAGCTTCTTATGTATCATCTTATGTATCAGCCTGTATTACTGATTCTAGGAGAGAATTTCACAATTTCACAGCTGAAAACTGTAAAAAAAAAAAAAAAAACCTTCTGAATATTTAGGTGGAACCTCTTTTCTTGGAATGAGTGACCTCATGTCAGCTGGAAAGATCATCTGGTAAATAAAGCATTAGAGAAATTATTATATGATCCCCTCTATTTATACATAGTTATCATTTCACCCATTAAGCGCTTCTTCTTCAGCGTAAACATCCCAAATTTGGCCAGTCTTTCCTCATAGCTTAGATTTTCCATACTTTTTACCAGCTTATTTGCCCTTCTCTGTACCCTCTTTAATTCAATAATGTCCTGTTTTAGCACTGGAGACCAAAATTGTACAGCATATTCTAGATGTGGCCTTACCAGTGCTCTATACAGAGGAAGATTGACCCTTTCCTCAAAACTGTATTTGCCCTTGATGCTGCTGACAGTCAGGGATGTTTTTAACAAACTGGCCCATTTTTAAATGCTGATGCCTGTTTTAGTTCATCAGAATATTTGACTGATTTAAGCAGCCATTTTTCTCTATGATGTGGTAGTGCTCAGCAACAGTCCTGATCACCTATTTAAAACCTTACTACCTGAAGCAAATTGCATGCAGAGAGAGAATTTGGACAATTAATTTCTTTTTTATTTAACAATAATATGTTCAAATGGGGAAAACAAATAATTAAATCTACATGCATTTTGGGGAGAAGGTAGAGGTGGCACCTGAATTTTGGGAGATTGTGGAAGGCTGGCTTACAGTATATGTACTGTGGTGGGAGTGCTGGCAAATGAATTGTGAGGTAAAGACTAAGCCTGTCTTCAATTTAAGAGGCGGGTGAACTGGTGCACTTTTTTGATGGGATGGAAAACTGACAAGAGAAAGGAGTGGACAAACTAGCTTAAGGTTGTTGAAAGCTGGCACATGATCTTAAGAAGAGACCATGTTTGACAGTATGTAAGAATCAGCATGTATGTCTGTTAGGATTGCTGCTGAGATTAATTTTTTTATGCAACTCCTTTATATTTGCAGTAATTCTGAGAAATGTACTTTATCATTACTAACAGAAATGTTCCGTTTAGTATCCTTTCCAGATGCTCATATGACCAGGTTTGCAATTTCTATGGTGTTTTTGCCTGTAGTATTATTAGTTTTTATTACAGTTCCTGCTTGGCCAATATAATAATAATACTAATAATAATTTATTATCCATTGAGACAACCTTTGCTTGACATTCAAACATATTTATAAGCATTCACTATATGCCCAAAAAGCAGGAGGAACATGCAGCCGAGCGATTGGACCACATGGCCTAGGGCCACCTGCCCGTGAAATCCGGCCTCCCCAAAAGTATTGTATATAGACACCTTGCTGTCCAACATTTCATTCCAAAACCAAGACTTCTGTGTTTGTTAAAGACTTGTTTTTGGAACACGGTGTGATTTGCTCTCATTCAAATAGGGGCTGATTTACTAAGGGTCGAAGTGAATATTCGAATTCAGAAAGTTCGATTTCTGAATTAATTTTTTGATTATTCAACATCGAATAGGCTATTTGACCATTCGAATAGTAAAATCCTTTTTAAAAAAACTTTGATTTCAATACCTAGCCAAATTAAAAAGTTTTTTTTATCGAAGTAAAATCGTTTGTACGCTAAAATCGTTTGAATCAAACAAGTCAAAAGATTTTACTTTGACTGCAGGATTGCAAAATTTGGTGAAAAATCTTCGACTTCGATATTCAAAGTCATAGTATTTTGATTCAACAGTTCAATTTCTAAGTATTTTCCACTTCGAAATTCGAGCCTTAGTAAATCAGCCCCATAATGTTGGGCATCTGTACTGGTTCACAGAAGCATTCCACTTCATCCTATCGGTGTTCAGCTGAGGTCAGGGATCTGTGTCAGTGAAGTTTGTCCATTCCCATCTCTGCAGACTAATTCTGTATGGATCTTATTTTGTGAATGGGGAAAAAGGAAACATCCTTTTTCCAAACTGCCACAAATAGGAAACAGCATTGTCAAAAATGTTATTTTAACATACTTTATCTATGATGGGTGTTTCCAGTCATAAGAAGTGCCAACCTCATACTTTTGACCATATAGTGTGTCTCTAATTTGCTCTATATTCTAAATTCCCATACATATACTGTACCTTTACATGTGTAATATGAAGAAAGGAGTTTGTGATGGATGACACACTGGTAAAATGTAGCAAGGGAAGAAACAATAAGACAGAACACACAAGACAATTGTAGAAGATGAGAACAATAGATTTTGACAATTTTTAAAGGGGAATTATTGCAAAAATTAAAATGTAATATAAGCAGAATACTGAGATAAGAAACTTTCTAAATACAATCAGTTAAAAATTCTGTACTGTTTCTGAAATAATCAAGTTCATCTTCACTATTCCTCTCTGCATCTGTTTCTCTTCATCCTCTCTTCATGTAGGAGTTGGGTATCATATAATCATGACAGTTATGTCCAATATATCTTATTGGGGGGGGGCGTTAGTTCCCCTTTAATGAATTTTATTCATCAAACATACCTTTCTCTCCAAAGATCCATCTTTTATGCAGACTAGTTGCAAAAAATACCGGTGCCTGAGTTACCGACATTAAGAAATCAGTGATAGCAAGGTTGATGATGAACATATTTGCAGGAGATCGAAGACTCCTACTTCTAAAATTAAGAAATATAGAAAAATGTCATTATCCAAATTTCAGAGATGCAGTTGATTCACAGAACGGTGACCATAGCTCAGTCACAACATTCGTTGCAGAAATTGAATTGGATTGAGATTAGATAGCAACTTCCACATCCATTAATTATCTAGCATACTGCCCTTCTGCACCAGTTTTTCATGCTCAACAGGATATTAATGCTGATGTACTCTATTGATTTTTTTGGAATTAGGTCATGTCAAGCTTGGAGGGTTGGGGCATTTTCTACATTTGATGAGATTAACTTTGACTTACAAATATGGAGATTACATAAACTGATTTAATTATGCATCAGTTATTTTCATTAATAAGAGTACAAAAGAGTTTTAAAGAAAAATCAGACACATTTCTATTCTCAGAAACGGTACTTCTATAGTAAAAGTTTCCCAACAATTATTTATAGTCCAGCATGTAGTGTTGGAAGGCTTAGTCTCTTCATTGTGTCACCCACATAAACAGTCATTGGTATAACCCAGAAAGGTGTTTAACACATACAGAATTATAGAAAATAATTATATTATCTTTCTAACCTAGTTTTCTGGCATGGCTAAGGTTATATAATATAGTAAAGTAAGTTTACTTATATTCCCATAAATGCCATAAATGTAAAATTCATGATTTTACATTTGACTTTTGTATCTTGTAATTCATCACCTATAATAGTCAAATGTCAAATTTTATTGGACTGTAAATCCTAAAGTCAAGTATTGCATTTACTGTATTCTATACTGTACGTTGGTTAGAAAGGTTACACTTTTTTTACATTACTTATGAACATCAGTTTTGCTTTTTTATAATGTTGGTGATCCAAGGTACAGCTACATAATGTTTTCCAGAATTTTTTGTGGGTGGCTAACAAAATCAGATCTTTGCTCAGGGCACTACATCATGTTTATGCCATAGTTGCTTGTTTCATGTCTTTCAATATACTTGAACCAGACTGGCTTCCAGGTACAGGAGTTCTTGATGCAACATATGGCAATAAAATGTATTCTTTAGTTCAGTGATTTTCAACCTTGTGCCTCCAGCTGTTAAGGAACTACAAGTCCCACAATGCAATGAAGGAGTCTGACAGCCACAGTCAGGCAAATGCATTGTGGGACTTGTAGTTTCTTAACAGCTGGAGGCACAAGGTTGAAAATCACTGCTTTAGTTATATAAGTTGTTTAACTTTTTAACAAGACAGAAATCCATTTGATCCAAAATTATATGGATATTGTTTGTAAAACAAGCAATTAATGTAAAATTAGATTTTTTAATTCATGTATAAAAACATATACAGTATATTTCACAAGAAATATCCAATTTTTCCTGACAATCGATGCATTGTACTACAATAGATTTTATTCATTAGGCTAGCTGTTCCTATGGTAGCAACTGGAGCTTCAAAGCCTTGTTTCCTATTTTAAACTGTTGTGTAGACTTTGTGTTAAAGGGACAGTAATCGTAAATGCCCAAATTTTGCAATTCTAGAGGAACTTTCAGTGATAATGCATCAATATTATTGACAAATGAGTGTGGTGGAAGCATCTGTTTTTTTGCCTTATGGAACTTCGGTAAACAACACAACAACTCATTATTCAACTCCTGATTCATAAGTTAAGAATCACTGATAAAGGATTTTAGACATATTAACCTCAGATCTCAGAAATAGAAGTATCAACATTTAAATAAGAGAGTACCTGCAGAAAGCATAGATGACTAGAAAATTTCCCAGCATGCCTGTGATTCCCACTGCAAGGATGACAGCACCAACTACATAATGCACATGGTCTGGAACATCAACTGTTGGATAGACATGGTGGATTTCATACTGAGGTGTTTCCTAAATAAGGCAGAGTAAAGAAGAATAAATGATGTCTTCATATAATGCACATTTTAACATTAAACGTGCGAGTGCTATTAAATATATGTATATGTTTTTATAATACAGGAAACAAGGAATGTGGTTTGGTGGTACAGGAAGAAGGTGTTCAACAGATATATTGATAATATTTAGCCTCTGGATTGAGGATTCCAATACTAAAACATGCCCTAAAAATAAAGTTGCAGCTCATTGTTCAGCCTTCCTTAGAACATACAGTGGGACACCAGATGACTAACTATGTTTTTAATGTGAGTTTTAATGTTGCAATGGCTGCAGTGACAATGAATGTCAAAATGTACTAGGATTTAAAAGCATCTGGATAGTCATCAGTGTCCTTAAAGATTCCTTAAGTTCCATGGTCCACGAAGGATGACAATATTATACGGGTACAGGATACATACTCCCAACTTACTCCAAATTATTGGATGAGGGTTGTTCTGGCATTGCTAGACATTTATCATGTCATAATATACCTACCACCAAGCTGAAAACTGAAAAAAAAAGCTATGGAAAGGAAAGAAACAGGAGGATGAAAGAGAATGAGGAATATAAGGCAAAAAAGAGAGGAAAAAAACAAAATACTTTGGGGGGATTGTAATAATAGTAAATAATAAAGAAACTATTCACAATGCAAAACAAATTTATGCTCAAACAAAGTTTCCTTTATGTGAATTTCATAGTTTCCAATAATGCACAGCATATGTAATGTAAACGTCTTACTAACAGTTATGTTTGCGCCAAAAGGTTACTCCATGCTCATGCACATCTTAAAAGTGCACAATGTGCAATTAAAATTCACAACACAATAAAAGACTAACAAAAAAATTACATTGCAAAATCCAAATTGTTCTAATTTTTGTGGATTTGTATTAGCTTTGCAAATTTTATGACATTCCCCCTACAGCAATGGTGCCACAGCTAGATAATAATAATTGTGCTAGGCCTTAAAAAGTATTGACATAATATTGGTAATAGAGTAGGAAAACAATTAAATTGTAGCATCATTAAGGAGAGCAGGTTTGAAAATACTTAATCTTTCTTTCAATAATTGGAACTGGGTCTGCATTCAGGGCTGCTTAATATTGATATGACCAATAATATGAAATAAATGCAGAGTGTATGTGTCCTTTATACTAGTTCATATTATGTGGCTAGAAATACTGTATAATCTAAATTCTAAACTGTTACACAACTAATGTTTATGCTGCTGTTCATATAGAGTAAGTATGGCTCAACTAACATTAGTCACAGTGTTCAGAAATATTCTGGCATGTTTAATATCCCCTTCCATTTCTCATAGGAAAATAGAACAACTTGTAACCATCTGGCAGTGTGATTATCTTATGATATCAAATCTTCCTTGAATAAATAGAACATTGACTTGAGATTTTGTGTTTTTAACATTTTTAAAAGAGGATGCATTCAGAAACAAAACAATAGTCTTTTATGCAATCTTTGCAGTCATTTAAGTAGTCGGCACTAAGGAATCACAATTATGAGAAAATGAAAAGGAAGCAAAGGCCTTCTTTCAGTTATTCCAATGAATTCAGTGTTAATATACATATAGTATAATTAGTTTGAAGCAATATAACATAAATATAATTGCATGTTCATTTTATCAAAATTCCATTAGATAAATATGTAGGTAAAATAATAAAGAAATGTCCCCATGATGTCCCCAAATACAACATAAGTATTAAATGTCCCTATGTGTGCCTTTTTTCATGTTTATTACTATCTATTGGTGGGGAAGTATTTCATGTTTCAGTATCCTTTTGCTAATTAAGATTATGTGATCAGTAGTTTAGTTTGAATAGGAATGTTGTCCATATGGGTATTATTTAAGTTATGTGTATATATATTTTACCAGGTTATTATTTCACATTGATTGACTTCAAGTTTGGATTTGCATGGCATTACATTTTTTTTCCCAGTCATTTCTCTTTTGCTGAAGATCTAATTGTATTTCACTAAAAAGTAAAAAAATGTTTTGGAGATTTAAATCCTACTGAAGCCAACCTGGGTTAATGCCATTTCAATCAATTCCAGAAATAACAGTTACATGCATCTTCTTACCATAGACATACTGTACAAAATGTATATTTCAGCACTTAATAACTTATGGTGCTACAACTAAAGATAAAGGGATAGAATCATGTATAATAAGCAATAGCAGTAGCCCATTCCTTGAGCAGGTAAAGTGTTGCCTTTAAATCAACAAGATATAGCAATACTTGAGACTAGTCTACACAATCTGGGATGTGTGGCTTATTATGTGACTCAACAAGTTTTTAATGCTCTCTATCTATTAGACTAACGAATATTGATGTAAATGATGTGGTTGTGTAATGTTAGACATTTAGATATTTATTACATCTTTTGCAATAGTGGCACTGGACTACTAGGGTGTGTCTGCAGGGCCGGATTTCCCTCAAAGGTGCCCTGAGGCCATTCAGTCCTAGCAAGCCTCAACCCACCTTCACATGCACTCCCCCACCCCCCTTAAGCCCACGTATGCATATATGCTCCCTGTGCACCTTAGTATGGTAGCATACCACCCCTAGGCCCAGATCTTTGTGGCCTCACCACAAATCTGGGCCTGTTTGTTTGACTCAACTATCACATGCTGTCATTATTTTATTATTCCTCTGCAAAACAGAAATATATTTGAGAAAGATGCTTAAAAGGATTCTGAATATTCCATAATATTCTCATATTATGAAGCCTAACCAATTTTTGTATCTTTAGTTATTCTGTTGTGAAAGGTACAGTTGATTAAAAACAAATCTGAGGCTTTGTGCAGAAGATTGAATAAATGTGACAGCTGTAATTTAATATCAGTTGCTCTGGGAAATAATTAGGATGCGGAACATTTAACTATTCACATTTTAGTTACGGAGTTAAAAGTTTAGGTCACTTAAATCAGATTAGATGTATAGGAAATATGGCATTTAAAATGTATACACACTAGTAACTGATTTAGACTACATGCTGTGTGATGTCCAATCTACATCACTTCATTTGATGGTAAACTCCCAGTATCTTTAAGTTCAAAAAGTTTGTCAAGATCATTTGGGAGTTGAAGATCATGAGCAGCTGAACTTGCAGGTTGGACAACAGTCATTCAGATTAAACTCATTTTTGCTTAGTGGACCTGCATCAGAGGTTTTTTTTTTCAATAGAATCCTCAAATACCAACTCTGTTGAAATGTCATGCTGTTAGGTTTGCAAGGCAACAACACTAAAGGGCACATTTAATAAGGGTTGAAGTGAATTTTCAAATAAAATGTGAATTTCAAAAATGTGAATTTCAAAGTTATTTTGGGCTACGAAGAGGCCAAAATTCTATTTGAATAGAAAAAAATTTGAAAATGTGAAAAGTCAAATTTTAAAATCCTTCTAATTTTACACTTCGCCACCTTAAAGGTGTCAAATTGTCATTATAGCCTATGGGGCTGTCCTGAAATTTTTTCTAAGTCCTAGGAATTCGAAGGATTTTGTGCGATGATTCAAACGATTTTTATTGCCATTCAATGGTTGAATTTCAAAGTTTTTTCACTTCGAAATTCGACCATTAGTAAATCTGCCCCCTTACTGTAGGTTTTCATAGACCTTTATCTCGCAACTGTACTATTTATTTGTGCACATATTGTAACTAATCAGCACTATTTAATTATCCCATTAGGGTTCTCTAGCACTAACTGGACATTCTGTTCAGTTTATGACCTAATTTTTCTAATTTACTTACACTATTATACCATACTTTGGTAAAAAGGGAAATCCTTAAATCTTCAGAACTTCAAATTCTCAAACCCAATTTCAGTAATGCATAAGACTGCAATGGATTCAATCAAGCAGGCTAAATACTACCCTGTAATAGCATTAGCTGCAATATCATTATATTTGTTGGCATATTTCTCAGTGGCATCTGGAAAACCAACGTAAATGGTCTAAGCCGAATGTCTCAGTAGAGGGCCAATTTCCAGTATCAGTAGTCTTTGACTGAACTTAGGCTGATCTCAACTTAAAAAAAAAAATTCGCCATGGATCAAGATTTCAGGATAGGACTAAAATTAGAAAAATAAGTAAATAATTTTTAAGATCCAACCCTTCAATTAAATCATGTAAAATATCTATAAGTACAAGGACTTGAAAGAGAGAATTCTACGAATTTCCATCAATCCTTACAAAATCCTTAATATAAAAACTGATATTTTTCTAGTTCATATCATCTAGAATATGGTTTTCATATATAATTGATATATACTTAGACACTGACAGCAACACAGGCCACGTGCTGTGAAACAGCATCTTTAGAGCCACAGATTGTCACTGCTAAAGTCATAGGGGCAAATTCACTAACCTGTGTAGTTGCGCCTGCGTTGGCTTCACTAGCGTTCAAATTCACTAAAATGCAGTTGCGCTCAGGGAGGCGAACGGTAGCGAAGTTGCGCTACAGTTACTTCGTCAGGCAAAGCGAAGTTACGCTAGCGATGCCTAATTTGCATACAGTGTGAAGGTAAAGTATAATAGAAGTATTTGCTGCAGCCACTACATTACACTACCCAAGCCCAGGAAACCTTTAATAACTCAAATAAAGGTGTTCTATTACCCTACACATGTGCCTCCTATATAGTTTCCTATATTTTATGAAATGTAGGGGGGGAAGGAGGTTACCCTAAAAAAATGTATGATCTTTTTCAGCCTATCTCCCTTAAAAAAGTAAAACACTCAAGGGTTTTTTTGGGAATTTTACTTTTTTTTCAATCTCCTATCCTGGCGCATTAGCGTTAGCATTAGATACTTCTCAGTGAATTTGCCCCATAGGCTGTTGAAGAAGACCAAAACAAAAGATATAGCATTTCTATCCTAATACTTTGTTGAGTTTTAGTTGTCTTTTTACAACTGACTTAGCCAGTCTTACTTTATATATATGATTTTTAGTACTCTATTAATTTAGTTACTATTCTCTGGACTATATTGTAATGTCTATATTCAGGAGACCATAACTGGACTGACACATATATCCCTCAATGATCGAAATTACTTCTATGTGGTTGCCAATTAAACATGCATCTTTCTTAGTCCCAATAGGATTAAAACTGGCATGCGTTTTTTATTTTTTTTAATATTTAGTGCCTAACCTTACATTTATTATACAGTTGATCTGCCATTGAGCCACCACTACAAGGAAACGCATCCGTTATATTCACTTATTCTGTAACATTCCATCCAGAATTGAAACTGCTTTCAATACCCTCCCCCTAGACATTAATGAATCAAATAAAGGTGGATCCAATACATAATCATGTGACACATAATGATGCTGGACTACAGTCCAATTACTTTTGACATCATAAAAAGCAAGTGCATTTGTTTCACATCATCTGTATTGCATAAAGCCATTCTGATTAATACGTTTAATGACGTTCTCTATAATACTGAATGTAATCTCTTACCAAACCACACAGCATATGGCAAATTTACCTAACTCAAACTGCCAGGTTGAGATCCCAAATCCTTTACAAATATAAATAAACTAACACCATAGCAAATAAAAAGGAGTGAGAAAATCAAATATAATGGCATTGGTAAAACTAAACTAAAGTACTTTATACAGAACTACATAATTATATAACTATTATATTATTGTATAGATTTCTATGCAATAAAAAGTACCAATAAAACTACTCTCTGTATAGATAAAGTTTTGTGTGTATACACACATATTTATAAAATACTATAGATAAAACTATATATATATATATATATATATATATATATATATATATATATATATATATATATATATATATATATATATATATATATATATATATATATACATATATATATATACATAGTAAGATAATATTTCAATAAAAATTTAATTATTTTTACTGTATGTGCATATTGGTGTCATACAGTTGTTTGTGTATACATCTAACAAAGTTCTTTCCAACTGTAGCCATATGAAAATAAGGTTATATTAGATCATACAAGAGTATAACAAGATAATACCGTTCAAATATTCATGTAATACTCAGGCATTTCAGCCTTGCCAGTTCTATGATACTAACATCAGTGTTATATTTACATAAGCAAAGTAGTATATATACTTGCAGAACATAACACAAGCCAGCACTTACTCTAACTTATATAATTGCAATTATTCTTACGTTGTGTAACTATAATTTTAGAAATGAGGGGTCCTCTGCTATAACGGTAACTGTGTTCATGTTTAGCAGAAAACATCATTATCTTCCACAATATGCTTAAATATCCAGACTAATGAATTTCATACAAGAAAACATAATGCACGTGAAAACTTACCGTAGTAGCAATTGGTGGTAGCTCCACTAGTTTATAAGAATTAACTTCTGAGTTATTCCAAGAGTCTAAAGATTCCTTTATCCTGGTGCAATTGGCATCTTGCGGAGGACAGGTGATGCCTTTTCGTATAGACTGATAATTCATATTTTTCTTCTATTAACTAGAAGAAAACTGAATGGCTAGTGCCAGCTGAATCACTGCTTTCCTTTCTTTAATGAGTGTCTGGTCTCAGAGATGTGAAGTGCTACTCTCAGTAGCTGCAGAATGCTGCTTTCATATGTTGCTGATGGTAAAAGTGAATCAAGCTGCCTTTCTTTAAATATGAAGAGCATGTTCACTTTGCACATGCTCTGTGATGGACCTGTATCAATCAAACTTTAATAACATTATCCTGCACTCCTGCCCACTAGAATCCTGTAGTGCACTGGCAGAATTAAAAGTGGAATTACAATGTATTATGCTAATATGCTCTGAAAGATATTGCACATGTCGATCTTCTTATTATTCAATATTTTTTATTTCCCATTTTGATCAAATGATTTTACTTTAACTGCCATTAGGTACAATGCCTAAGGTTTTCCAGCAACTTATCTAAGCAACTTTTCAATTGGTCTTCATTATTTATTTTTTTAATTATTTGAATTTTTCTTCTGACTCAGCTTTCACTTACCCCATATAAAAATGTTGCATAAGGCTACAAATGTATTGTTATTGCTACTTTTACTGCTCACATTGCTGGTCAGAACGTCTCCTAATTATATTTCAGTCTTTTATTCATATCAGCAAACCAGATTGCTAATATTGCAAACAGGAGAACTGTTGAATAAATAGCTAAATAACAAAAAAAAAAAAAAAAAAAAAAAAAAAAAACACAATCATACTAAACGTTAATTCAAAGGTAAGCAACAGCTTTAACATTTATCTTTATATACATATATTTCTGCCCCTTTTTATGGTTATGAACTGCATGGCTCATGTAAACTATCATAGCGCTAGATAGATTTACAAGATATAGATTACTTCTGCTACCGGGTATCTTACTTGTATCCTAGTTTCTTCTAGATAATTATGTCATAATTTTACTTTAATTGTAATGATTCCGTTTTAATTAACTGTAGGTTCTGAGGTTTGCTGTGTTATAAAATGTGTGATGCTAAAATAAAAAGTGGCATATCTGTGCTGTAAATATCATTCAATTTTTTTTGATGATCGATCCATACAATAGAGTCCTACAGTAGATTTGTGTGTTACTAATCACAGCACTGAAAAGCACTGACCTAACCTTCACACTACCATATCTAACTCAAGCCTACTGTTAGGTTCCAGATAAAACAGAGGGACAATAAAAATCCTTTATTTATTTTCTAAAGGAAGATGAATAAATAAGTCTATGAAAAGCAACAGAAGTAATGCCGGACAGATATAGAAAGGTATGCACTGTTTGCTTATAAAGGCACAATCAAGTTTTTAACGGGCTAATAACGGTACCATTCATTTTTATTCTGCACTTGTAAAAACATTGTTTCTGTGTTTACAAAGTTCTTGTGTGTGTTTCACATAAGCTATTAGTAAATGTGGAAGCTGCCATGTAGGGGTCAGTTTTCATAGGGAATAACTGAGACAGCAGTCCCAATGTTATTGTTTTATCAAACAATGTTTGTGATTGAGATGTTAAAGACTTAAAATGATACTGGGATATTTAAATTTAAGATAAATATGGTGTTTGCAAGAGTAAAAGTACAGGTTTTATTTCTCTTTTTACTTTTTTTCAATTGCTGGCTTCCAGTCTTCTTATAATCCCAATCACAGCTGTCTTTTCTCCTTTATGATGGGCTATGGGTAACACTTGGAGGTAGCCCTTGGAGGTTAAAAAACAAGACATTAGTAATTTGTCATGCTTTACAGATTAATACCACAGATAGGACTTCTTTCCTTTCTTGCAGTAGTAAGGCATTGAAGGAGGTATGTGTGGACATGAAATTACCTTTTATAAAAGGCATACCTGCTTACTTTAAAGAAAACATAACATTATAGTTTGTGTCCATCAAACGTATAAAGCTGGACATAGCCACAATGGTAAAATCACAAGAACTGTGTGTGGATTGTCCCCGATATTTTAAATACCATGGCAGCTAATGATAACATCTCTGAATCTACAGTATTACCTATGACTGATATTACCGATATCATTGGGTTACTGTCACTACTATTGCTACTATTGTGGTATTACTACCACTATATGTCTTAATTTATTAGATTTAGGTGACTTTAATGAGCTTGTGGAAAGTATTTTTAAACAGCAAAATCTGATTGTAGGAAAAAAAATATACAGGTTTTATGATATTTATTTGCATTTCCACTTTAAATTCATAAAATTATTTATGGTTCATTTACAGTTCAAATGCTATTTTCTTAAAAGTCAATGAAGCACCAGTGATGTTTTTGCCTTTGAGAATGCCTGTGATATGATTGGCAGGATGATCAAATACAGGAGTAATCCTCAGAGGTCATCCAAAAAAAAAAACTGGACATCATGTTTCTCCTTGCCTCATTAACAAAAGCTTTGCTGTGCCATTCCAGACCATTCCAGACTGAGCATTTTCAGTGTTGGATGTTCATAGGCACAGGATATGAGAATAAGATTAAACTTGGAATCACAAAGACACAGATCAAGAAAGCATATATGTCATTAAACATCATACTGCTCAGTGTGTAACAAAGAACATTTAGAAAGCATCATATTTAGCACATTTTCCCTTACATAAAGTATGGCTCTTAAGCTCTTATGCTGTATACACCTGTCTAATGTATACTGAGGTGGACATCAAGTACAATAATAAGAATTCTATCTTTCTTGCTCTGTATTTGTGTGTTAAATGATTTAGCAGCAACAGATATATACTGTCCCTGGTGGCCCAGTAAAAGCTCAATTTCAGCTCAGAAACATGTATCTGCAGTTGACTTCTCAAAGACAAATGGTCTCAGCGGACTGGAGACAACTTCTGTCAATTGACACCTATTTGTTTTAGCAAGACTGAATACATTTTCAGTCTATGGCTGAATATTTCAGGTTCATCTATTCTAAGACTGTCACATTGGCTAAAATACCTGACTGTTAAGCTTCAAATATAGACAGCCTGTATATCCAGCTTGCATGCATTTGCATACCATATCTGACACCCAATCACAATTTCTCTGTAAAGGGGCCCAGAAACAGCCATCAGGTACTGACTTTGACATGGCATGGTCTTCATTGGATCCCTGTGTAATAATATTATTTCTAAAAGGGACATATAGCTCTAATCTATAGTTTTTATTTTTGAGCAAAACAGAGAAAACTGAAAAATTTAAGCTACTCTAGTCACTTTACTGCGCAAGCATAGGCACTATGATTTTATAGAAAAAAGAAATGGAAGAAAATGAAGTGGTGCTGAAGCGAAGGAGGAGCACTTCCAATACAAGTGTATCAGCTTACCTACTTTCTAATGACAGAATAAGCCTTAAATATGCAAGGCTCTATGCACCATCTTCTCATATTCTTGTTATTTTTACGTTTCCTTAAGTCTTAAGATTTTTCAGGTGAAGTTATGCAGCTCAAACCATGTACAGTAAGTTGAATAAAGAGCAAGTTTTTACCATTTGGAGGTCTCGTTTGAGACAAAGTAATTCAGGTATCTGCCTAACTTCATCAAAGTCATAACTTATTTTTGTTGTCAATATCGTTTATCTCATGTATGTAACAGTCTTTATATAATGTTCTTTTTATACTTGTGAGTTCTATTGCATATGAAAATGTTTTCTGTACTCTCGTGTATGGTTATTTGTGGGTTTTTATGTACCATGATGCATGTACTTGCACAATGGATTATCACAATGAAAAATGTTTTCTGTACTCTCGTGTATGGTTATTTGTGGGTTTGTCTGTGTGCTTATTATGATGGTAAATGCAAATATTCTGTGTGCTTACTACATGCAGCATAGACATACTTATTAAACTTCATCTTTATTTCATGTCTTTATTAGGACACTTGGTAAGCCAAGTCTATAATCATACAGTCTAAAGAAAATTTTGGAAAATGGAAATTACAGAATTTTCAAAATAAGAGTAAAAATGTGGCTCTGGATGGGATTCTGATAAAGCATAGTATATACAAAAACTGAAATTGGTCTCCACATTTTGCTATTCTTTGTCCTGGTGGTTCAAACTATTGAAAAACTGATTGGCTGGAGGAGAACTTGATTTCTGCTACCTTGTATCAAGACTCAGAAGCAGGTGTGCATAAAGGGATCTAATGCTTTGTTTACAAACAATAGACAAAAATGGAGCACCATGGCCAGCAGTTTTATCATTTTTTAGTTCATGGGGAAAAGTTTTGAAAAGCACACTTTTTTCTTTATCAAACATAGTTTTTTTATTTTGAGCACCAGTCACTGGTTTAACTAGATATCACTGGGCCCTTCAGCAAATAATTTGTTGGGCCCTCAAAATGTCTAGAGGTTGAACTGTTTTACTTTTTATTGATACTGTATATGAATTAGGGCCTCTTCCCCTTCTGGGCCCCCCTGCAGCTGCAGGTCTGCTTCCTCTTTAGTGATGCCCAATTGCCCATGGCACCAGCATATTTAAGTGAAAATTCAGAATATTCATTGTCAGGAGGAAAAAGTTATATGCAAAACACAATCACGTTGTTCTTGAAAGCTGAAAATCTCAACTTTTTGTTTTTTTGTTTTAATGAACTAAGAAATAAAATAAGTGAAATAGGGCTTAAAATCTCCAGAGACAATGCTCACTGACTTTTTAATTGCTTTTGAGTCTTTAATAAAACATATCTGTTATTTCACCTTCCAAACACTTTTTTCTGTTCAGTTGTTTTCAGAGTGTGCCCCAAATTACTTTCCATTATTTATTTTTTATTATTTTTCCAAAATCTAAGATTAAAGTTGAATGTTCCTGTCTCTGGTATAACACTTAGAAAATACTTTTGTATGCAACTTGCTTGTATCTTAAAGGTAAAAAAACTGCATGCAGGCAAGGTTATGGGTAAGCAATTTACAAAAAGACATTCTTCTGCCTACGCAATAAATAGCTGATGTTTATCCACGCTTTATTAAAGTGGCATACTCTTACCTTTACCACCCACAATGATTGGGATCAAGGTCGGCTGTTATTTCCACCTAGACAAGAGGCAGAAACTGTCACATACTGTGTGGCTGTAAACTAGTTGGAATGTTCTATAAAATGATTACATGATCTGAGGCATGAATCATTTATTAAACATCTGTGATGCATTAACCATAGTTCTTTTTATTATTAATTGACATTTCATTGACAGCAGGACAAACAAAACAAATAGCTTTTATACCCAAATTATTAAACAATGAAGCACAGCAATTCACTTATTATTAAAAAAAACACATTTAAATTATATAAAAGCTTACTACTACCAACATTCAATTTTGAAATATTGGGGGCTACATATGTATTCATTGAATACTCAATTTCCTTATTGCTGGGTTAATATCCATGTAACCCTTTATACTTATTTTGCATACCCAGTTCATTGGCCCTTAGGTTTACAGCATCACTATAACATAGTGCTTGACAGGGGGAGGTCCTTTCTCTTTGGCTTGAAGCAGTTGATCTGAATGGATGTCAAATGAGTCTGAAGGCAACAAATTCTCAAAATATGCATGAAGAAATAATTGTTTTGATAATACAAATTGTTTTGGTACACAAGATCTAGTTTGGCACCTGGAGTTGTCCAGGGATCTTTATGTAATTTGGATCACCATACCTAACTCTGGAAGGAGATAATGAGGTACAGTGTACCTATCACATAATCTAGCATTCTGTAAGGTGGACTGGGAGACCAATGCGCCGGTTCCCGGTCCAGTCGGCAGTGCGTCCGCGTTTCTGTGCGTGCGCACAGTCACCCGGCGTCACATGAGCACGCCAAGCTTGTTTTCAGTTACCCTGATCCTGCCTAGGCATTTTTCTATATTGACTACCTGCGTTTTGACCCATTGCCTGACTTGACTACTGCTTGTTGCCGCCTGACCATGACCTCTGCTTGAATTGACCACGAAAACTGCAGTCTGCTCACGACCTCTGCCTGAACTGACCATTCTTCTGTCTCATCCTCCGGTGATACAGCAAAGTGTCCAATCAGTCCTTAAATAGCCCAAAAGTGCATTGCACTTAAGTTGATAATAGTATGCTACATTGTTTTTAGAAAAATGTATTTGTAACTTTGTATCCTCTTACTTTTCAGATAACAACTGAGATTGAATAGACTGCATTAGGTAAAACTTTAGTGAAATTGCTCCCTGTAACAGATTATATATTCATCTATTTAAGTAAGGACTTTTGCATTATATATTTTTTTCTCTGAAGTTCAAAGTAGTATGGACTAGTTGGTGTTTTCTGATTTTTTTGCATGGTGGGAGGGCCTTTTGGGCTATTTAAGGACTGATTGGACACTTTGCTGCATCACCTGACGAAGGGCTTGCCCCCGAAACGTTGTGCATTTTTGTGACGTTATTAAACACGTAAGGTGTTAACCCTGTTTGCAAGCATTCCTGTGTGCCGGTTCCTCCTATTTTTTCTCCAGGTTACTGTACTATGCCAACTAAGTGATATTTATGTGCTAGATGGGCAATAGCACCCCCACGGTTGCTCAATGGGTCAACTTAATCAACAAAGCTCTCCCATCCACTACACTCACATATTTGGACAGAGGGTGCTCTGAAAATTTTGAAATGATATGGGACCCATGGCTTGATGTTAATCTGATAGAGCTCCCTAATATCAATACTAACTGGTTAGCCCAACCTGGCACTAAGATAATTATTATATAATTAATTTACTACTGTATGTATATAAGGTAATGAGTAAGATTGTTCTGTTATTCTACTCTCTGACAACCATATGATTTTAACTGAACTATATATTGGTGACACCATTTGTTAACAGTTATTACTGCTTGTGAACCAAGTTTGGTTGTATGTTCTCCACTCCCCTTTCCCTTGAAAATCAATAATAAAAAAAATGTGTTATCCAACTACTATAAATAACTCCCTTGATAAGAAATGGTTGTGAGAAAAACCATGGTGGAAAACCCTGAAGCCATGATTCAGTGACCACTTACCTTCAGGGCTTACTCTTATTTCTGAGGTACACAGAGGGGCCTATATATTATGCTGTGTACAACGAAATTCAACAAAAAAAAACTGTCTAAAAAGCTGTGTAAAACACCAGAATTTCTGCCACTATTTTACACTGCTTTAGACCTTTGCAAGTAAGATCTGGCAGAAGTTGCTCAAAGAAAAACTGTGTAAAAAAAGATGCCATTTTTACATTGTTGTTTACACGACAATGCCTGGCGATGCGTGGCAAATTATTTTGACATTTTTACATCATATAATAATCTGCTCCAGAGTTTACAGAGTGCATCATCACAATGTGTATTTAATACTCACATACACTAGTAGCCTGGGGTAAAATACTGCTTATGCTGTAAAGGATAGCCTGATCAATAGAAATCATATGGTAAGTGAGCATTGGACATGTATGTGTTGGGAGTACTAAGGTAAATGATATCCAATCTGTTGCCATTTTGACACATTTAATTTATGGGTTAGACTGTGGTACATTAGAAATCGGCAACTACTTCCTTATGAGTTGAGAGTGTTGTTAGGAAGTTATAGTTTACTATGGCCCACATTTAACTTTATAGACACCTTACTATGTAAAAGCCTCTTTCATTGTTAGTTGCATGTAGTGAACATAGACACAGCTCCCCATAAAACAATAATCGCATGGTTGTTTTTTTACCATTCTACCAGTAAATGTAACCTACTGATTTATTGCTATAGGTTACCCTAACTAGGCAAATTTGGTATCTTTTATACATAACTCCAAAAGAGTACCCTATTTGCACTTTCAATTAACCTTATCCATAGCCTGTTCCAATTATGCACTTAATTACACAAGGTTTTATTTACACATAATTGTTTACAAAGAGTTGTGGAGCTTTATGGTAGGCAGCAACAACAAGCTAGGAAATGTCATTTGTGCAAGCTAAAGGACAGCCATGCACTTACTGCTTCGCTAATGATAGGAGTTAAATTCGGAGCTTCCCTGTATTTGCCAGCATTACCATCTGTATGCTTCATTTAAATTTTAATTCAGTACAAGGTGCCAAGCACAGTGATTGTATTTAAACAATATAACATGATTCCTAGATTCTCTGAAGACATAACAATTTGAATATTTGTGCAATAAAGGCATATCAACTATGGTATGTATAAATTTATTGTATTATTGTTCGTCTCTGGAATAATGCTTCTCTGCAATAATTAGCCTTTTAGAACAACAACATGTCAATGCTATTCTGTTCTACTGTAATAGTTATATACTAAAAGCCATTGTAAAGGTAAGCTGCAGATGGCAGTAGTGCTTTGCATGATAATAAACTTCCTACGGGTTACTCTTCCCATCTTGCTAAGTAACTGGATTGGGCATGGCCTTTGTATGTGTCTCAGTAGCAGGGGGGTTATACTAATGGTAGCTGATGAAAGAACAGAGACTCTCAACACGTTTTAATAATTAAAGGTTAATCAATGAAAGATATTGCTGAACATTTTTAGTTTTTGCTTGTATATTGCCTACGCAAATAAAACCACAGAAGAAAAGAACTAAGATTTTACAAAAAAATTGTAAGCATCCCATGGCTTAAAAATAAAAGGAAAGCATTGAAATACAAATGTATTAGCAGAAATCGGTATACAAAATATTAAGATCTGTACTAAGGAATGACATAAAGACATAAATGGAAACTAAATCACTACAATAGAGCTCAGCAAAGAGGTTGCATTTTTTTCGCAGACTTATGAAAACAGCAAATAGACAAATAAGAATGTTGAGCTGAATTCTGAACATACATATTTTAAAAGTACACTGGGGAACCAAATAGTTCTATCTTTAATCTACACATGCCACCATCTTCACTTGGTGTTCATATTCCATTCATCTTGTAATGTATAGGAGGCAGCCATTTTCCAGTGTAATGCAGTTCAACCACATTGATCAGCATCTTAGGGAATATAGTATGTTATCCATTATATAAGTACAGCAATTGATGAAACAAGTGAATTTGCTTGTGACATGAATTGGATTTGCATCCATTCTGATAAATGGCATGACTCCCAGCTTCTCTTTCACCATATGTGCCTTCATTCTACTTTCGTTTACCCATGAGCCATTTCACCACCTTCCCACTCATGCCTTCACCACCTTTTATTACACCTTTTGTCCTTCTCTTATTGGTTAGAATGGCTGGTGTCCTGAGTTTGCATAAAACCAGGGAACAACCTGCAAAAAGTTTGTATGTTATTGTATGTTCACCTGATTATTCTCCAGATACCTAGGGACTGATGTGAATGATGAACCATCTCTACAAACCACTGCCTAATAGTGTCAGTGTTATATAATAAACTGATAATTTATAAGGATCCTTATTAATTAACACAATTTCTGGACAAAAAATATCAGTGTTTTCAAGTTCTGAACCTGGTTTCTGAGACTGGCTGTAATAATGAGTCTGTGTGGAAGATCTAGGATCTATCAGTCTGAAAGTCAATGTAATGTTCATGATTAAATTGTTATCAGCATTAGTGGAAATTCACCTTTATGAAGTCAGGGATAGTAAGAATGGTACAGTCAATTCAAACCCGTTCTGACCCCACGATTTCAAAGACCCTTGATCCAGCCTCCAGCCCCAATGTATTTTACCGTTACTTCTGAGGAATGTATGGAGGATAGAAGGGCATATCTTGTTGAGCAAGATGCATGGAAATTAGAGAAGATCAGCTGGCTTATATATTTAATGTGGTCACTTAGCTAACAACTGTCCATTGATTATCAATTGAATAGTACTAAATCCTCTCCTCATAAAGTAAAGTAAAAAGATTCCTGCTTCCTACACAATTGCAGCTATGCGATAAGAATGGCATGGCATTTCTCTTCATACTATCACTTTGCCCATGTTTTCCCATTTTGACACCTGTTCACCACTAGAGTAGGTCCATTGGGTTTACACTAGCTCCATCTTCATAGCCCACTATAGACTAGTCTTCAAGTCAACTCTCTTATTTTATGATCTATGTATGCATACCTCATCCATTTCCTACCTGTAGTCTCTGCCAAGACAACTCATCACCCCTATGGTTGATCTATAGACCTCTTTCCAGGGACTAGGCCCACTTGGCTGAACCTACCCATGAAAGTGTATATTCAGGACACCTCTCCTCCACGAGCATTCTTCTATTACAGAATCTCAAACCCAGAGAGATTCCCAGGCATGGTTTAGTCTTCTGCCTAAAACAGCCACCTTTCGCTTTGGTAGGAGGAGGTTATATTGGAGGATTACCAAGGAGAGAGTTCTGGGCTGACAGGAGAACTTTACATTTGCAGCAGGAATGGAGAACAAAGAGTGTGGTCAAGGGACAGGCCAGATCAATAGCAATCAGGTGAAGCAGTACAATTACAGCAGATGAGTGGATAGTCAAGGTCAGAGCCCTATCAAACACGCAAATATTGTAGTACAAAGCACAGTCTAAGATAACAGTCAACACAGTCAAGGGTCAGGACAGGCTGCAGGGTTCCCCATAAGGAGTGCGGTGGGTGTTCCCGCTGCACAGCTGGACCACCAGGTATTCTCACAGCTTCTTCATAAAGAAGAAATGTCTCTGGTATTTTGAGGCCTCATCAAAATCACAGTAAATTACCTTTACCTCTAATGTTCAAACTGTTTGACCAATAGAATGGGGCAATAGTTTTTTCTCAGGGGATCTATAATCTTATTCAAATATGTGACAGCAATGAGTGGAAAAAGTCTTTAACACAAAAGTTGGACAATATTATAACCTGGCAATGTCATCAGGTTCCGCAATGCCCTCATTGTTTGTGGACTAAGGAAAATCTCTCTGTATATCAAGCTTGAGAATTGCATCTTCAGAGTCCTCGAAATTATCTTCCTGGGTTATCTAATTTAAAGTAAATGGTTTGAGAAGGCCCCTCACAAATCTCTGCAATCCAAATCTAGTTTTTTCCTGCCAGCATAAAGAATATATTAATGTATTTGTTTTATTAGTTACCATAGACAATTTATCAAGGGTTTCATAATTGGCCCAAACCATGGCTCTTTTCCACAAATTTTGCTATTACAAGCACTGGAAGCCTTCATTTTTAAAGGCTATCTTCACCCCTGCTCCTGTTATCAAGTATCCTAATCTTCATCTGCCATACAGCATTAATTCTTTTGATATTGGTGCAGGAATTATCCTACCCCTCCATCTACCAAACTAGGTCCCAAATGTATTGGTCACTGAAGGGTACTGTTACTAGTACCAGGGCCTCTGGTGATGAGGAATCATATATTATATCATTGCACTGTAAGTCTCATGGGGAAATTTTAAAAATAAAATTGCAAAGAGAAAACATTTTCACACACATAAGAATAAGGGGCTGTTTATCAAGTTCCAAAAATCTGAAAAATTTGGAGCTTGATAAATAACCCCCTAAATATCACAATGTAATATTCTTCATTAGGCTTTTACTGCATTGTCCTTCAATAGCACCTCTTACGGAGCACCAGGCAGATTCCAAAGTCAAATAAAACTTGAATTTATTGTTGCCAAATCATGATAATACAACAGTGTTGCAACCCTCACGCTTAACGCGTTTCGTGCCCTCACGCCACTTCCTCAGAAGCCTGCATTGTAAATCTTAATTGCATATTGCACACTTTTAAGAAGTTTTATTACACACACTGTACACTATTGCACACAATAAAATTTGCATTTGCTATCCTACTGTTGTTCAAAGGACAAATGGTTAGCAACCAATATTACATTCCCCCATATGTTCTCTAAATTCTGACCAAAACATTTTTTTATTTCTTCATATACTACGTTTTTGGACATTGGCGTATTCTGATATTCTAAGTATAGTAGAAGGAAGAAGAACTCCAGCAGTATTACTGCAAACAACTTTTTATTCCAGACATCACAACATGTTTCGGGTTCAATACCATTTATCAAGTGAATAAGGACCATTAACACGTGCTCCCATTTAAAACTCATATGCACTTTG
>CM044444.1:35660563-35678432 GCA_024363595.1 Xenopus borealis | reverse complement strand
AAGTTCGCGAATATGTTCGCGAACATTTTTTCCGCGGTTCGCGCCATCCCTATTTGGGATATCGGTTAGCCATTTCTGGTGTGCTGCCTTAAAGGGTGGGGGTGTTGTTTGAAACAAGATCTTATATAGAGCAGATGTTAGTATAGTTAAGTTAGGTGTCCACAACGCCCTTTCAAACTGAGACTGTGAGGTTTGTATTTCAAAGCCTCCAAACTGTGCTTGAAAGACCTGTCTGAGTTGAAAGTACCTAAAATGGGATAGGTTGGGCTCTGAAAGTTTTTCTTTAAAAAATTCGTAGGAACCAAATGTATTACCATCTAGTACATCTTGTAGACGCCTAATACGTTTACGTGGCCAGTAGAGAAAGTCAGGAAATTTATGGAACTGGGGGAGACGGGAGTTGGCCCACAGTGGTATGTTGGGAGTTAAAGTTGAGAGAGGCTGTGGATATAGTTTGAGTGTTAAGTTCCAAGCCTTTCTTGGGGTTGTTATAACAGCCGGCAGTTTTCCATGGTCTGTGATCGCCCTATATGGAAGGTGCCTTAGTCCTTCTAGTGACCCCATTGCTAGCGCTTGAAGCGTTGTATTCGGGTTATAGGGATCAGGATCGAACCACCATTTGACATAGTGTAGTTGAGTGGCTAGGTAGTAGAGATATAAGTCTGGCAAGCCTAGTCCCCCATCCTTTGTGGTGGGGGTAAGTTTCCGCCATGCCAATCTTGGTGTTTTGCCTCCCCATATAAATCTTAGAAGAACTTGGTTGACAGTCTTAAAAAACCCCTTTGGAATATGAGTAGGGATGGCGCGAACCGCGGCAAAAATGTTTGCGAACATATTCGCGAACTTGCCACAAAACGCGCAAAAGGGTTCGCGAACGTCGCGAACCCCATAGACTTCAATGGGAAGGCGAACTTTAAAAGCTAAAAAAGACATTTCTGGCCAGAAAAATGATTTTAAAGTTGTTTAAAGGGTGCAACGACCTGGACAGTGGCATGCCAGAGGGGGATCAAGGGCAAAAATGTATCTGAAAAATCCAATAGTCGCAGCCACTGAAGCACAGAAAAAATATGCCATATAAATGCTGAAAATAGTCGCAGCCACTGAAGCACTGAAAAAATATGCCATATAAATGCTGAAAATAGTCGCAGCCACTGAAGGACAGAAAAAATATGCCATATAAATGCTGAAAATAGTAAAATATAAAATCCCTCCAATACAGAGCAGTATCAATCAGATTACTAGCCAGCAAACTTTCAACTGTCCCTGAAATCACTAACAGGCAGCTCTCTCCCTACACTAGCTCTTCCAAGCACACACAGGCAGAGTGAAAAAAAGCTGCAGGGCTTCAGTTTTTATAGGGAAGGGGAGTGGTCCAGGGGGTGTAGGGGTGGTCCAGGAGGGAGAGCTTCCTGATTGGCTGCCATGTATCTGCTGGACCAGTGAGAGGGGCAAAAAAAAGCGCCGACTATACGCGAACCCAAAATGGCGAACGTCGCGCGACGTTCGCGAATATTCTGCGAGCGCGAACAGAGGATGTTTGCGCAAACAAGTTCGCGCGCGAACAGTTCGCGCCATCCCTAAATATGAGTAGGTGAGTTATGGAATATATACAGGAACCGTGGCAGATAGACCATTTTAAAGATATTAATTCTTCCCCAGAGAGTCAACGGGAGTCTAGACCACACAGTGAGAGTAGTAGTGAGGGATGATAGGACTGGTTCAAGGTTGCGTGGTATAAAGGTGCGTGTATCTGGATTGATATTGATTCCCAGGTATTTAAATTCCCCTACCACTAACACGGGGATCTCCCGTGGTAAGGCAGGGAGGAGTGTTGGGTCTATTCGTAGTAGGGCAGATTTATCCAAGTTTAACCGCAGTCCTGACAGTTTTCCAAATTGTGTTATGATGGTGGCTAATGTATCTAGTGATGGTCCCGCATCTGCCAAATAAACTAGCATATCATCCGCGTATAGTGATATCCGCTCTTCTAGTGGTCCCAAGTGCCATCCCTCCAATGTGGGAGTTTGTCTAATTTTGATTGCTAAGGGCTCAATGGCTAGAGCGAATAGCAGAGGGGAGAGAGGGCATCCTTGTCTTGTACCTCTAGCCATTGGGAAGGGTCTGGATGTTGTTCCATTTGCCCTGACCCTCGCTACTGGCGATGAATATAGCATTTTGATCCAGTTTATAAAGTTGGGCCCAATGCCAAATTTAGAGAGTGTTACCCATAGGTAGCTCCATTCCACCGAATCAAAGGCCTTGGCAGAGTCTAATGACAGTAGTATTCTCGAGCCTGCATTGTCATGTGTAGTTTGTTAATTAAAAAATAGTCTCCTTAAATTAATGTCTGTGGTTTTCCCAGCCATGAATCCAGATTGATCTGGGTGTATCAAGTCTGGCATTACTTGGGCTAGTCTACTGGCCAGTATCTTAGCCATTATTTTAGCATCATTGTTCAGTAATGATATCGGCCTATATGAGCTACAGGAATGCGGGTCTTTTTGAGACTTCAGTATCAAAACAATGATGGCTTCTAGAAATGACGGTGGAGGGGTCAGATTTTGCATTGCCATTGTAAGGGTATTTAGTAAGTGGGGAGTGAGCTCGTCCACCAGGGATTTGTACAGATCTGCTGGAATACCATCTGGACCCGGAGTTTTCCCAGAGGCCAAGGCATTGATAGCTCGCTGGAGCTCTTGACTGGTGATAGGGGAGTCCAACGTGTCTCTCTGAGTCGCTGTCAATATAGGAGTAGTAATTCTATTGAGGTGTTGTTGTGTCTCTGCCTCTGTGTATCTGGTTTGGGTAGCATATAGTTCTTTAAAGTATGCTGCAAAAGTTTCTACTATATCTTGTGGCATGGATTTTAGAGTTCCGTCTGCAGCTTTTATGGCTGCAATTGCAGTAGAGGGAGTCTGTAGTTTGGCCAGATAGGCTAATGTCCTACTACTCCTGTCCCCAGTTTCAAATGTGCGTTGGTAAGTGTATAGCTGGGCTTTTCGTGTGAGAAGAGTTTGCTCCCTGGTTAGTGAGTGGTGTGAGTCTACTAATTTATTGTACGTTGTCTGAGAGGGGTTGGTTATATAGTCTGCCTCTGCCTCTTCTAACTCCTTTTCTGCCTCCATTACTTGATTTATGGATTCCGTTCTAGCCTTATTGACTGCGTTGCTAAGTTGTCCTCTCATATATGCTTTTGAGGCATCCCAAAGTATATGTGGGGGGGGGCGATCCTGTGTTTAGTTCCCAGTAGTCTCGAACTGCTGTACTAGCCGTTTCTGCTACTGTTGTGTTTTTGAGCCACATTGGGCTAAACCTCCACAGATTGGTAAGGGGTGAACTTGTTACCCGTAGAGTAATAGCAAGTGGTGAGTGGTCAGAGAGAGCACGGGGAAGATATTCTATTTTTACCACTTTGGGTAAGAGGTCGGGTGTTGCTAATGCTAGGTCAATCCGTGAAAGTGAGTGATGGGTGGCAGAGTGGCAGGAGAAGGCCTTTTGGGTGGGGTTTTTCCACCTCCATAAATCTGTTAACCCCAGTGCCTTAGCCCATGTAATTAGTTTATCCCCAACTGGAAAGGGGGGGTTTAACTTATCCATGTGCGGATCCATTAGGGCGTTGAAATCACCCATATAACATGTGGGGGCTGTAGGAAGATCTGCCAGCTTTTTATCAATTATGTTGAGTAAGTTCATATTAAATGGGGGCGGAACATATAAGTTAACTCAAAGGGGAATTGGCTATTGTACAGTGAAGGATAATAAATCTCCCATATTGATCAGTTTTAAGCGTGAGTAGGTTAAATTGAAGAGACTTCTTTACCAAGATTGATACCCCCCTAGCATACGTCGAGTAGGTGGAGTGATAGGCGTGTCCTACCCATTGTCTCTTTAATGCTAATATTTTCTGCCCTGTCAAGTGTGTTTCTTGGAGTAAGAGCAGAGATGGTGTATGCCTTTTAAGATAGTTAAACATTTGTGCTCTCTTGAATTTGTCGTTTAGTCCCCGAATATTCCAGGAGATTAATGTGATGTCAGCCATAGATCAATAGAATGAAGTAATTGGTGCAGGGCTTTGTATGATTGTATATGGAATATGTATAAAAGTGTAGAAGGCTCTCTGTGTCCCTATTACATTCAGAGCTGTGTAGTTTAGCAAAAAGCAGTGCATCACACAATGGCATATTAACATAACAGAAAAACAGTAAACATAACATAACTCCCTTGCCCTCACCCTCCCTACCCACCCTCCCAACTTGGGCAGGTCTTGCACCCATTAACAAATTCTGCAGTAGCAGGTTATATTGGGGGAACATGTAACCAAAACATTTTTTGTGTGTGTATCATACCAACCATTTCGTATGGTCTGTGCTGACTGTTAATTGATTTACTCAAACTTTTTTAGTCCAAGAGTGATATTAAGTGATTCCCTCTACGTGTGTTGGCAGGTTCCTATTCCAGCTGCAGGGGTCCATGACTAGGAACCTATAGGTATTATCCTTTTGGTAGTTTGTGTAAATAATTAAGTTCCTGTTCTCCAAAGTCCCTTTGCAGGCCCTGATGGTCACTTAGTGTCAGTTATAGGCTAGCTTGGGATATTCCACAAAGGTTTGAAGTTGAAATATAGTACTTTGCAATTTTAAGAGGTTACCTCACCTGTATTCATTATAGGTTACTTGCCAAGTTTTGGAGAATCTTCTTGATTTCTGTAAAGAAGTTGTCTCTTATTGGGGATTATTCGGAGGGGTCCTCCTTTCTCCTGGTGGGGAATGTCTTACCCCTTTGCGTGTCAGCCATTCCTCTGCCTCTGCTGGTGTGGTGAGGAATAGTACTCGATCTCCATCCTGAATTCGTAGTTTTGCTGGGTAGAGCATGCTGTATGGAATGTTTGCATCTCTTAGGCGCCTCTTTATTGCTGTAAAGGTGGCCCTCTGCTTTTGGATTGTAGGTGAATAGACGGGGTAGAGGGATACTGTTGTTCCATTATAGAGTATGGGCCCTTTTATTCTGGCCGCTTTCAGCGCAGCATCTCTGTCTCTGTAGTGCAGTAGTTTTAAAAGGAATGGACGTGGCGGGGCACCTGGCGGGAGGGCTCTAGTAGGTACCCGGTGTGCTCTCTCTACTGCAAAAAGCGGGGTAAAGGAGTCTGCGCCCAGGGTATCCTTTAACCATTTTTCAATGAAAGTTTCTGGATGCTGCCCTTCTACCCTTTCTGGGAGACCGATGATTCGAATATTATTTCTGCGTAATCTGTTTTCTAGGTCATCGGTTTTGTCCGACGCTTGTTTGAGTTGAGTCTTAATATCCCGGATGTCTTGTTGCATAGGTGGGATTAAGTCTTCCACGTCTGATACTCTGTTCTCTACAGCTGTTGTGCGTTCACGAATATTTTGTAGGTCTTGACGCAGTAAGGACAAGTCAACTTTAATTGCTTCTAACTGCGCTGTTGTAGTGGTACGACTTTCCATTATTGCCCCCAGGATCTCGCTCATGGTTGGTTCTGAGCCTTCCTGAGTGAGTTGTTTAGGTGGAGGAGATGGTGGTGAAGATGGATTTGAGTCTTCCTCTGGGAGAGGTGGCTGAGGTTGAGAGTGGGCAAAACGCTCTAGGCGGGTTGCTGCCTCTGTCTTGGTTTTTTGGGAGTGTTTCCCCATTTTGATATTACTGTTCTGTTATTGTGTTCCTTGCTACTTGCAATTTCAACAGGCAGCAATGTGCTAGTTAGGGTATTGGTTGGCACACACACAGTTCTCGTGATCAAATCACATTATTTACGTATTGTCTTGTATATTTAGGGGTTTAGCTTAACAGTCCCGGCCTTTTTTTCCCCCCTCTCCCCACAAGCTGGTTAAAATTGTAAGCAGTTGGCATATACCAGGTGTAAGGGGTGCTTTGCAATTCACACAGTTCCTGTTGGTAGGCATTTGGGGTATATTTACCCTGGGCTCTGTTGTGTGTACAGCTTCTGTTCCTCCTTTTCTCCCTAGCGTTTGCAGCTTTATTACTGTTACAGTGGAGGAGTTGCAAATGGGTAGTTTCTTTGTGGGCAGATTGACTCACTGCTTGCAGGCTGCTGCGTGTTAGTTAGCAGCCTAATTGTAGAGTGTTAGGCAAGCAGTGGCGCTCCCGGGGACCCGTGCACACTCACCCTGGGTGTCCTATGCAGGGAAGATTGGTACCATCCCACACAGGTGCATACAGGATCTTTCCTTCCTGCACTCGTGGACGCGCGCTGGACAGGCACCAGGGATCAGGCCTCCGCCTCCCCAGTAGGCCGCAGTCGGGTTCTGTCCGTGGATGCAGTGGTTCTGTCGCAGCCCCCGTGGCTCCGCGATGTCACGGTATCAGGAGGATATGTCTCCTCTATTTGGGGTATGCTGCCTGCTTTATAGGGGCTTAGTTTTATTTTTGGTCCCGGGAGCCGTGAATGTGCGCCTCTTCAGTTGCGTGGTTAGCCACGCCCCCATTCCTTTTGAGCTTTAACATCTTATTGAAATGTTTAGTAACTATAATAAAATATTTAACAGCTGGATATTCTAGCCCTAAGGGGATCATGACACCATAGGGAAAACCAGCATGCTAAACTCTTATTTTCATTATATGCAAGATCACTAAAATAGCATTTCAATAATATGTCTGGCAAACTTCACAGTTCATCAGGTAAGGTGGTATTTGCCCAATTCATAAGTTTCATATCATTCCAATAAAAAATAATACACATTATTGTGCATTAGATATATGACATCATCCAGACCTTAAGGCCACTATTTTGGATGTGCTTGTCACACTTAAATTAGCACCAATCCCTGCCACTCTCTTCCTGGGTCCAGATACTGTAGACAGATCGATCACTTACAACTCAGTTCAGGGCTGGGCCAAGTTGCTGCAGGCCCAAGGCAGGGTGCATGCATCATCCCGCCCCTTGTGTGTGTGTACATTGGCATGCACACACTACAGTGTCTCAGAGGCAGGAACACTCATCTCAAGTAGGAGCCTCAGTTAAAGAACTCCCATAGTTACCTGCAGCTGGCATCATCTTCACTTCAGGAGCTAGGAACTAGGGGCAGCCAGGTAGAAGAGTTACGTGCTTGGCGCCCCTTCAACTTTGCTCCCTTGGCAAGTGCCTCTTCTGCCTACCCCTAGTTTTGGTTTCGGTAAAGTGGTGCAGTTTAGAAAGGTTGCAAGTTCAAATCCTCTAAAACTTAATCTGTTTCCAGTCCCATCCAGGTCCAGATTTGTGGAGAGGCCACCTAGACCCGGGTCTAGGGCAGCAGGATTTAAGGGGTGGCATGCTGCCAAACCACACCCACATTGGTTCAGAAATTTAAATTTCATGTGCGCCAATTCCCATTGCTCTATCTGATGAAAATTTGAGCAGATAAAATGGAGGGGACAGTGGCGATAAACACCAGCGGGCCTAGGAGCGCCCGCTAGGTATATCCGCCCATGGTCCCATCCAGAATGGAGCCAGATGGCTACATCCCATGGATCACAACTTCCTTAAAAATTGTTTTTGCTGCCGATATAATTGAACAAAAATCTACAATAAAGTGATCAAGCAGACTGCAATGTGTTTAGGCCTAAGAGCTTCATCAATCCAACTATAGGAAACGTACATTTATTTGGAGCCACAAGTAACTCTGTCTTTACAAAATTCACAGATTTATAATTGTTCAAACATCAATGCATGCACTACCACAAATATACTTCACTAAAGAATACGAAATCCAATTAATTTGCAATCAGGCCTACTGATGCCTCAAACCTAATAACTTTTAAGTCTCTCAGCTGGCATACTTGCAAATATACCAATGAACAACGGTCAGATTTGCTGGATACCTCAAAGGAAAGTTTTGAGAGGAAGAAAAAGTAACAGAACAAATCTCTAATAGTGTAGTATTCTTAAACAATTGTTTTATACATATTTATATTTGCGTGCAATCTTTAACACCCATATGGAGTGATATAAATAACTTGGTGTTCAGTGAAAATCAAATATCGTACACTATATTTTCAAAATGTGTGAAAATGCTATTATCATACTTACACCGTGATTCTCAGTGATGTAATTCCAAACTCTAACAAAATCGTGAAAATGACCAAAAACTCCACAACAATAAACTCGCTAGATTCCTAGTGACTCCAGAGGCACATCTCACTCACCGGACGTGAGTTGAATCAGGCAGAAAACAATATCGCTGTTTAACTCTCCCAGACACTCTTCTTCAGCTTAGAAGTGGAGAGAAAATATGGACACCCATGTGTAGGCTTTCTTATGGTTAAGTTTAATAAATATATAAAAAATACACTCACAAACAGAGTCCCCTCGTGTCCCTTTAAAAAAGTCTCTGCGTTGCGTCTTTCGCTGCTGTTTAAGGCTCCGTGGCGTCCCTCCAGAGTCCTATGGTTTCTCCAGCAACACACGCTCTCGCAGTTAATGGGTTGTCCGGCTGTACCACTAACGCGTTTCGCCTTGTCGGCTTCTTCTTTGAGCGATAACGTCAGTTCTCTCTCCACTCCTTCTTATTCGCTCCTTTACGATCGTCAGAACGAACGTTTTGTATAACTTTATTAGTCCAAAAGTGCATTTCACGACAGTCCATTTGCAATGTGCATAAATGAACGTGTCCCATATCAATTACTTCCTTAACAGATAAAATACTTGACAATTAAAATACTTAACAAATAAAATTAAACCAGGATAAGTTCTTTAAGGGATTATTTCCTAAAATCTACGCTTCCCTATAAGAATTGTAACAGTTCTATTAGGATACAGTCTCACAATTGTTGCAATTAGAATTATGTATCAATTGGAGTTAGTATTCTTACCCGTGATACTTTTTGTTACATTTGTATATCTTAATTTAAAAACACTCTTAGGTTAAAATCAATATTTAAACCTGATGGGACTAAAGATTTTAATTTGTGGATCCACCAACTCTCCCTTTGTAACGTCTTATTACTTAGAACTTGCAAACAGGGGAAGGAGAACCTGAATTTTGCTGGAAAAGATTTTGGGAGGAGAACCATTTCCATTTCCACGGACTTTATTGATATACTTGCAAATATAGCCTTAACGAAAAGAATCTACTCCTGCACATTTTTCCCCTCTTTAAAATGCTTTACATTGTTGCTATATGATGCACATATTCCTTAATTTCCCCTTTGAGAGGGCTTTATTTACTTCAGGTTTATGCACTTTAGGTCTAATGCTCCATCGGATGATAAAATAAAATCTATATTTAAGATGATAGTTGAACATACAAAATCTATAAACTGCTTCTATCATCATGAATATTTTAGATAGTAATGTAAGCCTTCGCGGGTACTTTAAGATCTATTGTATGGAAGCAATGGGACAAGGGGAACTATATTTTCTGTAAAAATATAGAGAGGTAGATAGATGGTACTCTTGGCTCAGATTATTCGACTTTCTTGTTAAATGCTTTAGATTTATCTGGTCTTTGTAAATGGGCATCTTGGATTGGCTGCTTCCACCTGGATGTCTATAATTAACAAATGTCCTCATATCCAAACTACAATCAAAACAGTCAGATATGTGACCTTTTATCCAGAATGCTGGGAACCTGGGGTTTTCAGGATAAGGGGTCTTTCTATAATCTGGATTTCCATACATTAAGACTACTAAAAAAAATCATTAAACATTAGTTAAACTAATAGCCCTGCTTTGCCTCCACTATCTTAGTTGAGATCAAGTACATGGTCTAGGGCATTAGAGGATGTCCTTTGTCTTTATAATGTCTCACTGGACATGTGATAAAGTGGGCACTTCAAGCATTTACACCAACATTACTATTAAAGACGTCCATACAACCTTAAAGGAGAAGGAAAATCAAAAATAACCTTCAGCTCTAAGTGTTGCCAATGAACAGAACATATCTTTAACACCAAACATTCCTCATTAGTTTCTTCCCCAATAAAAGGGCTGCAATCGTTTTAAAAAAAAGTTTAAACATGTATATAAAATCATACCCAGTTTGAAGTCCAAAAATCACTCTGAATAGGGCACATGCATGCGCAATAGTTAGTAGTAGTGCCTTGTGCATGCGCACTAGAATTTGTGTTCCCTGGGCAGCGATGACGTTGTGGTCATGTGATGGAGCCATACATCATCTCTGACCCCTCTACACCCACCACACTCATTCTATCTCCAATCGTGATCCTGCTTCCCTATTCTAGGACACTCCGTGAAGCTCCTGCACTCTCTCTGGTTTTAGATTTACAGTTTGTCAGTAAATGAGTGCAGGAGCGGAGTAGCAAAGCTGTAATATAAAAAGCAATCCAGCAAACGGGTATGTCTGACTGAGGTCTGCAGTAATTAATTATAAAAAAATTAAAAGATGCATACCTTTATTGTTAACTCTAAAGCTCTAGGCGCATGCTAAGGGAGGAAGTGACGCACCTATTTGAAAATGGAGGCGCCAAACTTTACACAACGGCAAAACTTTATGACGCTGCTGCCCAAAAACAATTATGAAATTACAGTTTTTAATCTGGCGTTTCAGGAGGGGGCCTGATGATGCACAAAATGGAGTAGGTTATATTTTTTTCGTTTCCTTCTCCTTTAATATACCAGCCCTATTCAAATGAACCTAAATGCAAGAGTTCTAGTGAAGTTTCGCTAGGCAGAAATTAACGCTAGCATCAGTTCTCTTTGAAATGCTTGCACAACTTCACATTTTAGTGAATTAGGGCAGTGGTAATGAATTTGCGCCTGGAGTGTGGAGAAGCAGTTCCTGGCGACAATACACTCTTTAGTGAATTTGCCCCATAGACTCCATTTTAATCAAATAATCCACATTTTTTAAATGACGTCATTATTAACATATTTTTAAGCTGATACTCCATACTTGGCATAATCCATCTATTTTTATATTTGCCCTTTTTTTGAATTAAGAATTTAGTATAGACTGCATAAAAGTGATTAAAAAAAATAAAAAAAACCTTCCTTATTTAAGAGACATTTAACTGAAATAAAGACTTTCTTTGTAAGCTATATGCATCAGTGACCTTTTCTGTGCTCATGGTCCACATGCAGAAAAATATGTTGAAAAAAATAGGTTCTAATAAATATATAATTCAGTTTTAGTAATCAAGCAAATAAGCAGATAAACAAATATTTCTGCCTTTGTACAATAACTTGTGCCAAATGGCACATTGGTTTTTTTTTAAGTAATGCTGCATAGAGGAATTCAGTACCTACTGTAATTTCTCAGTTTCCATGGAAATAAAAAACAGATTTAATTCAGGATGTACATAAGGTCTTATAAGCTAATAAAATGTGTAGTTATACTGTAAAATTATTCCTTGCTAAAAACATACTGAAAAAAATGGCTGCATGGCTGTGCAAACTATAACTATATATTCAGACATGCATAAGAGGAATGCTCTAGGTTTATAATATCAGTGGCAAAGACTAATAGACAAGTGTAGGATAGGCTGCATGTTGTCCCCCTGAATTAAGTAGTTCTGTAAATTGACTTCAAGGGACAAATCTTTAATTAGTTAAATCTAGTAGTGCATGGCATGTTAGAGACCTATGGTGGTCAAACCATGCTCCATGTGGGGTAACTGGTATTTTTTTATGGATCAATAAATTTGTATTTTCTTACAGCATGGTATTACAGAGAAAATTTATTTGTCACACCTGAATTAAGTACTCTGTAACTAATCTCTGTATATTGTACATTTCATTTATTAAAGCCCCATCATTTCAGTACCGATGGGAAGTAATACCCATCCCAGACAAGGAAGTAGGACCTATACGGAGATATGTAGGCAAGTGAAATGCTCATTTTCTTCTGCATCCCTTCCACACCAGTATGGATGGGCAGCAGTGCCTTGTCCAATTTACAAAGTAGGATCTGTAACATAGACAATCAGTTGTAATCATGACCTATAAGCAGGGTCAAACTGGGCTGCTCGCCCTTTGTCTTTTATATATATATATAAACAATGTGTCTTGAAGTGCTGGCAATGGTGGGGGCGGAGTGGGGGACAGAGGTCTCAGGGGATTTGTGGCAGGGGGCCACTGCAGGTGGCCAAGGGGGGAGGTCGGGGGCTCATGCAGGTGGCAGAGTGAGGTTGGGGGTCAAGTTGGGTGCCCATGATATGGCAGCCTCACTTGGCTCAGACCACTCCCACCATGCCTAAAAGACCTTTTGACTTTCTCCTTACCACTGTAATGCTTTTGTCATAGTAGTACAATAACCATTATTAGTAACTCCAAAATGTGAGGGGGCAGGCATTTGGTTTCCCTCCCTTCCGCATGTGGGCCAAGACAGGAGCGATACGGGAGGAGAACCCCTTGATTAAATTGTAGGTAGTAGTTAGCGAAACCAACAAATCTTTGGATGGCCTTGGTACTAGTGGGGAGAGGCCAGTCTTGAATTTCGTACCCCTCACGAGAGATAACCCAGGAAGGGAATCCTGGGTACTTCTTTCACCTGGGTTCGGTGAGTTTCCATGTCTTTGGAGAAGATTAGAATGTCATCCAAGTACATGACTATGGATTGCCCCAGACGATCTCTGAAGATGTCATTCACAAATTCTTGGAAGATGGTGGGGTCGTTCCAGAGGCCAAGGAGCATTACCAGGTATTCAAAGTGCCCATCTCTGATGTTGAATGCCGTCTTCCATTCATCCCCCTCTCAGATGCGGATTAGGTTGTAAACTCCTTGGAGATCCAATTTAGTGAAAATCTTCACCCTTCTGAGTTGGTCTAATAGTTTATAGATGATGGGTAGCGGATATCGTTTTTTCATTGTGATCTTATTGAGACCCCTGTAATCAACAGGCACAATCCACCATCCTTCTTTTGCACAAAGAAGAATCCCGCCCCAGCAGGAGAAGAGGAGGGTCTAATGAATCCTCACTGGAGGTTATCTTGGATATATTCCTTTATCACAGAAGTCTCGGCAGGAGACAAAGGGTAGGTACGACTTCTGGGGGCATGGTACCAGTGAGAAGTTCGATAGGACAGTGGTATTAGTGATGAGGAGGGAGAGTCTCTGCAGACTTCTTACAGAAGATGTCTGAGAAAACTTTGTACACTGCGGGCAGACATTGCAGCTCCGCTGCATCGAGTGACTCCTGGTGAACGGGCTTAGCTGGCAAACAGTTCTTTTGACAAAAAGGGCTCCACTGGGATATCTGGCCGGCCGACCAGTAAATAACAGGATTATGCAGATGGAACCAGGGTAAACCCAACACAACTGCAGATGAAGGGCAGTCAATAATGAGGAATGACAACCTTGGTGTAGGGATACGACCATCATGGAGAGTTCACCTGTAGTCTCAGAAATTATTGCAGAGGTTAACAGTCGATTATCTATCGCCAAGACCTTCAGGGGGATTAGAAAGGTGGAACAGGGAAATCTACAGAAACTTGGCAAAAGAGGCATCCATGAAGTTTCCTGCAGCCCCAGAGTCAAGGAAAGCAGAGACATTGATGGTCTTGTCAGAAAGTCGAATCTGTAATGGCAACAAAAATTGATGAGCGTTCATATGGGGTGCAGGTTCGATGCCACCCAGGTAAAGTTCCCTAGATTTACCTGTTTGTGGAGATCTCCCCAACTTTGCAGGACAGTTGTTGGTTAAATGGGTTTTGCCTCCACAGTATAGGCACAGTCCTGCCAGCCGTCTTCTGAGTTTTTCTTGTTTGGAGAGGTGCATCCGACCAATCTGCATAGGTTCCTCTGAGGAATGACAGGCAAGGAAGAAACAGGAGCAGGAAGGAGAGGTCTTTGGATGCGTGGTGCCAGCACAGGCAGGAGTCTTCTACTACTCTCCTTATTGGTGCTCCAGGTGTTGGGTTTCTACCTTGATGGCAAGAGCAATCAAGTTTCCAATTGCTCAGGGAGATCTCTGGAGACCAAGTCGTCTTTGAGCCTGGTTGACAAGCCTTGATAGAACACAGCTGCATAAAACTCTTTTTTCCAGTTAGTTTCAGCCATCAAAGTTCTGAAATCAATGGCATATTCACTAGCACTGTGATTTCCCTGCCAGATCTGTAGGAGATGGGATGAGGCATTAGCGACACAACCCAGAGCATCAAACACAGTTCGAAAAGCCTGGAGAAAATCTTTGGCAACGAAGGTCAAAGGGTAATTCTTCTCCCAGAGGTGTTGCCCACTCTTTTGGTTTACCCTCCAAACGATATATCACATACCCCACCATGGCGCTTTGAAAGGGTTGAAACTCGAACTGGATTGGGCACTTAGTAGCTAAACTGCTACAGGCTTGAGGATCCCCATTAAAGCGAGGTGGAGGAGGGATGCAAGACCGCTGCAGGGGGAACGCCAGCCCTTGGAGGGCTCAGCCCAATTATGATGTCATATTATAATATTTTTTTTGATAGGCTAGCATTATATGGAACATTCATCAATTGCAAACTGTCTTTCTCAGCTGAAACACATAGTAGATGGTAGGATCTTTAGGTTAATTTCTCTTGACCAAGATTGTTTTTTTCCACTCTAGTATAGAGTGCTCAACCTGTAAAAACTTTTTGTGGGCAAAGTGACCGATAATGAGTAGACCTTCCATCGACCAAAAAATATATCAAAATTTATTTATACTAGAAGTTAGGGCACAAAGTGAAAAAAATACTGGATGGTGGATATTTTAGTACTTTGCACCCTGGCTTCAAATGTGTAAATAACCACTAATGTTATATCTGTAACCATAGCATATCAGTGTTTGTTTTTTTGTTTTTAAGAATTCAAAAGAATGCAAAAAATTACTCTTTTTATGGTATGCATAGGGGTATATTTATCAAAGAGTGAAGTTAAGAGTGAAGTTCCGGCACTAGAGGGAAATGCCAATGCTCTACATTAATTTCTATGGGATCTTTAAAGGCGTATTTATGAAAGGGTGAACTTTTACTTCACCCATTGATGAATATGCCTTTCCCATCCCATAGAAATGAATGGAGAGTGGCGAAATTTCCCTCTAGTGGTGGAACTTCACTCTTTCATAAATCCCATCACAACATCACCCGGCAGTGCATTTCACAATCTCACTGTCCTCACTGTGAAGAACCACCTACACTGCTTCAAATGAAAGTCCTTTTATTCTAGTCTGAAGTGGTGACCTCTGGTGCGGTGATCCTCTTTATGGGTAAAAAGGTCGCCTGGTATAATGTCCTCTAATGTATTTGTAAAACCAGACTTGAAGTTCAACATAGTAGTTTTCTAAGTAGCTCCACAACTAAAGCATAGTGGAGAATAAACTTAGAATACCATGAAGACCTAAGAAAGCTCATAAGGTCTGAAAATTAGATGGAGTAGGTGGTTGTGTAACAGCGTTGACATGGTCAGGGTCAGGCAATAATCCCTCTTGTGAAATTATGACTCACAAATGACAGCTGAGTTGGTCTGAAGTGGCATTTGGAAAGGTTCAATTTCAGTCTTGCAGAATCAATGCATTTCAGGACATTTTTTTAGGTACTCATCATGAGGATCCATAGTTGGAGCATAGACAATTATATCATGTACAGTCACTGGAAAGCAACCGAGCACAGGGATTGGATTGTTTAAGTAACTAAACAGTCTCAGGGCAGGTGCAACAAGTGGATCTTTTGCAAAGTATTTCAAGAAAATATGCTTTGGTAATAAAGAAACAGCTGAACCTGTATCAAGCATCAGGTTTATGGAGAGTCCCTTGTCAGCAGAAGCAGTATTGACATTGACAGTACATATAATAAATGTACCAGCTTTATCCACACTTAATACTGTAACATTTGTAGTAGTGACTTCATGATCATCATTAGCAGAACTACGGCAGATCTTAGCAAAATAACCTACCTTTTTGCAATTCCGGCACTCTACAGATTTTGCAGGACATGTAGCATAATGTGTTGTGTTGAACCACAGTGAAAGCAGTATTTTTTATTTGTATTTGCTGCATGGTTTTGCAGTGAATCCCATTCCTTAGAACTGTATTTTGCCTGTGACTGTGCATTATTAGGCCCCAGTGCTGAATTCACTGAGTGTTTCAATTTTGCTAGCAACTGTAATAACCTTTGCAAGGGTTAAATCCTGCTCTAGGAGCAGTCTCTCTCTAATGCGTGGTGGATTTGTTTTTGCCACTATTTGGTCTCTTAGCATTTCATCTGATAGATTCCCAAAGTCACAGGTAACAACCAGCTCTCTCAAAGCTGCTACAAATTGTTCTGTGAACTCACCATAACGTTGTCCATGTTGGCGGAATTTAAATCTTTCAGCAACCACATTTACTCTTGGCATGAAAAGTTTTTTTATAGCAATAAGTGCAGTTTCATAAGTCTCATCAGGTAATGGTAATGTATAGAATATACGCTGTCCCTCTGCTCCCAGGCAGTGAATAAGTAAAGCACACTTTCTAGCATCAGAAATCTCCCCTTGGTTAGCAGCAATAATGTAATTGTCAAACATATGGATCCAAGCAGTAAAAGGTATGGTAGGCTCACCAGAATTTGGGAGAAAAGGTGCAGGGTACTGCAGAAGTAGAAGAGACATCTCGTTGCTAATTTGTTGTGTTTTGATAGCCGATGATGAGTAGAGTATAACAGTGCTTTATTTGCAGGCTCATGCAGCCATTTCATAACAGTAACATAAACTCTAGCACCTTAAGCAGTATAGAACGTACTGTATGCACAGTATAACTCATGTGCACAGCGACATCTACAGGCCATTTGTATAAACACCACAGTTTGGGTCTTATGATGGTCCCCCAATTGTCTTGTAATTGTCTAAACGATAATTATTTTCCTTTTGAATATTATTTTTTATTTTTTTTTGCAGGTGGCTGGTATGCCTACTTTATGCATCAATTTAAGCAACATATGATCATACCTAAATATGATGATAAGCAGGGCCATATTTTTATTAAGGCCCCTGAGGACCTGTGTCTAGGGCAGCACAGTTTTGAGAGTGGCCTTCAGGCCTTGTCATGAGAAAGGTCTAGGTCAACTTAAACGTTGACCTGTTGTAAAACCCACCACTGGTTTTGAGTGCCGGCGCATAAGCGCAGGCATGCGTCAACTTAGGCGCCGGCGCCCATCAAATCGGACGCCTGCACCAGAATGGACGCTCGTGCCAAAATACTTAGGAGCAATGACCTCTAATTTGGGAGCCTGGCTTCCTATTGGTCCCTGATGTGTCTGTCTTCCTCAGCCTGCTCCTGATTGGTTCCTGTTCCCTTAAATACCTTCATCTTCCTCCACAAATTGCCCAAGGTGGCTTCAGTTCCTACTGTTCCTGCTAATGCCCTGGTTTTTTAGTTTCCTCAAAACTTTGTGTGGTTTTACATAATAAAAAATTTAGGAACTAGTCGTCCTTGGACCAGACACTAGCCTTTCATTAACCCTACAGGCCTGACATTATTGCGTGCATAGCACATTCTATTGATCAGCTGGTAGATCACAGGAAAGCAGAAGTTGCTGGGTCTTATAGCATAAATTAAATAGCATATGAGTTGTGATCTGTTCTCTACATGCCTATATCCCTAATAGGCCATCACTTGTATTATAGGATATATATAATTAATATCTTACCATACACAGGTCCTGTATCCTATTTGCTAAATGAAAGGGGACATCTATCTTAAAGGGATCCTGTCATGGGAAAACATGTTTTTTAAAAAACTTATCAGTTAAAAGTGCTGCTCCAGTAGACTTCTGCACTGAAATCCATTTCTCAAAAGAGAAAACAGATTTTTTAATATTCAGTTTTGAAATCTGACATGGGGCTAGACATTTTGTCAATTTCCCAGCTGCCCCTGGTCATGAGACTGCCCCTGGTTGTGCCAGTACAACTGCTTTCTGGCAGACTGTTGTTTTTCCTTCTCAATGTAACTGAATAGAACACAGTGG
>CM044444.1:35623380-35643750 GCA_024363595.1 Xenopus borealis | reverse complement strand
ATATATATATATCTCAAGAAAACATATTTGGATCTTACTGATACTTTTTATATTTGGAAATGCAATTGACATTTGTGGTTTTAGAATTTGTAAGTTTAGTTGTTTTCAAAATCTCTAAAATCTGACCTTTAAAGGAATTGTTCTTTATAAAAATAAAAACTGGGTAAATAGATAGGCTGTGCAAAATAAAATGTGTTTCTGAAGAGTTATGTCCTATGTGGGCCCCCTTCAAGTCGCTGACTAACTCAAGAGTTAGAGAGCTGCAACGCAGAAAGAAGTATTCCGTTATGTTGGACAACCGCTCACTCCAGGCTTTATACATTAAATTGTTTGGCAAACTATATTAGAAATTCTGTTTGTCCAAATTACTCTGCCACTCTTAGGGGCAGTAAAGGAATCCATCATCGCAACAGCATCCGGCAGGGCATTCTACAACCTCACTGCCCTTACGGGGAAGAACCACCAATGCTAAAATTAAATTTCCCTGTAGTCTAAAGGGGTGGCCTCTGGTGAGGTGATTTCATATCTCTTGAACAAAAGATGCATTTTATGTTTTTTTATTGTTTTCTGTTTTTTTTTTTTCTTGATACCCAAGTCTGTATGGGAAATTGAATACTGTGAAATGCAAATGTCAGTCAGGTTGCAAAACCTTTAACACTTAAGTTTTGCTGTTTTGAATTTTGGCTTTTGTGTTGCATCAACCACCTTCAAACAGAATTCACCTTCTGATGTTAACGGGTCAGCCACGAAAATTGTACTACACTCTTAATATTGTGGGATTATTGGTACCCTGTGAATGTTATTCATTTTTTCTCAAAATATACTACATTTTATATTTTGCAAATGTGTTTTGGAACCGAAGAAAGTGTTGGAGATACAGCAATTTATGTATTTCTGGGGATTTGTCCCTTCAGACATATAAAATATGTTTTTCTGTGTTTTAAGAATACAGGCATATTTACATAACTTATGCTGACCTGAAAAAATATATATTTATAATTTTTTATATGATCCCAAATGTTTTGGCTAGGTCACCAAATGATGTGTGTATCTGCCCTATTTGGACATTCATGAGCTGGACAAGTGAAGACTATGGAAAAGAACTGCATTAAGGTGCAGATGCAGCCCTTGTCCAATAGCTTTTTCAAGCCTGCCTATTAGCTGGTTGAAAATCTATAAGCTGCCTGCTTAGTAAGGAGGAGTCTGCAGCTTTTAAAAGGCCCATCCATGGCCAGCTTAAAGGTGAACTAAAGCTTAACCAAATAAGTAGGCTAGAAATGTTGTACAATAAGTTTTGGGCTTCTGTACCAGTTCAAGTGGACCACAGTCCTTCAGCATTAAAGACCAGTGTCTTCAAAATATTCCCCATTAGCTCCACATCTTTTTTTTCACTGCACATGCTTTGTGCTGCTGTCCATTCTTGAGCTTAGGGACCAAAAATATGCAGTATGCATAGAATATAAATGTCACAATATATTAGTAAATAATACATGTGATTACGAAATGGCAGCACAGAAAATTTGATATTCGGCCCTGTAGCATCATCTTATATTACACCTCATTTTCTGCCGGATAATATGTGAGGACCCCTAAGCTAAGCTTAACGGCTGCTCAAACCCCACTGTGCATGTCTGATTGCGGCAGACACTTTTCAAAGGGGTGGCCTTTATTGAGATGCTGTAACTTTAGGCTGGTGCATTAAATTAAGTTCAGCAGCATTTGTAGTGATATTAATCTTTAAGATATAAAATTCACCTTTAAGTCTTTAGGTAGTAAATGAAAAGTATAGTTATTTGGAGTATAAGTCTGATATGAGATGAAGGAAGGATGCAAATCTGTTTTTAGGGTCAATATAAAGTGGCAATTAACTCTCCCTTTTTATATGTTATATTAATTATGTTCTTTTACATAGGTAATGTGCAACATTTTGCTGAAGACAACAGTTACAGTTTTCCCAAAAGATCCAATAATGGCAACAAGAAACCTGCTGAAGAAGCATTTGCAGACGCTGTTTGGGACTTTGGAAATGAAACCGGATCAAATTCACCTTCAAAATCAGAACCGATAAAAGAGACCTCAACAGCGGTACTTTACGAGTGGGATGAACTAAATCAAGAAAATACAGACATTTCTGAACTTGAATTTAATTCTGATGTAAATAGTCTTTCAGAAAACAAGGATGATGATAGCCTCAGCAATAATGAAAAAAACTATAATGAACAGGAGCATATAAGTGCAGATGCAGTTCAAAGTGGTCTTAAACTTGGTAATTGCAGGACATACTGTCGTTCTAACAAGGCAAAGCAGTCACAGGGGTCATCAAATTTTGATAAACTTTTAGATGGCAGAACCCAACTAGCAACGAAACCCAATTATGCATCAGAAAAAGAAAAGTCAAACCCTGTGGATAAAAGTTTTAGCACTGGGGCTAGATCTACAGTGAGGACTAGAGACTATACAGTTCTTCACCCATCTTGTTTATCTGTTTGTAATGTTACCATACAAGATAGCATGGAGCGTGGCGTGGATGAGTTTACTACCACACCAACCACAGATCTGGGAGAAGCAGGGCGCCTCCGAAAAAAAGCAGATCTGGCAACAACAAAAACAATAAGATTCCGTCCTGGAAATCCTAAATCAAAAAAAGATGCCAAATTGGAGTTTTTTGGCTTTGACCAAGATGATGGAGGTTCTGAGGAAGGTGGCTCAAAATCTTTTGGGCAGTCAAACTATCGAATAAAATATTTTGGCTTTGATGACTTAAGTGAAAGTGAAGAGGAAGATGATGATGGCTGGCATCAAAAGGAAAAAATAAATAAAAAGAAAGCAAGAAGTGCAGTGGTCCCATCAGCATCTATTCCCCCAAGCTCAGGTGTCGCTGAAAACCTAAAGTACAATCAGTCCGCTAATAATTCAGGTAAGAATCTCTATTGGGACTAGATAGAGTTTTTTGAATAAAATAACGTACAATTGACCAGTTTGGAAATTTAGTCGATGTTCAAAAGGTATTTTATTTTAAACTTACAATTTATCTCTGAATTGCCCTTAATTTAGGGGAATGCCTACACATACCCATATCCTTTTGTCTTCCCTTTCTACAGCTTTGAGAATAAGTGGGTCTCTTTCTTTATCTGTGGCTGTAGTAAACAGCCACAGCCAATTTACCCTAATCTGTTTGACAGTTGCTTGTAGAAGTTGGGGAGAGAGAAGTGGGAGTATCCATACACCTCTTATTATTTGCATTAAACTTGTTGTTTCTGTTTTTATGCGAATGTGTCCCTATTCCTATTCTTAATTTTGCTAAGCTAATGGAAGTGCCCTCTCCCTCCAATTAACTGCTTACTAACCTGAGTCGACCTCTGACATGACTTAAAGGGACAGTAACATCAAAAAAAATGTTTTTTTAAATTCGTTAGTATGCATTGAAAAATAAACACCAAAACAAATTAAACTTTTAAGTAGCAAAGCATTTATTAAAAAATAACTTACTGAAACTCCAATTCCGCTGTTCTTAAAGGGAAACTGTCATGTGAAAACATGTTTTTTTTCAAAATGCATCCGTTTATATTTCATTTTGAAATCTAACATGGGGATAGACATTTTGTCAATTTCCCAGCTGCCCCAAGTCATGTTACTTGTGCTCTGATAAACTTCAATCACTCTTTACTGCTGTACTGCAAGTTGGAGTGATGTCACCCCCTCCTTTTCGCCCACCCATCAGCCTAACAGAACAATTGGAAGGTAACCAGATAACAGCTGACTGGTAGATCTTAGAACAGCACTCAATAGTAAAACCCATGTCCTACTGCGTACTATTCAGTTACATTGAGAAGGAAGAACAACAGCCTGCCAGAAAGCAGTTCCCTGCTAAAGTGCTGGCACAAGTCACATGACCAGGGGCAGCTGGGAAATTGACAAAATGGCTAGCCCCATGTCAGATTTCAAAACTAAATATAAAAAAAATCTGTTTGCTCTTTTGAGTAATGGATTTCAGTGTAGAAGTCTACTGGAGCACCACTATTAACTGATGCGGTTTAAAAAAAAAAAAAAAAGTTTTCCCCATGACAGTTTCCCTTTAAGAAAAGGCGACAATCGATCACGCAGCAGTTTTTTTTCTCTTCCTGTCCCTCTCCTGGCCGCCCAATGTCCGGTGTGCTCTTCTATGCCGACAAGATTGGGGGGCTTCACCCGTCGCCTCTCCAGCCTGAACCTGCTGGCTGAGCCCTGCTACCCATTGTCTCCCCCACACCCCGGGGGATGGAGGGCCTGGTTGACTGTGGGTCTGCAGCAGGTGGGGGGGCGATGGAGAGCGCACTTGATGATGCAACGTGTGGGGGGCATTGCAGTGATACTATAAGTGCATCCAACCTGCCCGCTCTTGGCTGCTATGCTACATCCCAAAAGTAAGTTGTGCTGCTTGGCTGGAGTTGTGTCCTACAATAGATCCAGGTGTATGTGACCCATCTACACTGTGCGCCTCAAATTTGTGCTGCACTTCTGTCATCCTCTGCCCTGCGCTCCTGCTGCTACCGGCGCAAACTCACTTTGGGAGAACATTGATGTAACATCGCTACAGTCCTTGTTCAGCATCCAGTTCTAATCTATGAATCATTTAAAAAAAAAAAAAAATTTTTTTTTTGTTACTGTCCCTTTAAACAGAACTGCTTGCAAATTTGTCACACTTGGGGAAAGTGGCATATCCTCTGACTGGCCTGCAGCACTCTTTACATTTGTCTTCCAACCTATAGGAATATTGTCTCATCTACAAGCACACATTTACCCACAAAGCTGCCCTCCTTCTCCTGTGTTAAAGATCAACACAACAGCAGTGAGCAGAGGTAGGCAGGGTGGCACCTACATTAAAGATTACCAACACTACATATCTGTTAAAACCTATACTATCTGTTAATAGCGCTAGTCCAGCAGAATTCTGCACTGAAAACTCAAAAGAGCAAACAGATTTTTTTTTATATTTCATTTTGAAATCTGACATGTGGCTAGACAATTGTCAATTTTCCCAGTTGCCTCCAGTCATGTGACTTGTGCTATGATAAACTTGAGTCACTCTTTACTGCTGTACTGCAATTTGGATCGATTTCACCCCCTTCCCCTCCATCAACCTTACAACAGAACAATGGAAAGGTAACCATATAGCAGCTCCCTAACACAAGATAACAGCTGCCTGGTAGATCTAAGAAGTAAAATCCAGGTCCCACTGCAACAAATTCAGTTACAATAAGTAGGAGAAACAGCCTGCCAGAAAGCAGTTCCCTCCTAAAGTGCTGGCTCTTTCTGCCTACACACCAATATTAAAAAAAAAAAAAAAAATACACTTGCTGGTTCAATAATGAAACTGCATATTGTAGAGTTAATTATTTACAGTGTAATTTAGAAATAAAAACTGACATTTAGGGTAAGGCCACACGTGGAGATTTCGGGGAGATCTGTCGCCTGGCGACTAATCCCCGCGACGAATCTCCCCGAATAGCTTGGTAGCGGTGTGCACCCGCTACACGTAAAGTCGCCTGCGCTTATTCACACGCGGCAGCGCAATTTTAAAAGTAGCTCAAAATTGCCTCGCACACCACTACCAAGCTATTCGGGGAGATTTGTCGCGGCGTGTGGCCTTACCCTTAAAGGAATTGTTCAGTATAAAAGTAAAAACTGGGTAAACAGATAGGCTGTGCAAAATAAAACATGTTTTCAATATAGTTAGTTAGGCAAAAATGTAATGTATAAAGACTGGAGTGACTGCAAGTCTAACCTAACAGAACAGAACCACTACTTCTTGCTTTCAGCTCTCTTTTGTTTACACTGACTGGTTACCCTGGTTACCAGGCAGTAACCAATCAATGACTTGAGGGAGGGCCAGATGGGTCATAACTGTTGCTTTTGAATCTGAGCTGAATGCTGAGGATCAATTGCAAACTCACTGAACAGTTATGTCCCATGTGGCCCCCCCCCTCAAGTCGCTGACTTACTCAGATTTAGAGAGCTGAAAAGCAGGATGTTGTGTTGTATTCTGTTATGTGAGACATCCACTCATTCCAGTTTTTATATATTACATTTTTGGCTAACTAACTATATTAGAAACATTTTTTATTTTGCACAGCCTATCTATTTACCCAGTTTTTATTTTTACCCTGAACTGTTCCTTTAAGCTTGTAAGTCGGGTAGACTCTTTGGCCCTGTTATTTGTGTGTGTTATGACAAACAAACAAACTCTTGAAAGCAATGTGTTAGCGGACTAAATTTATTTGATCAAGAAGATAAAAGATATGTTAAAGCTTTTAAAAAGGAAAAGTAAAGTATTCTCACTTCATGTGGCTGCATTAGACAGCCCATTCAGAGCCATTGTGTCATTGTAATATTCATGCTTAGACAAAATCAGAACAAAGCAATACGTTTTAAAGTGCCATGTTTTCTAGAAGTTATGCCAAATGTTGCGATGGTCGAAGTGTACATGATTACATGTACAGTATATGGGGCCATTTTATTTTAGGCTTTTGAAACTTTCGTTGAAGTTAATTTTCTGCATATTTACTGTACATTAACTAATGTAAGTGGGAGCTGCTTATTGGTTCCCTTTCCAAAGCTGTTACAGTATTTTACAGAAGACAACTCGCCTGTCTGTGTACAGAATGGTTTGTTGGGTGTACAGTTCTAGTTTATAGAACATTTTATATTTACTTCACCCTAGCTTATTTGAAAAAAATGCATTGTAGATCTGTATGTTCAAGTACAGCTGGACCAGTATGTTGTACCTGTTGAGTGGTTAATGTAACCACCAGTAGCAGACTGCACATACTTAATGAGTTGTTAAATTAATTTGTTAAATGGGTTGTTCACCTCTGAGTTAAAGGGAAACTGTCATGGGAAAACATGTTTTTTTTTTTTGAAACACATCAGTTAATAGTGCTGCTCCAGGTTTTTTTATATTCATTTATTTATTTTATGTTTTGAAATCTGACATGGGGCTAGCCATTTTGTCAATTTCCCAGCTGCCCCTGATCATTAAATATAAAAAAAATCTGTTTGCTCTTTTTAGAAATGGATTTCAGTGCGGAATTCTTCTGGAACAGCACTATTAACTGATGCATTTTGAAAAAAAAAAAAAAATTCCCATGACAGTATGCCTTTAACTATTAGTATTATGTAGAACGTAATATTCTGAGAACTTGAAATTGGCTTTTGTTTTTTTTTACTATTTTTCATTATTTATCATTTTATTCAGCAGCTCTCCAGTTTGTAATATCAGCAATCTTCTTGCTAGGGTCCAAGTTACCCTAGCAATCTTGCATTTATTTGAATAAGAGACTGGAATATGGGTAGGGGAGGCTGGGAATAGAAAGATGAGTAATAAAGTAGCAATAACAAAAAATGTGTAGCCTTACAGAGCATTTGTTTTTTACATGGGGTCAGTGACACACATTTGAATTCTGGAAAGAGTCCGAAGAAGACAAACTATTTAAAAGGATAGGAATTTTTTTTTTTTCAAAATGCATCAGTAAATAGTGCTGCTTCAGCAGAATTCTGCATTGAAAATTGTGTTTCCCAGCTTCCCCAAGTCTGTTTGCTCTTTTTGAGAAATGGATTTCAGTGCAGAAGTCTACTGGAGTAGCACTATTAACTGATGCATTTAAAGGGGTGGTTCGCCTTTATAGTAACTTTTATTATGTTATAGAATGGCCAATTCTAAGCAACTTTTCAATTGGTGTTTATTTATTTGTTATAGTTTTATAGTTATTTGTCTTTTCGTCTGATTCTTTGCAACTTTCAAATGGGCGTCGCCGTCCCCTTCTAAAAAAACAATTGCTCTGTAAGGCTACAAATGTATTGTTATTGCTACTTTTTATTGCTGATCCTTCTATTCAGACTCTCTCCTATTCACATTCCAGTCTCTTATTCAAATCAATGCATGGTTGCTAGGGTAATTTGGGCCCTAGTTACAAGACTGCTTAAAATGCAAATTTAAGAGCTGCTGAATAAAAAGCGAAATAACTCAAAAACCGTAAATAATAAAAAATGAAAACAAATTGCAAATTATCTCAGAATGTCGCTCTCTACATCATACTAAAAGTTCTCTCAAAGGTGAACCCCTTTAAAAAAAAAAAATTTTTCACATGACAGTATCCCTTTAAAACCTTACAAAATTAAGTAATATAGACAAATTAGACTTTTCTATAACCTACTTAAAGGGGTTGTTCACCTTTAAGTGAACTTTTAGTATAATGTACAGAGTGATATTCTGAGACAATTTGTAATTGGTTTTCATTTTTTATTGATTGTGGTTTATTTATCTTTTTATTCAGCAGCTCTCCAGTTTGCAGTGTCAGCAATTTGGTTTCTAGGGTACAAATTATCCTAGCAACCCTGCATTGATTTGAACAAGTGACTGGAATATGAGATGGACTGAATAGAATAAGAAATAAAAAGTGGCAATAACAATACATTTGTAGCCTTACAGAGCATTTGTTTTTAGATGGTGTCAGTGACCCCCATTTGAAAGCTGCAAAGAAACAGTAGAAAATTGCAAATCATTAAAAAACTATGAAAAATAAATAATGAAGACCAATTGAAAAGTTTCTTAGAATTGGCTCTTCTACAATATACTAAAAGTTAACTTGAAGGTGAACCACCCCTTTAAAGTAAACTGAAATTTGAACCAGCCCTTTAAATCACCCCTTTAAATGTAACTGCTATAATCCTTGCTACTGTAACTTAAGATAGTGGCACATGTTACATAATTGTAAGCCAGCGAGTTATCTTCTGCTTGCACTCCTTTCTGAAGACCTAACCGCTTTTAGCTGTGAAATAAATTGGGAAATTGTCAAGATTGCATTGAAATTTTATTTTGTCTTCTTGATTGTTTAGGATATAGGGATGTAACACAATAACAGGCAGACTGCCATTGCAAAAGAAGTCAGTCAGCAGTTGGAATTTACTTAGCCAATGCAACTGACATAATGAAACAAACAATCTTCATTTTTGGTATGGGTAACTACTTTCCTAAACAATGGCAGACGTTGCCTGCTAAAACACCATCTCGGTGCATAAAAATACGGTACATTTATTTAGTTCACACCACCAAAAAAGAATAAGGTAACATATGTATTCCTACTTGTATTTGCAAAGCATTGAGATTTGCTAAAGTTTATAGTACCTTCAACTGTCCTGAACACACCTCAAAATGTTGTGTAGCACATACTGTTTATTTGGGTCACCACACCTTAAATCAATTACAAAACCTGTTAACATTAAATAATACATTCTATAAATAATACATTATATTTATTTGCTGAAAGTGATGATGATGTCTCTATAATTCCTGTTGTGATACTAATTTCAGTGTGATACTCATTCAGCTTGCAGTTTGTGTCCTAAACCCACTGTTTGTAGGTTTGCTTGACATCTTTCTTTTTCACCTCCCATGTTTTGCTACTTTATGATTGAGAAAGATTGTGATGTTGTGTAATGGCCAATTGCTATTGTCAAAAACACTGATCATTCAAACATAACTGTAATAGGAACAATGCCTTTTGTTGGTCATAATAGATTAAAGGGCAACTAAAGTCTAAAATAGAATGTTAGAAATGCTGAATTTTGTATACTAAATATAAACATGAACTTACTGCACCAGAAGCCTAATAAGACAAATGATTTATGCATTCAAAGTTGGCGCAGGGGGCTGCCATCTTGTAATTTTGTTAGACATCTCTGCGATATCAAGACTCGCACATGCTCAGTGTGGTCTGGGCTTCAGTTAAGAGTGTTAAGCTTAGGGATTGTCATAAATGATCAAAACAGCACAAGTCAAATAATATCTGCCATAGAAGCCGATACAACAAGACTGATTAATAATCAGAATATACAGACTGCACTGGGTCTGTGGATACTAATCTCTACACTGTCTCTGGCTGTTTTACAGGGAAAATCTGCTTGAGTTCTGGGAAGTAAGGTCCCCCACCTTACTTCCCCTCTGCCGTTTGAAAGTGTGACTGTTTCCCTGCAGAGGCAGATAGGGACCGTCTGACAATCCCTATCCACAGCAGTAAAGGAAGGGGCAATTTCACTTCATATAGTCAGGTTTATTATAAAAAAAAACGGTAGACATTTTTTAATTGAAGTATATTGGAGATAGATTTCTTTTTCATTAAAGAAAGTAAAAATGGGATTTTATTTTTTTGCCTTTACATGCTCTTTAATGTTACAGTTATGGAATCCGTTATCTGTAAAGCTCCAAATACAGAGAGGCATCAACCATGGACTCCAACTTATCCCAATAATCCACATTTTTTAAAATGATTTTCCTTTTCTCTGTAATAACAGTATCTTGTACTTGATCCCATCTTGGATATAATTAAAAGATTAGTAAAAGGAAGAGGAGAAAAAGCACAGGTTACATAGAAGACAACCAAGAAGAAGACAGGGCTTTCTTGCTATGTAAGCTGTGCCTTTTCTCCTTTTTTCATCTTGAATCACTGCCCCCTGTCTAAACAGGAGCTTGTTTATATAAACTATATTAGTCTTTCTGAAGCAAACCGCTTTTACCAGTACATGCTAACAGTATATTCTATGAATTGCTTTAAAACGCTTTAAAAATGTTGGTGTTTCTGCTTTTATCCATATTAGAATGAGAACATACCTATGGGGCAGATTTATCAAAATTTAGAACTCACCACGGAAAAACTCATTCACTTTCTATTCATTCAAACAGTGAACTCATTGGTAAATGCGATTTTGAAAATCTCATAGGAATGAATAGAAAGTGAATGGGTTTTTCTCTGAAAAATCTGTCCCTTAAATTTTCATGATTATCTGGTAAACTTGAGGTAGGAATATCCAAATTATGGAAGATCTGATTTCCGGAAAGCCCCAGGTTCCGAGCATTCTGGATAACTGTTCCCATACCCGTACTACCTGTATTTATTAAGAGTATTCAACCCAAAATGTTAAAACCTGCCCTCCCTACTCCCCCAGCCTACCTGCTTCCCTGGGCAAATGCCCCTAACTATTTACTTACCCCAGATTCTGTCCTTCTGAGTTCACAGCAGCCATCTGCTTTTCTTGGGTAATCTTCGGAAACACAGCATTTTTTCAGCGCATGAATTGCTGTTCTGTTCCCGAACAACTGCGCATGCGCCGAAGAAAAGAGGATGGCTGCTGTGAACTCCGATGGACATAATCTGCATGGAGGGGTAAGTAAACAAGGGGCATTTGCCCAGGGTAGCAGGTAGGCTGGGGGGGAAGAGGGAGGGGGCTCTATGTAGGGTTGTGGGGTAGGGGTTTTTTAACATTTGGGTTGAATTCTCCTTTAAGCACCAACATATTTCACAGGGCTGTACAATACAAAAGTTGCCACAATACATACAAATACAGATGGATAGAGGCAATAGAGAAACCCCTGTTAAATAGAAGAAAAAGAGGGGGGGGGTTTGTTTGATAGACAAGGCATAGGATGCGAAAATTCTGATGTCAGCAAAGTAAGAAATTTGCAATTAGCGGGTTTGTGTCACATGATGTACCTAGAGAATATGAAGTTAAGAAAGGGTGCTGCGTGACACATTTGGAAGGAGATTGCGGAAGAGTCAGAAATGTGGTTGAAAAAAGGAAAGACTTTAGAACTGCTTCAAATCTCAGGGGAGTAGTATGAATTCTATTCTGAAATGTAGCAAAACATTGTAGGAATTGGCATAATGTCATCACAGATGAAGAGTAGTTGTAAAGTTTTATGATCATTACAGAATAGAGTGATGATAGTGTATCTGCAGAGGAAAGCAGTTTAAAAGAGTTACATAAGACAATAAAAAAAAAATCTAAAACCATAAATGAACTGTAAATTAGCAGTAAACTAGTTTTGCAGAATCTTATCGTTTCATGTCATATTTGTCTGTTACAAATGTTTGAATGAATTCTGTTTTTCACATGTAGAGTTTTCAGAAGATCAGCATGATGTGCCTGAAGTCTTCAAAAAGCCTGCAAGTAAACAAGCTGATAAAAGCAAAGATGGTGCACGAAAGATTTTCAGTGGACCTAAAAAGGTATTTTTTTTTTTACTTTTTCATTTGCTTGTAGGTAACATTAAAATAATACTGCTATCAAAATAAAAAGACTATCCATAGAATTGGAGACAACTAATGTAAATTTAAACATTGTTTGAAGGGAAATATTTTGTCACTTACATTTGAATGGATAATTGCTGAACTGAATGTAGAATATCCTCAAATAGAAGATAATAGAGTATTTGTAGTGATACACGATTCATATACAAAGTACTACAGTAGTTAATTTAAAGGTTAAAAGCTACATATTTATTCTGTGTATTGCAAGAATGTTAACAAATACATAGAAATTGTTGGTGCATTCAAACAGCACACACTAAGGTCAAATTCATGTATAGTTCTTTTGTTTGCAGTACACAGAGAGTTTGAGGCAATGTACCATTTAGTGCCTAAGTCAGAATCCCACATAGCAGAGCTGACAACTAGTGATGTGCAGGCCAACCCGAAGACTGTTGACTGCCGCACAAAGTTTGTGGGTGGGTGCAGGCTGACCTTTAGCCTGCAACCTTCCACTCCTGACTGATATGCTCCTTTTTATTTACACATGCGCTCCGTTCCCTTCAGTGATGTAACAGTTGGGTAGGGTGGGCGCAGGTATATAAACAGGATCATACACTGGGTTAGTCAGGGAGGGTCTTCACTACTCCACATCACTACTTTTAACCACCGGTGAGATATATATAGATATATATATATATAGATATATAGATAGATAAAGAAAAGTTGTGCTCACCACAGATTTTTAAAACCATTAGGCAGGGGTGCAATGAGGCTGTGACCACAAAATATGAATAGACAAATATAAGAGGTCCTCTGCACAGACCTCTTGTGTTTGTCTATATATATATATATTTTTTTTTTTTTTTTTCTCTTGCAGATATCTGTGGGACACAGGGCCCATGGGTTTAGCTTATACCATCAGGACACTAGAAAAAGACTTAGAGATACTGACACCTGAAATTAAACTTAATAAATTTTACATCTATTATAATATTGTCTTTGAAAGCTACTTTTAACTTTGCCATAAAGTATGTGCAAGTTGCTTTTACATTACTTGTCTGATCCCCCATTTTCATGTATGAGGGGGCTGCCATATTTGTGCAGCAGGAGTCCGTTGGCATTAGAAACTGTAACTAATAGGTTGAGATAGGACAGCCATGTTGGCAAAGTCAGAGAGTCAGGCTTAGGAACTTCAACTAACAATTATATACAAAAACAAACCTCTCAGCAAAAAATGATCAATAGGACCTATAGGTAACATTTAATGTACATTCATATGTTAAAATAAATTTTTTAGTGTCAGTATCACTTTAAGCCAGTGATTCCCAACCAGTAGCTCGCGAGCAACCCCTTGGATGTTGCTCCCAGTGGCCTTAAAGCTGGTGCTTATTTTTTAATTAATGGCTTAGAGGCAGGTTTTGGTTGCATAAAAAACAGATGTCCTGCCAAACATTCTCTCCTGTAGTCTGCCAGTCCATATAGGGGCTACCAAAAAGCCAATCAGAGCTCTTATTTGACATCCCCATGGACTTTTTCATGCTTGTGTTGCTCTCCACCTCTTCTTTAAATTTAAATGTGGCTCACGAGCAAAAAAGGTTGGGGACCCCTGCTTTAAGCTATACCCCCCTCTTGCCATAGGGGAGCTCCATTTTTTCTAGTGTCCTCAAGGAGACAGTATGCAAATCCTTCATTGGAATATATTCTACATCAGTGATCCCCAACCAGTAGCTTGCAAGCAACATGTTGCTCTCCAACCCCTTGGAGGTTGCTCCCAGTGACCTCAAAGCAGGTGCTTATTTTTGAATAACTGGCTTAGAGGCAAGTTTTGGTTGCATAAAAAACAGATGTCCTGCCAAACATTCTCTACTGTAGGCTGCCAGTCCATATGGGGGTTACCAAAAAGCCAATCAGAGCTCTTATTTGAAATCCACATGGACTTTTTCATGCTTATGTTGCTCTCCAACTCTTTTTTAAATTTAAATGTGGCTCACGAGCAAAAAAGGTTGGGAACCCCTGTTCTACATCCAGACTTTTTAGGTATTGGCACCAGGCGTTGTCCTGGAGTTCCATTACGGGTGAATCTCCCATAGGCTTCCCCCTTTGTGGGACTGGGGCTACTAAGTCTCTAATAGAGCGAGCCATACAGCCACTGCGAGCTCCATGTTACACGGGCCATATCTGTTCAGAGCAGTGAAGTGACATGCAGCCGCCGTAATTAAGATTGGTGGTCCAAGGGCTGTGAGTATTAGGACCGGAAGAGTCCAAAAGCAGTGCATTCCCTCACAACTGTTGTGGTTTGTCTTTGGGATATTGTTGTATTATGTCAACCGCCTGTTCTCCCTCCCACCCCCGCCTTCCTGGAAACATTTACAAAAAGGCTGTCTTGACTCCTAGAGTGCCTAGCTGTATTGCCTGTGTTCCCTTTTTTCTCCTTTGCGTTCCACTGCGGAACACATCCAGAAGCGCCGACATTTCCCATGAATTGGCACCTTTTCGCAGCGGCATAATTTCCACCCATACGTGAGTGAAAGGAAAGTGCGCAACGGTCATGTTTTTTTCCTGGCGGTTCGCATTGACGGACACTAGAGGTTGCTGAAGCTAATTACAGAGACCGCAACAGTGTCATATGATCGGGAGTGGCTTATAGGCACTGCACTGGAGTCTGTGACTTTTCTGGAATTCTTCTTAGTCACAGACTTTACACGGTCAGACACAGGTGCCTGTGAGTGGGGTTTGTGCCTAAGGGGGAAGGCGCAAGGAGCAGAGTGCACTTATTAAATTCATTGTTATTTAATTTTTATATACCGTACATTTGTACGAAAAAAAAAAATTTTTTTTTCCTTTAATATGGTAGATGAAAAGTCTCATGGGTCTTTTCCCAGGGCTAGCCATTCTACTACTAACATTAAGTATTTAGCGTATGCCAAGTGCCACAAACGCCTTCCTCCTAGCCATAAATAACCGCTATGCAATAACTGTGCTCTGACTTTCTTGGCTGAGGCTCCTCTGAGGGTGCAGGGATCTGTTGATTCAGCGGTTCTGTGGGGGACCGTGCTACCTCAAGTATTGACAGATACCTAGTCAGCCTTCCACATCTACTGTACAAGCATCCCCCTCATGGGCACTTCTTTCATCATCAGGCATTCCCAAGCTGGCAGCCTTTCTAGACAAACTCCTTTATAGATTGGATCAGGGTGTAATGGAACCTAGGACACATTGTCACAAAAGACCAGTTCCCGCGACTTCTGCGGACCTAAGTAGCCTGTGACTAACTTTCCCATTGAAGAGGAAGATTCACTTAGTGAAGGGGAGATTTCATCTGAAGAACAAGTGGATGCTGAGGAAACAACAAATTCTTGACACAGATTATTTTCATCAGTTCTCAAGTGTCTGGATCTCAAGGAGTCAGAACTCTCATCAGATTCATCACAGTCAGTATTTAAACGACACAAAAAATCTGTGCCGATTTTTCCTTCTCATCCCCAAATTGACAACATTATTCAGTCTTAAGTGGGAACAACCGGAGAAAGACATTTCAAGCTAACAGGCGTTTTTAGAGGCTTTATCCCTTTCCAAAAGAAAGTAAAGACAAATGGGGCTCGCCCCCCCCCCAATAGACGCTCCAGTATCTCTGCTGTCCAAGAACACGGCTGGTTCCAGATGCATCGTCATTCAAAGACTCTATGGATAAAAAATTGGAAGGTCCATTACGTTAATTTTTTACTCTTCAGGAGAATCCTTAAGACCTATATTTGCATTGGCATGGGTTAGTCAAGCTCTTCAGTGTTTGGTTTCATCACTGATGGATGCCATCTCTTCAGGATGTCCCAGACAAGAGTTACTAGACATTACTCTACACATAAAGGACGCATCAGATTATATCTGGGAAGTAGTAGCATGCACTTCTGCTTTATCGGTGGCGGCACAAAGATTGTTATGGCCAAAGCTTTGGTCATCTGACTTATTGTCAAAGAAGTCTTTCACTACACTCTACACGTTGTTATTTGGACCAGATTTGGATAAAATTATTAGCCAAGCTACGGGGGTGGGGGGTGGGTGTGAAAGAGCACCCTGCTTCCCCAGAACAAATCACATTGCAGTTTTCGCAGAGGATTCTTTTTTTCATTCCCCAAGAAACACTAAACCACAAGTTCTAGAGACTACCAGCCTCAGATTTCCGGAACCAAGAATCTGTTCCAACCCAAGTTCAATAGCAACTGGCAGAATAGACGCAATCAGTCTAAGCCTTCGGACAAATAAACTTCAGCATGACTACCTTAACATCTCCGATCCAATATCTACGGGGCCAGTCTGTTTCACTTTCAAGAGGCATCCCTCGGGTACCAGCTGGAATTCTCTTCTATCTCACCTTCTCGTTTTTTCATGACCAGAGTGCCCACAGAACTGAAAAAACAGTAAGCATTCCTTTTGGTGGTTCGCAAGTTACTACAAGAAAAAGTTCCTGTTCCCACAAAAGAAAGATTTGGAGGGTTCTATTCAAACCTCTTCATTGTGCCAAAGAAGGACGGGTCCTTTAGGCCGGTATTGGATCTCAAAACAGCTCAATACATATGTTTGTCCAGCTCATTTCAAGATGGAATCCCTACGTTCGGTTATCACAAGCATGAAACCAAAAAAATTTCTGATGGCACTTGATATCGGGGATGGGGAGCAGTATTCAGCTTTCTCACTGCACAAGGGATCTGGTCATTGGCAGAGGCACGGCTTCTGATAAATATTCTAGAACTCAGAGCGGTGAGAAGGGCTCTGTTGCTGGCAACAAAAAATGAGGGGAAGAGCCATTCGAGTTTCAATCGGTCAATGCAACAACAGTAGCATACCTCAATCACCAGGGGGGCACGCACAGCCTGCAAGTGTTCCAGGAAATAAGTCTCCTCCTATCCTGGGCAGAAAATCACGCCACCACTCTTTCAGCAATCTACATACCAGGTGTTGAAAATTGGGAGGCGGATTATCTGAGTCGCCAGAAGTTGGATCCAGGAGAGTGGTCACTGAAGAAGGAAGTCTTCATCAACATCACGGAAAAATGAGGCATCCCTCTAGCTCTCGCAGTGGATGCTATGACGGCACATTATCTTATTTCCCACATAGCATTAGGTACCAAAAACAAACTGAACATTTTGATGTCCATTATGCATAGGATTACCAAAAATAACTTGCATATAGGGACCCCAATACGAAGTTAGTAGCTGAAGTGACTTCGGAGCCAATTTGTATGCACTAATACCTAATTATTTCCCTTAGTAGGCTGCGAGTTGAGCAGAGATCTCCTATGATCCGTAAATGTCTGTCGGGCACTACTGATCTAAAAAATACATTTATAAATTTTACAAAGCAAATATGTTCTGCAGCACTGTAGAATACATCCGTGTTGGGATGTACAGATTGCATACAAATAGTGACAAATGGTGAATAAACCTGCTGAAAGTAATTGTTTACCTATTTTTCCCCAGTCTCCAACAAAAGCTGTGTATAATGCAAGACATTGGAATCAACCAGAGTCAGAGGAGCTTCCAGCTGTTCCAGCTTTAAAATCTCAGACTGCACCGGTAAGTCAGGTTTTGTTATTTATGTATATATTTAAAAAGATTTTTAAAAAGATTTCCTTTTTCCTTATAATAATTAAATATTAAATAATAATAATTAAACATAGCTTGTACTTGTTCCAAACGAAGATATTATTAATCCTTATTAGAAGGAAAATCAGCCTATTGATTTTATTTAATGTTTACATGATTTTCTTGTAGTTTTAAGGTGAGAGTATCCAATTACAGTAAGACCCATTATCCGGAAAGCCTCCGTTCCCAAGCATTCTGGATAATAGGTCCCATACCTGTACCTACAAATACTGTTTTTATTTTTGCTAATGACTATTCTTATAATTTACTTCAGCTGAGGACAATATATGTCCTACATTTATTTTAAATTTGACTTTTTTTTCACTTAACTTTTTTTTTTTTTTAAAGTGTTAGAAAACTCCCAGAAAAAGAACTCATTCCATGGAAAAATCATGAATCCTGACTGGACAGGGATTATAAGCTTTGCGGCTGATGCTTGTTTTAATATCACTAAATTAGTGCCTCATTTTAGGAGTATGAAAAATGCATGTATTAAAGATCTTTTATCTGATTAAAACTATGGGTGTTCCATTTTAGGAGACTGTTGATTTAAACCTGTAAATAATGGAAAATGAGTAATAGTAGTGGCTGTGTCTGTCTTGGAGTACAGTGCCAGAGACTATTTGCTACATGTAATACTTTTTTTTTTTTAATGCAAGAGAATAAATTCTGACTATACATAAATAACCTCCTTATAATAGTCACCTATAACAGTCAAGGAAAGCTGAATTAAAGAGGATTGCTATTGTTTTAGGCACTCTTCTGTTGGATGTGTTCACTGCAATTATTCCTCAGAATGTGTCTAGTATAGAAGCACCAACTCCATCTAACCTTTACTTCTGGAGAGTTTTTCTGTAGACTTAGGCTTAGCGTACTCATTTTCTGATTTTTATGTATTTGCATAAATCTTTGCCTGTTGGCCAGGGAAGTGAACCTACTAAATAAATTCACTTGTGGGAGGACGCCCAATATATTGGCAATGGCCAGAAAATTCTGCTTCATTGTCCTAATAAGCTTGGTGTTAGACTGACACCTGTTTAGCACCACCACTATTTGTATGTCTATTTCTCTGTACATTTTGTTCCCGTGCTTTATTCTGCTGTTTACACAGATCTTTGTTTTTAGGCAAAGCCATCAGATGCACCATGCACAAAAGATGATGGAGTGTTTAAAGCTCCAGCACCTCCTCCTAAAGTGATAAAAACTGTTACAATTCCCACTCAACCGTATCAGGATATTGTGACGGCACTAAAATGCAGGAAGGAGCACAAAGAAGTGAGTGCTTGTATTTTTCTCCTGTTTTGACTCCAAATTAATATTTTTAGAGTAGACCATACAATGTTTTATTTGTTGAAAACATTAGGCCCATGACATGATTAGTTTTGGCTGTGTTAGTACTAATACAGTAATGGCTAGAATTCTCCTATCCACCTGTCATCTATTTCCACACATTTCTCCCTCACTGCTAGGCCTGATATAGGCAGAGAATTACCTAATCATCGCTAAGGATGTTTCCCATGACAAAGGGAAAGTAATATGTTGTGGTAGTTTTCTTTTTTTATTATTATAAAAATATCAGTGTTATAATAATTCATCCCCAGATGGGAAATATGAGACATTTGTCTCACTGCATGGAAAAACCTGGACAGTACTGCCCTAAGGGCAAAGAAACAGAGCTACTAGTAGCAGCTACTTGTGATGGCTACAAAATAGACAAAACCCTGCCATAGATAATACGGAGAAAACACGTAGTGCCTTATCAAAGCCAATTATCACTATTCTCTATTTCCTCTGACAAGTAGCTGCTGCTAATAGCTCTGTGTGTATATACCCTAAAGGATGAGCAACATAAATATTAAAGTGGACCCGTCACCCAGGCACAAAAATCTGTATAATAAAAGTCCTTTTCAAATTAAACATTGAAAACCAATTTAAAATTTTTATTAAAGCATTCATAGCTGTTTTAAGCTCATTTAAAGATCTCAGCTGTCAATCAAATATTTTCTACCACTCATCTATGCCTTAGAACCAGCCTATAGGGTTTATTTAAAGTTTACATAATTTTCTAGTAGATTTAGGCTGGGTGCAGACAGGGAGATTCTGTTGCCTGGCGATTAATCGAGGCGACAATCTCCCCGAATCTCCCGTCTGCACCAGCCCTTAAGGCAGGAAGATTACGGAAAGATACCATTATCCTCCAAAACCCAGGTATTGAGCATTCTTGACAACAGGTTCCATACCTGTATAATCCATGGAATATGGCTAAGCAAAAAAATTAAATACAAAAATGAAGCTCGGATATTATTGTATCCATGATTTTAGGGAGGGGGGTCCCGCATGGGTCATAACGGTCTGCTTTTGAATCTGACCTGCATGCTAAGGATCACAGTTGTGTCCCATGTGTCTCCCCACCTTAAAGTCAATGACTAAGGGGCAGATTTGCTATTGGTTGAATTCCGAATAACAAAAAATTAGAAATTTGACCATCGAAAGTTTTTTGTGGGCCATTTTGATCGAAAATGGACTTACTTCGATTGGAGAGATCCGGTTGTTTGGCGATGTTGCCAAACAAGCTTATCTCTCCCCAATATGCCCACGAAGAAGATCCCGGCGACTAATCGCCGCGACTAATCTCCCCGAATGGCTTGCTAGTATCTTGCACTAAAGTC
>CM044444.1:35592241-35623135 GCA_024363595.1 Xenopus borealis | reverse complement strand
ATATATATATATATATATATTTATATATTTATATATTAACATATCTGAAATTTATAGGTGCTAATGACTGGTGTCTTTGTGCACAGTCAAGTTTATATATACTTTATTTATTCTGCTTGTAATTTTACTTTATTTTTTTCTAGCTATATACTGTAGTTCAGCATGTAAAGCACTTCAATGATGTTGTAGAATTTGGAGAAAATCAAGAATTCACTGATGATATTGAATATCTTTTAAGTGGGCTTAAAAGCAGTCAGCCCATAAACACACGTTGCCTTAGGTAAGATATTTATGCATTTTTTTTCAGTTCCAATAAATATATCTGTGCTTGCATGCTTTTGGTTCTCTACCATAACCATACTCCTTGTTCTTCTTAACTTTGAAGTTGCCTAAAATTCTCTAGTTGAATATAGCCAAAACATGACTTTTACTGTGTGTACAAGATATCTGTCTCAATTTAGGTTCCTATTAGTCAAAACCAGGCGTTCAAAAGATGTTGAAACTTCCACATTTACAGAAACACTTGTTTAATGGTCCATTAGGAAGGCAACGGTAAAATATTGGAGGTCAGGAACCTCACACCTCTTCACAAAAGGCCCTACAGCATATGCAAGTGTTTTTATATGTAGTAGTGTTTCTTTTGAGTCGCTGCTGTTCTGCAATTGTCCTTTTTAGCTTCTTCAAGGGCTGATAGGTAAACCATATTGGTCAGGTAAAATTGCACCTCACTGTAGTGAGAGAAGGAATGCAATGGAGAGAGAGAGGAACAAAAAAAATAGCAGCTTACCAATGTGAGGTATAAAAACAGTGCAAGTGCTATAGGAATTCAGATCTGCAGAATGTTTATATAGAATTAATATTTTATTAAATAGCATTAATATTGGCTTTTTTATTCCCATGCATCAAGTGAAGCCAACAACTATTTGCTAGCAAATATATGTATGGTGATATAAGATTTATATGAAGGAATCCAAGTCACATGTTTGGATTTGTGCAGCTTCATCAATTGGCACTAGAGAAATTAGAGTTTTGTGTGCAGTATATTGCACTATAAAGCACGTGGGAGTATGCTGTTATGTGGATTGATAACATGCTATACTGCTGGAGTTTGTAAGTTTTAAAGTGGTCTTTTATAACTTAAAAATTATGCTTCATATCCTGAAACCATTTAATAGGATGTTTTTTATTTTGTGTCTTGATTTTTGTTAATATTTTTGTTTGTATAGTTGTCTTTCTATCAACTATTTGTATACTGGTTATATATGTGTCTTCTTGTCACAGTGTAATAAGCCTGGCGACAAAATGTGCCATGCCAAGTTTCCGGATGCATCTGAGAGCACATGGAATGGTAGCCATGGTCTTTAAAACACTGGATGACAGTCAGCAACACCAGGTACTTTGAAATTTGTTCTTTTTACTTTACAGTAGGGCTTTTTAAACTGTCCCTTCCGAATTGCTAATTAGTTTATTTGACTTTCTTTTAAAGTTGGCTGTCTAAATGAAAGGTTAGAATGTGTTTTAAGACCCGTGAAAAGGGAGTTTGTATGTAAGTCATCTTAGGCAAATCATAAACACAGAAGCCTCTTAGGTTATCTATGTCTGTTAAAAGTAAACTTAAACATGAGTTACTCCTAGTGAACTAGATGTATTCCTCCAACAGCATTTACATCATCCATTGGGAAAAATTAAGGTTTTAAGTGATACTAATTATAAAAAAGTGCTAGAATGTACAGACTGCACATTTTATTCATATTATATTTAATCAAATAATATTTGTATCAAAAGTACCCCTAAGCTGAACCTGAAGTGAGCTGTGAGCTGGTGGTTGATCACGTTAGTCTGGTGACCGCAATCTTTCCATAGGCTATAGTACTGTTCAAAATTGTATCCCAGCCTATAGAAATAGTTTACTGCCTCCAGCCCAACAACATTGCAGGCAGCTGCTCTCTCTCTGCAGTATTAGAAGGGAGTTAGTTCTGCTGAAATGGTGCTAGTCTACAGGCACTTTTGACAAAAATGAATGGTACAGCGCTGAATTAGTAATACTGATGCATTCCTCATAGTTATTGGAACGTGTCAGTAGCGCTTTATATGATGAATCAGTACATTATTTACTGTATGACATGCTTGCTTTTTTTTTTTTTTAACGTGAGCGAATCTAAGTGCTATTATTTTGTGGCAGCTTTCAGCCTAATGGATTCTTTTCTTATACTATGTCTCATCTGCTTTATTAATTTATTATGTGTGTGTGTTTGAAATAGGCAGTGGAAAATGTTTTCTTCACTGTGAATTTCCTTTGTGTTTGCTTATGCCTGTTTTTTTCCCCCCAATATTAGAATCTAGCACTTTGTACTGCTGCACTGATGTATATACTGAGCAGGGACCGCTTAAACATGGACCTAGACAGGGCGAGCTTGGATCTAATGATCCGACTTTTAGAAATGGAGCAAGACCCCTCAGCAAGGCAAATGAATGAAAAAGAAATGAATAAGATCAAAGAGAAAATACGCAAACTGTGTGAAACTGTCCACAACAAACATTTAGATTTGGAAAACATAACAGTAAGTACTTATAAGGTTTGTTTATTCTTTTATGATAATTTAAAATTTGCTACATTATCATAAGTAATTATTATAATGAACTTGTAGCACACGCACACACACACACACTGATTCTCAGTTTTTCCTTTCTGTGTGTGTGCGTGTATATGTGTGTGTATGTGTGTGTATATATATATATATATATATATATGTGTCTGTGTGTGTGTGTGTATATGTATGGAGAGAGGAAGAGAACATGCTATATGCCACACCATATGTGAACATTACTTCTGGAAATAAAACCATTTTTTAAGGATAAATATAACACTTTGCATTGCTTTTCTTTTAATAATTTAAAGGGTGTCTGTTTTCGTCAAGTAACCAATTAAATTTTTATTTTGGTAATTTTGTCAGCATTTTTCTTTTCTTAATAAAAGACAGCTTGCTGCGGGAATATTTTGGATAGGTTATTTAAAGCAATTCAACCAGTTAAAAACATACACTGTTTTATAATTGCAATAAATTTTTGCCTTTTAAAAGGGATAATGATTTATGTATACAATAGAGATTTAACTGGACACCATCACCAGATTGAAGTACATTAACAAGTCATGCCATTTTTATCTATTTTTACTTTCCTAGTGCTAAAACCTTCTGCTCTTGTATGTTGGTATTGTGGTAGATGATTTGAATGAAAAATGGATCAATTTATAACCCCAAAAAAGATTTTCAAACTCCAGTTTTTCTCAGTTGCACCCTTATGGCAGCAGCTCACAGGACAAGTCGAGGGGATTTTCTGGCTAAGCAGACATTAGGCACTGACCTTTCATTTCACTGTATATGGCAGTCAATTCTATGATAAGCAGTCGGTTGCTTATTTTCTATATACCTGTTAATTTTACTTTTTGTCCACAACACAGGCTGGCCACTTGGCAATGGAAACTTTATTATCTCTCACATCAAAACGAGCAGGAGACTGGTTTAAGGAGGAGCTAAGACTTCTAGGTGGTCTTGATCATATTGTGGATAAAGGTACGTTCTTTTCATTTTACAAACCCCATATGATTAATAGCCATAAAATGTACGAACAACATAAAATAACTTAGTTACTAATTGATGTATATCGAAATATAGTTTTAGCACTGAAAAATGAGAAATAAATAATAAATCCTTAAGATATCCAGCACACCCTTGAGTGCACTTTAGTATTTGTGGAATGTGTATGACCAGGCTAACTGCTTGACTTGTGCCCCAGTGTACCTGTGCAACTCCTGGTACCTGCTGTTGTTCAGTGCGGCAGAAGATTCAGTCAGACACAGTTCTTTGCAGTGAACTTCAACTTATTTATTGAACTGAGCAGTGTAGTAGGATACTTTGATAACCCCTCCTGGGGGATAATGTATATTCCAGAACAGGCAATATGTAATTCAAGTAGCCAGCAGCAAGGATTCATACTTCACAAAGGATAGTTACCCTCTCACTAGGTAATATCCCGTTTCTGTTAGATAGCACTAGGTCCTGGACTTTACAGCCTGGGGTCTTGTTTTTTGGCACCACGAATACGTCCTCACCTAACCCATTGTATTCAGTCTGTGATCTTGGCACCCTATCTGGTCCTTATCCACTGTAATTCCTGATCTAGTGGTTTACGGGGTCCTAACCCCACAATTTCTCCTCGTTAGAGCCACAGCTGCTCTCTAGCTACCCTGAGCTGTCTTTCACTCCTTGAGTAACTACTACCACTGGCTAAACTTAACTTTCAAGGAACCAGAGCCCTGATCCTGTAACACCTCTCTGGGAGGCACAGTCCCAGGAGTAAGACCCTGAGCACATGGGGCTGACCCCTTTTATACTTTTAAACTATGCCACCTGGTGGTCAAATCCCTTTAACTGACCTGGACCCAGGAAAAGAGTCCCTACACATACATAATAAAATAAGCAGGCCTTTGCCCAATTTGGCATAAATGAGTTGGTCACATTGCCCAGGACCAGAGGTTATGATAAATTAGGCTATATGAGGGGGTTGGACAAAGAATGCATCAGAATGGATTTTCTAATCTTCCCATTCCCCAGTCATATACTGCTGATCACACGTTCTAACCTCTCTTGCCAAGTTAAATATTTTGTTAATTTAAGAGAAAATCGTGATCTCTGAGTTAAAAACATACAGAAATGCAGAATTACAATGTATTTTGCAACTGTAAAACATAAATGTCCAAAGGTTTGGATACCCTAATTAGTATTTAGGAACTACCCCCTTTGGCACAGACGACAAAAAAGCGTTCTATATTGACTTTCAGTCCACAACCTCAGGCTTTTCTAGATGATCTTTTGCATTCCTTAGGGGGTCCCCAACCTTTTTAACACTTTCAAATGTAAAAAGAGTTGGGGAGCAACAGAAACCTGAAGAAAGTTCCTGGGGATGCTCAGTAAGTGATTGACTTTTGGTAACTCCTATGGGGACGGGCAGCCTACAGGAGGCTCTGCTTGGCAATACACTTGTGCAACTAAACTTGCCTCCAAGGCTGGAATTCAAAAATAAGCACCTGGTTTGAGGCCACTGAGAGCAACATCCAACGGGTTAGTGAGTAACATGTTGCTCGCAAGCCACTGGTTGGAGATCACTGCCTTAGATGGTGAGGTGGCAGGTAAGGCTTCCTCTTGATAATTCGCCCATGCAGATTATGTTTGTGCAAGCAACACTGCTCTGTGGAATGATGCAACTTCTGCTCGTCTTTTATCGTCATAAAAGGGTTTACTCTTCTGGCCAGTATAAGCGCAGCACGCTCTCGCAAGGTTCTCTTGTTCTTTACGTTTTTCCACAGTTCTTAATTGGCATCAGTCCGCTTCATTTTGAGCTCCTCATCCTAATCAGTTGATTAGAAGAGCCCATGGTTGAGTAACAGACTTATCTGATTGGGCTCACAGACCACCTGAATGCGGCCAAACAGCAAATTAATTTGATGATGTGGTCAGCATAAGAACAGCTGAATCTAAAGAAAACTCACTTGCAAAGGTGCTTATACATAGCGCTCTGAGCAATTTTACATTTCATTGTAATGAATCATATATGCCCCTATAATTACTGGCATGTCACCGTATCAATACCATATGAAAATTTCTTGAACTGTAGGGAATATTTGTTTTTCCTTCTGCTAACTGTTTTTCCCCCCATAGTTAAAGAATGTGTTAATCACCTTGATCGTGATGAAAGTGAAGAAAAATTAGTTGCTTCTTTGTGGGGAGCAGAACGATGTTTACGGGTCCTGGAGAGCGTAAGTGGCATAGTTTGCTTATTTCTTCAATGGAAAGCAGTAGTGTTATGATTAAACAAATTATAGATTTTAGCCGAAAAGGCTAACAGCCTTCTGTGATACTCAGTGTTAGCTTGTAGCTTCTAAGTATAGTGGTTACAATATGTTTTCATGCCTACAGTGGCACATGTTGTGTACTTCCTTCGAAGCCAATGAAATATTTTGTCAATATGAACCAGTAGTCCTTTTTATACCAACTTGGAGGGTTTGGGCAGTAGGCTGGTGGATTACGTTTAAATGAACGCGATCACTTTTTTTTTTCTTCATGCTACTCAGTGTTAAAATCTAAGTGTGTGTCAGTCAGAATACCATGTGTGCCTCAGGCTTTAGTCAAAATAAGAGGTTTTTACACTATTTGCAATTGGGGCCCTACCTTCCTATAGCTAAGAATGGGGAATAAGTTTGTTTATATTTTTTCCAGGTAACTGTGCATAACCCAGAGAATCAGAGTTATTTAATAGCTTACAAAGATTCACAACTCATTGTGTCTTCAGCAAAGTAAGTCCATTTTACTCCTGAATTCCTGGACTTAAAGAGCACCTATGAGAGTAAAATTATTTTTTCCCACTGTAGGTGAGGGCTATTAGGGAAACCATACTATTTGCTCCATGCTGCCCACACTATGGGGGAACGCCTGGTTTGGGCAACCACGTTAATTGAGGAACCCCCCACTCCATGTCACACACCTGCGTAATGTTGTGCTGGTAAACTCTCTTATTATGTAGTGTGTTTAACCAAACATGGATGTTCATGTTGGGACCTTCCTTCCAATGCTGTCAGCATAGTGCTCACTAGGAAAATTTTCAGTCAATTGTATTTTTCTCCCCCCACAAATGGAGCACATGCTCTATTCACAAGCACCTCTAGTTGGGGATACAGTTTTACTATCCTAGGTGCCCTTTAATGTCTTTTATTGCCATTTTAGCTTTACATTTCTCATGTTCAACAATATTTCTATTTGTTTTATAAAAACATTAGCTCGTGACATTTATTTATTTGATCACTCAGAGCACTGCAACACTGTGAGGAATTAATTCAGCGTTATAACCGAGCTGAGGACACCATCTGCATTCCCTACAGCAAATCTCTTCCTCACCATAATGTGTCTAGTAATGTAGGCAAAGCTTTGGAGGACTGCATGAGATCAATCATTGGTGTTTTGCTTAATTTAACTCATGATAATGGTATGTCACTTTTAATTTTAAATATTTAATTGGGAATTTTGAAAAAAATGTTTGATGCTCTACATCTGGTAAATTTGCACATTTTATCCCACTCATGACTATTTTTGGATTTAGATATAAACTGTACTCACTGGATAAGGGCCATTGTCCCAAAGGTCAAAGTAGACTCTCTTGCCCTTTGTGCATTAGCAGTAAAATGAATAATAATTTCCAAACTATATGTGAAATATGAAGTAAAAATCTTTTATAGAGGATGTTAAGAATGAAATAATAGGAGAGCCTGTATGTGACCATATCCCTTTAAAGGGGTATGTCACCTATAAAGGACAAGGAAAGTTAAACTAAAGAAGTAGGCTAGAAATGTTGTACATTATGTTTTGGGCTTCTGTACCAACCCCATGCAACCACAGTCCTTTAGCAGTGAAGAACTGTGTCTCCAGAGATGCCCCAGTAAAGGTCCCCATATTTTTTTGTTTGTTTTATCAGAATGGGGCAGCACAAAGACTGGTGAACAAGACAATCTGATCAGCACTGTACTAAACTGTGTTCTTCAGGTTCCAAAGTTTCTACCTCAAGAACAGCGATTTGATATTCGTGTTTTGGTAAGTTCTTTTTATAGTAACAAAAAGTGTCAGGAATATTAAGAATGGTTTTGTTAAAGTCACTGATGTTACTGGTGTAAAAACAATGGCAAAGTTTGACCTGGTCCTGTAAGTCCTATGGCATTCAGGGCAGTTTTGAGGTATTTTGTGTTTTCATTGTCTGAGCTCTTACTAAATGTGCTGGAGAATTTGGAAACCTAAGAAGTTTTCATCTTGTCTTCTGCAGGTGGGGTATTTAAAGCTAGCTACCAAGTGGGAGCTATGAGTTACTGCACTTGAGAGCCAATATTTTTGTAAAACTATTGCCCCCCCCACCCCTTCCTTTTAGTCTGTTTTTAAAACAAATTATCATCTGGATAATTTTCAGATTAGCAAATCACAATATGAAAAATTTCTCATAAAATTTGACACTTTTTTACCTTTTTTTTTATTTACCTTCATTAATGTAATTTTTGTTAGATCTGTGTTTTCTTTAGTTCTCTTCTAGTGTTTATACTTGATAATTAAGTATCTTTTTAATCATCAGGGCTTAGGTCTGCTGATTAATCTAGTAGAGTACAGCGCTCGTAACAGGCACTGTCTTGTCAACATGGAAACAACTCAGTCTTTCGATTCCTTCTGTGGAGAAGGGGAAGGACCCATAGGAGAGCCTGGGCAAGTTGATGCTGTCCAAGCGTTGGTGCTGGTAAGCAAGTTTTGATAGATAAAGTAGGCAACACACACACACACTTGTATTTCAGAACGACCAAAACAAAATGGTGTACAATTATGGAAATGTATTATAAATAATATATAGGTGGGACCACAAAGAACAATGTAAAATGAGTGAACATTTTTTAAAAAGGAATGTAAAATTTACATTTTACTGTATAATGACTAGGAATGCACTGAATCCACTATTTGGGATTTGGCCGAATCCTTTGTGAAAGATGCATCCAACTAATTTTCAAATGCAAATTAGGGGTGGAAAGGAAAAACTGAATTTTTTTTTCGCTACCTTGTTTTGTGATAGTCGCGTGATTTCCCTCCCAGCCCCTAATTTACATATGCATATTAGGATTCAGATTCTGGCCGCCCAGACGCCAGGATTTGGCCGATTCCGAATCCTGCTGAAAAAGCCTGAATCCTGCCTGGATTCGGTGCATCCCTAATAGTGGTCCTTTTATTTAATAAAGGAAGAGGTGTGCTCTGTTGTCCTTTGATCTTTTTTACCATATAGCTGAAATGTCCTGTCCTACCCCATACATTTTTCATCCCTCATGCTTTCATTTTTATTTACTTTGTATAATGGAAATAGGAAAAAATCTTTTTAAACAGCACTATCAAACTTTTCTTCAGATTAAAAAGCCTTTATTTGTGCTTATGTGGGCATCACAGTGACGTTTCAGGCCATGCAGCCTTTTATCAAGCTTACTGACGTGTTCCAAACATGTGTTCTAAAAACGTGTCCGTAAGCTTGATAAAAGGCTGCATGGCCTGAAACGTCACTGTGATGCCCACAAGCACAAATAAAGGCTTTTTAATCTGAAGAAAAGTTTGATGGTGCTGTTTAAAAAGATTTTTTCCCATGTATTATTACCCAAGGCAAGTGGCCCTGGGGTAACATGCGCCGCGGATGCTTGAGGCAAGAATCAGTGTGCTGACTACTTTCTGTAATGGAAATAGGAATACACCAAATTGCCTAGTGTGTCCAACTTGCAATACTTTTGCTCCACTGACCTAATTTTCTGGCATCCATGCTTAGTTTGTTGGTAGTTTTTCCCCTAGCTGCCATGTGGTTCTTTGTCTTCTTACTCTTGCCACTGTTGTCCCATATTGTTGCAGAGATATAAAAGTTACACTGCTCTATTATCCAGACAACCATTAAGCCTTGTCCCCAAATCTTAGACATTTGCCTCAGTTCATTATTCCTGCTTCCTATTTTGAGGCTACTCCTAAAGGGAAACATTATAGACACCACTTGAGTAGGAAATATGTTGAGAGGTTCTTGGACAGAAATACCATCACCATGGAGAGTACACACTGGCGGCAGCATTTTTTTAGGGTCATATAAAATATATATTCAATGTCTAAGGATTTGGTGGGACAATTGTCATTTGTCAGCATACATTGTCATGAAATTACTTTTGTAATTAGTTACTCCTACTGAAGTCACAGAAGTGTTCATGATCAATAAAGGCATATAGATTTCTGTTTCAGTTATAGAAAACAACCTTGTCTTTGGAAAGGTGTTAATATGCTGATGAGCAATTTTATCTTGTGCACCTAGAACCTTAACCTTTATAGTTGCTGTCTAAACACTTTCTTATTTGTTATTTTTAAAAAGTATTCTGATTTATTCCATTAGGCTTTATTTTTTTCCAGAAAACATTTAGTAATACCTTAAATGATATGTATCCCTTTTATTTAAGGATTAACTGGTTTTCGCATTAAGAGATCATATATGACAGCAAGCAATTACTTAGTTCACAAAGTATTCAATTTTTTAGTATATATAGCTGTCATTGCTTGCTTAGGTAGAAGAAACTTTTATGATTTTCAACTCACTGCTCTTTATTGAAGTATTGACAGTTGCACTCTGTGAATGGCTCAGTTGAGAAATGCAGTGATGCGATGTCTAATGCAAACATCTTGCATTCCCTCTTACATTTGCTTCTGGAGTAAACCAATTGTTTTAATTTTTTGTGAATCCTTTATGAATGTAACATATTCAACACTCTAGTTATGTAAGCTGCAGTTGGCAGTCAGTTCTAAGAAACTGTATATATGTTGTGATCATTGCCTTCAGGAACCAGGTGCAGTTTAAAAAGTGGTACAGTGAAATAACAAGATGCAAACAGCTGCAATTTAATTTTTTCAAAAGACCTTAAAGGGATAATGTCATGGGGAAAAAAGTTTTTTTTTTTTTTTTTTTTTCAAAATGCATCAGTGCTGCTCCAGAATTCTGCACTGAAATCCATTTCTCAAAAAAACAAACAGATTTTTTTGTATTTAATTTTGAAATCTGACATGGGGCTAGCTAGACATATTGTCAGTTTCCCAGCTGCACCAAGTCATGTGACTTGTGCTCTGATAAACTTCAATCACTCTTTTCTGCTGAACTGCAAGTTGGAGTGATATCACACCTCCCCCCCCCCCCCCCCCCCCCCCCCCCAGCAGCCAACAGAACAATGGGAAGGTAACCAGATAACTGCTCCCTAACACAAGATCTAAGAACCCATGTCCCACTGCTTTCCATTCAATTACATTGAGAAGGAAAAACAGCCTGCCAGAAAGCAGTTCCCTCTTAAAGTGCTGGCACAAGTCACATGACCAGGGGCAGCTGGAAAATTGTCAAAATGTCTAGCTCCATGTTATATTTCAAAGAGGAATATAAAAAAAATCAGTTTGCTCTTTTGAGAAATGGATTTCAGTGCAGAAGTCTGCTGGAGCACTATGCATGTTTTCCCATGATAGTATCCCTTTAAGCTTGTATTTTTGTGAGCATCCATGTGTCCTGATTAGATCCTAGTAAAGAAGAAAACTATAAAAATTATCTTGTAAGTTATATTTGGAATGGAGTTTCACCATCCAGTCTGGTAATCAACTAGAATAAGCTAGTTAAATTATAAAGCCTTATGCATTAAAAATCCACTTATATTTCCTACTATGGACGTTTGTGATGGGTAAATCTTTATTTTTAAATAAGATGCGGTTCATTTCACTATTTTATGTGATTTCTTTAAAAACAAAAGAGGTCCACATCTGGTTTGCCATGTCTTCTTTCTCTGGATCAACCTCCATATTGCTTACGTAATTGGTTAAAATTGTTTTCTCACTATTCTACTGTATACTGTTTTAGCTTTTCTTAGAACGTGAGCGTGCAGCCCTATTAGCAGAAAGTCAGACAGATGAGCTGATCAAAGAAGTTCCAACATCACAAAATGACAAGAGTGGAGAATGGCAGGAAACTGGAGGGGAAATCCAGTGGGTGTCTGCAGAGAAGAGCCCAAATTCCGAAGAACCAGAAAAGAAAGAAGAGGAGGATGAAGAGCTTGATCTTAATAAAGGTCTGTGCAGATTTCGTGTCATGCATATATCTGTACAATTTAAAAAGTTTCTAATCTGATCTTTCTTCTGACATAATTATAGCAAAGGGGTGGTTCACCGTTATTTTAATTTGAATTATTTACTACCTTCTGACTCTTTCCAGCTTTCAAATGGGGGTCTCCGATCCCATCTAAGGCTACACATTACTTATTACTACATATTGCTCATATAATCCCGTGTCTTTATTTCTTATTCAACTGTGAGCATGGTTGGTAGGTTAATTTGGACCCTACCAATTAGATTGCTGACATTGCAAACTGGAGAGTTGCTGAATAAAAAGCTAAATAACAAAAAAAAAAAAACCACAAATAGTATGAAAATGAAAAACCGTTCCAAATCACCATAATAAAAGTTTATTTAAAGGTGAAAACCCCTTGCCTACTTTATCTATGGGCATCCAATTTTACCTGCTTAAGGGTTGAACTCCACGGGTGACTTTGGCGCGATCTGACACGCTGCGCAAAAATGCAGGCGGCACGTCTGATGCAACGGAAATAAAGTAAGAGTTGGAAATGTCGGATGGTGTCGCAGCATTGCTCCGATGCGGCACAACTGTCTGATGCAGGCGCAGAGTGCGTCTGTGTCCAACAGTCGCATTGGATCAAAGCTGCAACACATCCAACAATGCTATTACTGGCGCGACACCTGTGTTTTTGCACAGCACGTCAGATTGCGTCAAATTCACCCGTGAAATCACCAGTGGGGTTCTACCTTAAAGCATAACATTATTAAAAACAAAATTAGATAGGAAATGTGCCCTTACCGTGATGCATTTGGACCAGTGCATTATTCCCATAATTTTCAAGGCACTGAAAATGTAGCTGCGTAAGGCTTTCACTTATGTAATCAGTCTGCTGTATGTAACAGGCCTTTCAGCATTGCAACATCATGTGCATTAAAGGAAAAATTTATGTCGAATTGATGTACATTCTCTTGAAAATAATCTAAGCTGGTTAGCTGTGAGTTGTAATTCGTATTTTTACAGAATTTATAGATATATTTCTATTCTGGCTTTTTCCTATTTGGAATTTTAAAATTCTGCTATGGTCTCTGGCAATATGAATTTTATAGTAGATTTATTAGAACATACAATATAATAATAAATAACCCATAACAACAACTCAGGGTTTTGCTTTCATTAGCCTTGCTGCAATTAATTGACCACAGCTAACTTGTTGTTTAGGGTTACAACTACAGCTTTTGCAGGGTGAAAATACACTGAAAAAGATCTATGACGTGCGTTTGTAGATGTATATAGCTGAAATCTTCATAATATGTTAATATCAGTTGATTAAATATAATTTTTTTTTTTTTTTAACCCTTTTTGTTTGCAGCCCTTCAGCATGCAGGGAAGCACATGGAAGACACTATAGTCGCTTCTTATACCGCTTTACTTCTGGGATGCCTTTGTCAGGAGAGCCCGGTTAGTGCTCATAGTTTTCTAAATCACATTTGCAAATACGTTTTTCAAGAGCAAGCATTATTTGCACCTCATGAATCAGTTTTATGTTCATATAAACAGAAGCCAGTAAAATGTTTACCCTGACCTTCAACAGTTGATAAAACCTGAGCTACTTTTGTGTCTTAGCTGTAGGTAACCAAAGGTAAACCACTATTAATACTATTTGTTAAACCTGTCTTTCAGATTAATGTGACTACTGTGCGGGACAATTTACCTGATGGAGACTTTTCAATTATGACAGAAATGCTTAAGAAGTTTCTTAGTTTTATGAATCTTACAGTAAGTAGAAAGCATGGGCGGCTCTTGTTTAAGAGTATATGTGGACTTCTTTGTTTGAGTCTTCCTTGTGACCTTAAAAGTGTCCTTTGACCTCTATGCAGATCTGGCAAATTTAGACTCTAAGATTCTTAGGGAAAGGTTCTTTTTGGCAGTTTTTTGATCATCCTTACCATTAATTTTCAGTTGCCATATTCACTATCACTTTTTTTTAAATAAATGAAAAAAATCCATTCGTGTAGCTGTAGGAGAAAATGCATTGAGCTTTCATTTGCAACAGATATAAAGAGCAATATAAACATTCTTTTTACTTCAGTTCCTGTATTGATTCCAGGTATGATGTGAAATTGGTCTATTTACCTTTGTTTTTTTTCCTCTTTAATAGTGTGCTGTTGGAACAACGGGGCAGAAGTCTATATCTAGAGTTATTGAGTATTTGGAGCACTGCTAAGTGTTGACCTTCCAACTGCAAGCTCATGTTTTTGCTGGATATATCCCTCTAAGGAAGAAGTCATGAAACAAGTCCCTAAAGATGATTATTCATCTGTGCTACTTTTTCTGAAAGACTGACATGACTCCACACCTATTTCTCATACTGACCTGTTGACTGCTGTAACTCTCAGAATGAAGAACAGAGGTGCTGGAGAGAGTTCATTAGAAATCAGGCAGTTTGTGCATTGCAGTATTTGGTTTGTTTTGAGTACAGTAAGATGGTTCATTATTTCTTTGGGAAGGGTTGGGTCAGGGCCAGTTAAGAAAAATAGAAAAAAAAAAAATGCTGCTGATAGTGCAACTGCTGATTACTGTTGAAAACTGCATTATATACCAGCCAGGTACAAAAGCCACTCAGCTGGTATGAGTCCAAATAGTTGTGTCGCATAGTAGTGGACAGCTACCTGCTTTTGTTTTTGGTCTTAATTTCTGTCTGTGGAATAGCTTTCAGTAAGGAATGCTTCCAAGATTTTGCATTAAGATATTTGGCTTTTTTTACTATAGCTTCCGATCCTAACTAAACGTGCTGTTTTACTTCCTTATGTCTATTCTGTACATGCATTATTTTTCTATAATTTAAGATTTTTTTTGTATTGATGGTTGTAACTAATGTAATTATGTTAATTTTTCTGCACCATGCTGATTATCCTTAAATGGCCAGAAATACCATCTTACAAGTTTAAAATGATTTAATATACCACAAAAGTTCAGGTTTTACCAACCCAGTTAGTTAATAAGGATGTATTTTTATATTATTCAGTAGTCCATCTCAGGTGTCATCTTGGACTTTAAATAAGAAGGGAGATGCCGTTACTATGTTTAAACTTTCAGGGAGTTTGTTTTCCTCCTGTATTGGATTGGCACTCTTTGCAGTACTTTCTTATACTTAAAGCAGCAAACATATTGTGTGTTTATCCCTGGCAGAACTGGACAATTGTTTCAGTAAAAAACAGATCTGATAAATAAGTGGATGGCTGGTTAGTGCTTAAAGAAACCATTTTTAAATTACAGTGAGGTCCAGATTTGATGCATTGTAGAAGCTGAACTTTAGTGTCAAACTTGTCATTCTAGAGTTTGTTTTGCCTCCACCTCACTGGCTATTTTAAGAGATACCAGTATTTTATTACAATGTTAAAGTAGGGTGAACATTTGGGACTAATACCCAAATTTGAAGGAATATTTTACCAGAAGCTTAAGGTTATTTTTTCTCTTTATATCTCTTCCTTTGTGCACCAGAAACATGACAGAGTTTGGCTATTTATAGTAAAGCAAAGTAATTAAAAAGCCATATTAAAGGCAGGAGAAACCGTTTGCTTCTCTGCTTACTTTGAGATGTTTAAGTGGGGAAATAAAGGCCAAGTACCCCTTTGACAAAGGCTTTATCATGTAAAAATAGTTCAGATGTTCTTAGCAATATTTATATGAAAATTGTTAATAAAGGATATACACTTTTATGCATCATTTTTAGACCAACTAACCTTGTTTTTGCACTCATACCCATAATTGTAATCATAGGAGAGGTTATACGAGGGTGGTGTACATTCTTCACTGGTTGAATGTGAGCAAATACAATTGCTTTTTTTCCCCAAAGAGTGGCTAAATCTAAGTGTCACAAACTTATTTTGTACACAACTTGTTCAACAGTAAATTTATCATTTTGTTTATCCTTGATAAGGATATTTTTAATTGGGTTCAAATATAAGCCTGGTAGGTAGTTAATGCATTTTAAGTTGGGTCAACCATCAGTTTGACTATTCACCGTTAAAACAATTCAGATCAATTGTACCACTTTAAAACCTTATGTTGGTGTTGATTTAAAACTTTATTTAAAATTAATTACATATGAATTTAGTTTAAGACACACCACTGTTCCACTTATTTAATGTAGTCCTTCAGTTCTTTTTCAAGCATGTAGAGTTGATCTGCCTTCAATACTTCTAACATTTTATCATTGCAGTCAACACTGAAGGCAGTAAGTCACACTGTACAATATTCTTCTGTAAGGCCATTAAAGCAAAAGGCATTGCACCTTTCTCAAGCAAGGAAAAACAAAATAAAATTGCTTTCCTTTTTATAGTAAAAATGTCCTTTTTTTGGGGGGTGGAGGCTGCATTGTGTTTTGCTCTTTGGGTGAGTAAGATCATCCCTCAGGCAACAAGAGAACTCTGAATGCTAAGGTATTATTTATGCCAAACTTGTGGGATTTTTTTCTTGGGAAAATAACGTTTTTTTTGTCCTGACAATGTATTGCCTTGCTCTGTTTACAGGGGTCTTCCACCCATTGTCTTCAGTAAAAACCCTTAATGGGCTTTTCCTTTAACATTTAAAGCGGCCAACGACGGTACAATTACGATCTTTCTTGGAAATTCGTTTCAATACAGACGCGTAGAGCTGGATCGTTAGATAAACAGGTAGAAACAATAGAATTCTACCTGCCTCTGACGATTCAACACTAAACACGGGCCTTCAAAGACACCCAATCAAAATTTTCCGTTCAGCTTGATTGACCAGCTGACTTGGCATCCAAATCTTCTGCCGATATCGGTCAGCTCCTTTCCCGCCGTAAACACACTGAATATCGTACAAAAACTTTTATTCATACGATATTATCTGAATGTATATGGCCACCTTTAGTTTGGCTTACCTTTTATCAGAGGTCCCCAACCTTTTTTTTACCCATGATCCACATTCGAATTCAAAAAGAGTTGGGGAGCAACACAAAAAAAGTCTATGGATGCCAAATAATGGCTGTGATTGGATATTTAGTGGTCCCTCTGTGGACTGAGTCTTCAGGAGGCTCTATTATTCAAAAACAAGAGCTTGATTCGAGGCCCTTGAGAGCAGCATCCAAGGGGTTGGTGAGCAACAGGCTATTCACAAGCCACTGGTTGGGACTCACTGCCTAAGATGCAACAGGGCTACATTGTAATTTTTACAATTTTTTAGCCGTATTCCAGTTCACAACTAAAAATAGTGTTAAGGTCTTTGACCCTAACAATGAAAATTCAGGCTAACATTAAAGGGGTTGTTCACCTTCAAACAACTAGTTGTTTTCAGATATCACCAGAAATAACGACTTTTTCCAAGTACTATTTGTAACCGTTTTTCTAATATTGAAGTGTAAAGTGGCATTTTTCACCCCCCAACTGTTCTAAACTGATGCATTTAATGGATACATTTCTTATCTTTGTCCCTGCTGAGCAGAATCTCTGGGTTTCATAGGGAGCTGTTAGACTTGATACAATAGTTGCTAATACTCCAGGGATGTTATTGATAAATGTATCAATTAAATGTTGCAAAATTGTAACCGTTTAGAATCTGCACCTGAATTACTGAGCTGCCAGACTCAAACACCAGAGATACCAACATTCAACTTTAAACTTAGAAAAACAGTAAAAGATAAATAATGGAAAGGAATTGAAAAAAAGTCTTTATTTCTGGGAAACAATTTGAAAACAACTGAACAGAAAAAAAGTGTTTTTGGAAGGTGAACAACCCCCTTAAATGTTATCATTAATAAGTTTTATTATTTAAAGTTCTATTTAGGTCCGCTAATATTTACCTCCTTTCTAACATCCTCACTGCTACCTAGTTACTAGGGTAAATAAATGCTTACAACCACATAGCGGATAAAACCAAACACCTGTGCAATAAATACATACATTTAAAAAAAAAAAAAAAGAGAGACCAAATGAGAATTTACAATGTCACTGTCTACATTACATTGAAGTTAATTTAAGGTGGAACTAGTGAACATTTTAAGATAGCTTTACCCTGTGGCATGTAGGTTACTGTTTTAAGCCTAGACTAGCAGGACGTCTGACATTTTAAATTTTGCAAAAATCATAAATGCTTGACAACATCCAGATAGCATCATTGTTTAATCTTGTTACTCGTACAATAGGTTGTATCCCCAACACACCATCATTGCTTACTGAACAGTGAATTCCGATATGCATTGTTAAAGCCAGACATTGTAGTTATTAACTTTATGGGTAACAGATGGAAGCCTTATGCGGTTGCAGTATAGGGGTTCTCTATCTACATACCCTCCTCATAACTATACCAAGCTGGGGGATGTTGCCATGATGCAGTCCAGTCACTCCAGCCATTTTTTCACACTTTTGGCTAACTAGCTACATTTTTGTTATTTTACACATCCTATCTATAAACCCAGTTTTTTTTATTTATACTGAACAAATCCTTAAATGTGAATCAATAGCTGACAGTTTTGTCGTTTCTGTTGTATACAAAGTATAAATTGTCTTGCTTCTTTCAAATGTTCCTTTTGCATTTGTGATCATTTTAGTCTGAACTCAAATATATAAATTGCATGATAAGATCTGCTTAGTAATTAGCAGAATGAGATGCATCTTTATCTCTTAATTCTTATCACCTAACAATTATTCCATCAATATTTGTTATTGTATGATTATTATCTTGTCACAATTTAAAGTTACTGGTGGTGTGACAAAAAAAGATAGAGATTAAAAATATGCATTCAGTGCCTACTGTATGCAAATAATGATTAACCAGTTCCCAAACTTTAAATTTGATGAAGTACAAAATGAAGAATTTGACAAAATACTAATCTAAGCTTAAATGTACATGGTAACTTTTACAAATTTTGATTTTACATTTTGCAAAGCTGTAATTTTTGAGTTAATCAAGGGTTTAACCAAAATGTTTGCCTTTAATATTCAGATTCGAGGGAAGCACCAAAAACTGATTATCTGATATAAATTGTTGCATTCATCCTGAGTTTCGCAGTCATATGACTTTATGTACTGGGAATTTGGCTGATTGCCAAGTTATACTCAAACTTGATCTACATTCACAGCAACCCTCTTGTTAAAAGAAAATTCACCTTTCTGCACACTCATTTTTTCTATGTTTTAATGTTAATTCTCTGCATACCTGCATTTATACTTGTGATTGGGGCCATTCATCTAACATGGTTTTCTGGCTATTTATGCTCCATGGAGAGCTTAAAAAACTTTTCTTGAAACAGACATTCAGTATGGCAACTCTTACGTGTCTATAAATATAGGTATGGGACCTGTTATCCAGAATGCTCGGGTCCTGGGGTTTCTGTAATTTGGATATTCATACCTTAACTCTACCAGAAAAACTTTAAATATTAATAAACTCAAAAAGCTGATATTGCTTCCAATACGGGTTCATTAGTTTGGATCAAGTACTGTTTTATTAATACAGAGAAAAAGGAAATTGTTGTTAAAAATTTGTATTTCATTATAATTTAGTCTGTGAGACTGCTGTTCCGTGATTTGGCTCTTTCTGGATAATGGGTTTACAGATAACGGATCCTGTACATGGAAGTAGATCGACCCTGTTTAATTTAAACATAAAGTTAGGTCCTTTAAAATGTGGACAGAGACCACTTTTTTCTAATTTTGATTCTGTACATTACCAAAATGAGTTTTAAGTGAAACCATTCAGATGCAGTTGAACTGCAGACTTTCAAAAAGATTGCATAAAGCTCTAATTCAGTGGGTTGATCAAAAAGATTGCATAAAAATGTGAGGAACTAAAGCCTTTTTAAACACAAACACTTAATTTCAGGGGCTCAAACGTAATTGGACAAATTAAAAAACTGAAAAAATGTTCATTTCTAATACTTGGCAGAAAACTTTGTTAGAAATGACAGCCTGAAGTCTTGAACTCATGGACATCACCAGATTCTGGGTTTCCTACTTTTCAATGCTTTGCCAGGACTTTACTGCAGTGGCTTTCAGTTGCTGTTTGTGGGCCTTTCTGTCCGTAGTTTAGTCTTCAATAAATGAAATGCATGCTCAATTGGGTTCAGATCTGGTGACTGACTTGGCCATTGAAGAATATTTCACTTTTTTGCTTTAATAAACTCCTGTGTTCCTTTGGCTCTATATATTGGGTCATTGTCCATCTGTATTATAAAACGCCTCCCCATCAATTTGGCATTTAGCTGGATTTGAGTAGACGGTATGTCACTCAAACACCTCAGAATTCATTCAGCTGCTTCTGTCCTTTGTCACATCATGGATAAACACTAGTGTCCCAGTGCCACTGGCAGCCATGCACGCCCAAACCCTCACGCTGCCTACATCATATTTTACACATGATGTGGTATGCTTTGGGTCATGAGCTGTTCCATGCCTTCTCCATACTTTTTTCTTGCCATAATTCTGGTAGAGGTTGATCTTGGTTTCATCTGCCAAATAATGTTTTCCCAGAACTGTTCTTGCTTTTTTAGATTTTTTTTGTTTTAGCAAAGTCCAGTCTTCTCTTCATGGCAGACTTTGATATCGATACGCCTACCTCCTGGAGTGTTGTTCACTTGTTTGGCTGCTGTGAAGGGGTTTCTCTTCACCATGGAAATGATTCTGCGATCATCCACCACTGTTGTCTTCTATATGGATGTCCAGGTCTTTTTGCGTTGTTGAGTTACCAGTGCTTTCTTTCTCGGGATGTACCAAACTGTTGATTTTGGCACTCCTAATATTGTAGCAATTTCTCAAATGGCTTTTTCTCTGTTTTTGCAGCTTAAAGTGGACCAGTCACCCCCAAAAAATATTCAAGATACCATTTTATCACATTAGTCAAGCAAAATGAACATTAATTACACTAAATAAATTATTTTAATCTTTGTTTCTTCAGTCTGGGAATTCATAATTATAGCAAGCAGGCAGGAGCCATTTTGTGGACACTGTTATTAAGGCAAGCCTTGCATCATCTCAGAATCTTGTTTGTGCACCAGAATGGGGGACCCGATGTCTATCCCCATGTCCTGGCTACACAATTAAATGGTTGAGAACTGGGGGAATGTGTTGGGAGCAGTGGCATCTACGAAGTGCTGAATGGAAAGTGAAAGTAATTATCTGCCCCGCCTCTATGCCTAAGGCATAGATTTGATTGACAGCTGAGATTTTTAAATGAGCTTATAACAGCTATGAATGGTTTAATAAAAATTTGAAATTGGATTTCATTTTTAATTTCAAAAGGACTTTTATTATGCAGATTTTTGTGTCTGGGTGACTGTTCCACTTTAAGGATGGCTTGTTCCACCTGCATGGAGAGCTCCTTTGACCACATGTTGTCTGTTCACGGCAAATCTTCCACAATCAAGCACCCCCGTCAAATAAAATTCATGGCTATTATCTGCTTAATTAATAATGACATAACAAAGGAATTGCCCACACTTGCCCATGAAATAGTCTTTGAGTCAATTGTCCAATTACTTTTGAGACCCTGAAATTGTGATTAAAAAAGGTTTAAGTTCCTCCTATTTTTCTGCAATTTTTTGTTCAACCCACTGAATTAAATATGAAAGTCTGCAGTTCAGCTGCATCAGAGTTGTTTAATTTAAAATTCATTGTGGTAATGTACAGAACCAAAACTAGAAAAATGTTTTCTCTCTCCAAATATTTATGGCTCTAACTGTATATATGTGTGTTGCCCAAAATATTTTCCCCACCAGGTGCCCTTTAACTGTCAAAAGCAGCAATGTTTTTCATAAAGAAAGTATCATTGGACAGATGCTATACCCATAAAAGTAAATTTTAAAAGTACATTTTTCTTAAGTTAAGGTGCTAGCTAGCTTATTTCATGCAAATGTATACAATCTGCTTTCCTGTTGGTAGCTGGTTGAAGAATGCTGAGATGTAGGGCCAATCCACGTGGCCCTCTTCAGGTGTGTAGGCAGTTTTCATCCTTAATGCAGAGTTTCCATCTGTTCTGCAGAGGTTTATGCCTGATGTCTTTGCAAAACGGTCTAATTTGACCTACCAGATAGCTGACCTCCAAAACTAACGTAATCGTAAGTATACATATGGCCAACCCTAGAAAAGCATTTTGTTTTGGTCACTTTATTGATGTGGCTTGTGCCATTTATGATTCATAAGTGCAGTCGGTATTGCATAAAACCCCGTTAAGCCTAAAATATAAGGCCAGATCGCAAAGTACGTCTGCAAGGCATGTAATGAATTAAGAATAAACTGATGCTAGAACAGTCCTCTGTCTTCTGTATTGTTTGATAAATAATACCAGCAAGATTGCAGAGGACCAATTTGTATGAATCCTAATATTTAAATTTGATATGGCAGTTATCAAACTAAGGTATTTCTTACTGCAGCTAAGGCCATAGTCAACTATGGGTTTCCGAAAAACGAAATCATTCCAAAGTATTTGTTTCAGAGTTGAAACAAAAATAAACGCTCTATGTAAGCCATGTCTACTATTTGCTTGTTCTGCATTTAATGTAATTGGCACCCTAAGTAGCTGGGAAGGTACTGCATTGGTGTTTTTTGTTTTTTTTAGAATCCATTATATACTTTACACCAGTTTCAAGGCTTCTTACTGATGCCTTGTATATGTAAAGTAAGCAGATCTCATTCTAAGATCAGTAGTCTTACTGGGAACAAATGCAAGCTTTTCTTAATTCTAAAATTTCATTGACAATATGTTGCATCTCTCAATGATGTGGCAAATTATTATCTTCATCCTTATTTGTAGTTCAACTAAATTAAATCTGACCACATAGAATATTACCAGGTCTCCCTTTTTTGATTTTATTATAAAGGGCATTTTTATCAAGGGGCAAAAAGTCAAAACAGTTGGTCAAGTACATGGCTGTATTTACTTGTATTGTACCACTGGAGTACCCCTTTATAAACACACATAGAATCCATACAATTTGCTGGTCTAACCAGTACTAGCTGGGCCTATTTTTATGTGATAAATCCATTTACCTCACAGACTAACTGATCACAACAGTAGTGTCCAGCCATCTGTCTGGCAATATTGATTGGTAAATGATTGATTAGCTACTGCCACATCATCCTGAATTTGCTCATTATTGATTGTTTATGGCTCCAAATGGCAGCAGCCAGAACTACCCCATTCACCTGTTCCCATAGACCTATATTGGAAACACTTTATAAGGTGACCTTTTCTACGACTGTTCACAAGTCAAGTCTAAGATAGACAGAGCAATTCCCATACATATATATGTAACAGACAGATGGAGGTGTCTTGAGCACCATTGTTTCTGCCTGTGTGTCTTTTACTACAAAATAACCAGTCTCCATAATCAGAGTTCCAACCTATTTAGGAAATACCAATTGAATCCATTTTTTTATCTACATTTTGCAGTGAAGACCAGTAAATGCATCCTTTTCAATCTATTGACTTACTACCATGCATCTATTTTAACCTCTTATTATATCTCCCTAATTTTTTTATCATAATGTTATGATGTTAGTCCGTCTGTTTTGTATCATTTATAACTGTTTGCATTCCTTTACTACCTATTTTCAGCATACAAATGAATATTAGGTATTCAGGATCAATGTTTTCACCCCAATGCTAAAATGCATGCATGGAGGACACCACATAGTGCTGAAGCTCTGACTGGCGTAGCATCTGGAGTGAAAATGTAATACTGTTGATGCTTATGTTTTTGCTACGAGGCAGTTAGGAGTTTCTCTGCTGGCAGTTTTGCACCAGAGGTAAAATTGCTTGGCACCCAGATAGCATTTGATATTGCAATCCTTTAGAGCTGCAGTACAAATGTATATATGTAAAATTACTTTAAAAAGGAAAAAAAATGTCGAAATTGTCGAAGAATACTGCTGTCAATATAGTAAAAGGTAAACAACCCCTTGGAGAACAAAAGTATAAAACACGAGGGCTGGCAAGTTGTTCAGTAACACCGAATGATTTTATTTACTTATTTTCTGCCCCCAAGCACACACGCATTGTATTACCTGAAGAGCAACAATGTGCTTTACACTTTTTTTGTGCAGTTGGGAATAAATAAATTGAATGTTTTCAGTGTTGCTAACGTACTGCTTTTAAAACCTGCAAATTGGGACTTTTTATAGCATGTGCTCATTGGTACCTAGAAACATTAATTGTCTTATTTTGGTTGTGGCTGCCTGGCCTGTATTCTGCATTTTCGTTTAGATCAGTATGTTGCTTATTTTCAGCCTCTGGTGCAGTCTTTACAGAATGATTCTTTCAGGAAGTCTGGGGATTAAAGTCAACTTAACTGTAGCACATTCATCCGTTGAAGACCTTTATCAACAACTTTGCTTTAAGGGTACTTGAAGCCTACTTGCAAGTCAACTAAGATAAAAACTTTTTCCATTGTAAATATTTCTGTAAATACATGCAATTGGAAATTAGAATGGTATAGTACTTTTCTGAATCCAATCCTATTTTTATTTTATACAGTATTTCTCAGCTGTGATCTTTGGAGCAAAAGCCAACGGCAGGAAAAAAAAAATCAAGTTTGTACCAGTTTCATGAAGTATGTCTGGGTTTTTTTGTAAATAATTTTAACTCAAATAAAATTGCTACTTTCAGTAAGCTATCTGTCTTTATTTTCAATTTGTTTTGTTAATGTGGCCCCCTCATACAGGAACATGGGGGATCAGACAGGTAATGTAAAAGCATCATGCAAATACCTTATGGCAAAGTTAGAAGTAGCTTTCAAAGCCAATATTATAATAGATGTAAAAAAGAGTTTAATTTCAGGTGTCAGAATCTCTTTAATCTGGCCCCAGACAAGTTGTGTATAACCCAATTCATTCATATATTTAGCCCCAGTTCGTATATCTATGGCATCCCTGTGCCACAAGAGCAATTAAATAAATGTTTGTTACACAAACATTTGTACAGTGTATATATAACTTCCTTTTGCAGTTTGCTTTGAAAATCTGGTTGCATTTAAGGGCAGCATGGTGGTTTAGTAGATAGTACTTATATCAAGCAACACTGGGGCCCAGCCACGGCTGCAAGAAGTTTGTATGCTGTGTCTGCATATGTTTCCTCCTACAGTCCAAAGAAATACAATGGCAGGTTAATTGGCTTCTGACTAAATTGAATATAGTGTGTGGGGACCTTAGACTGTAAGCTCCACTGGAGCAGGGACTGATGTCAACAATGTATAATTTCTGTAAAGTGCTGCAGAAATGTGTTGATGCTATATAAATACCAGGCAGGAAATACACACATTCTTGCCATACCCATTGCCTACCTATAGTGTTATGGGACCTGTTTTCCAGAATGCTTGGGGCCTGGAGTTTACCATATAAGGGATTGTTTTGTTATCTTTATCTTCATACCTTAAAGCATGTAAACATTAAAGAAACATAATCCTTATTGAAACCAAAACCGGCTAATTAAGTCTTAGTTGGGATCAAGTGCAATGGACTATTTTATTACTACAGAGATACTTTTCGTAATTCAGAGCTTTCTGAATAACAGGTTTCTGGATAAATGGTCCCATGCATGTATGATCTAAAAAAAGACAGAAGAGAGAGTTCTTATATAGAGATATAACAGACTCTCGGCCAGATATCGATTGGGGAAGCCTGTCGGAGGGCCCCCACATGGGCCGATAAGCTGCCGAGTCTGTCAGCAGCTTTTATCGGCCCGTGTATGGCCACCTATACTAATTCCGTGCAATCTGCTGGAAAGCATTGCAACCAGCCAGCCAGCAAATACCTTAAGTTTGCTCTGTTGCAGGTTGAATAGTTAAAAATAAAAAGGATATTGTTGATTGGTTCATGTGGCCTACAGGACTAAAGCAAATGTACCCAGTCTTAAAGAATTTGTTTAGGGTAAAAAAAATGTTATAAATAGATTGTATGTGCAAAATAAAAAATGTTTCTAATATAGTTAGACATCCAATCGCTCCATCACTTTACATTTTTGGCTAACATATTAGCCAGAACAGTACTTCCTGCTTTCCACTGATTGGTTACCAGGCAGAATGGTCTGAATGGTAGCCGACAGACTGGTTCATAGGGCAAGGCTGAAATGCCCTGCAGGGGCACCTACAGAAATAAAGAAAATTCATTTACTGAATAAGATAAACACACATATATATAAGATGGTTTTATTGGCAAAAATTACTTCGTTCCAGCAGAGGCAAACATATACAGCCCTCTAGCTGAGCTATACATGCTTGTTGTCTTTATATGATTTCATAGCTGTTTCTTTGAATATCTCATTTGGACCATGTCTGGTCTAAAAAGAGATCATAAAGATGGACAAAGCAGAAATTGTGCAGAGACATACCATCACTTTATGCTGCAATAATTAAAGGTAGAATGTGTATCCTGGAATGTGGCAATAAAAGCACAATTTAGCAGTTCTACTGCCTTAAAGTGCCTATTCTTGCTTCCCTATCTAAAACATCACTTTATGCTGTACATGTATGGGATCTATTATTCAGAATTCTTGGGACCTGGGGTTTTTGGTATGTTTCTGTAATTTGGATCACCATATCTTATTGTTGCTACTGATCCACTGAAACATTGAATAATAGGAGTATATGGGAAATGGCCTTCCCATAATTCAGAACTTAATGAATAAGAGTCCCATACCTGCATTTGTTTAAAGGTCAAGGAAAGTTTAAAATAAGGCTAGAAATGCTGTATTTTGTATACTACACATAAACATGAACTTACTGCACCACAAGCCTAATTAAACAAATGATTTATGCTTTCAAAGTTGGCCACGGGGCTGTCATCTTGTAACTTTGTTATACATCTTTGCCTGACACTGGCACTGCACATGCTCAGTATGGTCTTTGCTGCTTAGGGATCGTCATAAATGATCAAAAAACAAAGCTGCTTGAGATCTGCATGCTGGTAAGTAAGGCAGTGGCCCCCTGCTGTTAATAAGTATGATTGTTTCCCTGCCAGAAGTTACGGACCGTCTGACAATTCCTATCCACAGCACTAAATGAAGGGAGAATTTCACTGCATGCAGTCATGTTTCTTATAAGAACGGTACACATTTTTAAATTAAAGTATATTGGAGATAGGTTTCTTTTTCATTAAAGAAAGTAAAAATGGGATTTTAATTCTTTGCCTTTCCTTGCCCTTTAATAATAAGCTGATTATTTCTTGATGCTGTATACTTACCACATTCGGTAAACCCTCTGTGAATTCAGCTTTAGAAAACATTGAACCATACCACCTTCAAAGAATGCCTACTTAAAGACATGCCCTATTTTGAGCTTCATGGCCAACTGCAACACTGTGTACACTGATATAATCAAAATATGGATGCCTTTTATCAATCTTATTTTTCAGACTAGTTTAATTGAAATGTCACTGTCATATCTTTCTACTGCTTTTCTTTTAAGCACTTCAGGAAGCCAACACGATTATATCGGTCATAAGACTTTTGGCTTTCAGATTGCTTATCTAATTACACTGAAGATTATTGGATTAATGTCTGCATCATTGCTGTTGTCACCCATCATGAAGGCACTGAAGGGGATCAAATCCACATTGAATGAACTTGTTTAATAGATTTCCTTTCTAAAAGACATACATTATCTACGCTTTACTTTTTACATTTTTTTTGCTACCTTATTAACCCCCATGATTTTTTTATTTTCTCCACATGTTGTTTTATTATCCGTTGCTCATTTGAATAAATTTCCTGGTCATGTTGCCAAAAAGAACAGCACAAAACAACATTTTTCTGCTTCAACAAACTAGCATGCTATAAAAAAGGATAAATAAAAGATACATGGAGAAAGACAGACAAGAAGGAAGACTGACTTTATTGAAATGGAAACCAGCTTAATAATTCTTTTGAATCAATCAGGCATCCTTCCACCAAACCAAGGAGACAACTGGACTTGCATTAAATGTACAGAGACGACTCCTATTTTTCCATCTGTAAATGCAAAGATTTCAGAACAGGAGAAATATGAACTTTTAAAGCATGATATAGGGCTAACTAGTTGCACAAAGAACAGTGGGAATGGTTTCTTTGTCAGCCCTTTAGATCTGGACTACATTACAAATACAAAGCAACCTATGGGTTTGCAGTTAGTGACTCCATGCAGGATTTCTCATCCTCCGATTCTTTACAGAAAATGGAACGATGATCTAAGATATTCCCAGAATCTCTCTCCATTACAACTGAGGAAGAAAAGTCGTCGACAGGCAGCTAATGCCAGGGAGAGGAGAAGAATGCTAACACTCAACCTAGCATTCGATCGACTCAGGAGTGTCATCCCGACTGCACAGAATAAGAAGAAATTGTCTAAATCTGAAACTCTGCAGATGGCAAAGATCTACATCTTAATACTTAGCACAGAGCTTCAGAAAGGAGGCAGCAGCCTGAAATAGAACACAAACACAGCATGTTTGAAACTTCTGCCTACATACCCCTGAAGTCTGGAAATAAACTTCAAAATTCTGAGACCTGTTTGTACTGAAAAAGAAAAAGTCTATTCTTGTGGGGGAAACAGGGCTCTTATGCCCCCTATAGGTCAGCCACATCCTTTGTTCTTAAGTGGCAATGGGTTGTTTCTTTTATAAGTTGTGAAAGTAGTCTCAGCTGCCATCGGCAAGTTTGTTCCTTGGGTTCAGTATGGAGGAGAAAGAAAAAAAAAATTCTGCGTAATATCTTTTAAATATGTATTTTCTGTATCTTTTCTGTTTTTCATGGGTAGTTTTTCAGTAGTATTCCATGGTATTATTCATATACATATGATTACAGCAATTCTGTTAAACCAAAACATGATAAACTTCTTGTGTATTATACCATTTTTATATCTAAACCACTGTTTCGATATATTCTTGTTTTTCAATGCCGTGAAAATGAGTTCACAAGTAGCTATTATTATAGAATTATGTAACATTTCTTTTAGCAAGCAATAATTTTATATATCATAACAACAGTAAATAGTTGCATTTACTCAAAATTGTTGCCTGATTTTGTTGCGACCTTTCATGCACGGACTATTTTCAATACAAATTTTTAGCCAGATCATGGTTGGGAATTTTATTTTTTAACATAATGAGAAAATGTAGAGTGTTAATATAATAGCTCCCCAAAAATTAATGACCCAACTGTGTAACATTTTAAAGAGCTAGCATTTATATAAATAAAATGTATTTGAGTTGTAAAAGTGATACATAAAACAAATAAGTAATCAGCAAAAACTGTGTAACAATTATCAGACTAGACCTATGTGGTGTAGAGTTCAAAGGACAAGGAAAGGCTGTCACTTTAAAGCAAATCATTCATTGACCCCCAAAGTCTCCCCATATGTAAATGTAGAATCACCCTGTGTGGCTTAATACAGAAGTAAAGAAGTTAATAGGAAAGAAGATAAATGCATTTAAAAACTACAAGTCTGTTGGGACAGAAGCTGCATTTAATCAATATAAGCACTATAATAAATGTTGTAAAAAAGCAATCCGGAAGGAAATGAATTGGGGTGGAGGCTAAGACTAACCCCAAAAAGTTTTGTAATATATTAATAATAAAATGCGTATTGAGAGTGTTGCTACTTTAAAGGAGAAGAAAAGGGATTTACACTTGGGGGTGCAAAATGTTAGGCTACTTTTACCTACCTGATACCCTGGACCTGTGCTCCCATCAGCCAAAAACCACACCGGTACCACACTGGATCTTCTAGCAAACACCACAGAGAGATCAACTTCCTGCTGCTTTGATTTTCAAATTTCCTGGGAAAATCCCATGCGCAGTAGAGCCAAACAGCTGCCTTTTTTGTTTATCTTTCCTCTCTACTGCGCATGCACAGCCCTGAGATAATGAGAGGAAGTAGAATGTTGATCTCTCCATCATACCGTGCCCCACAAATGATTGCTTTCTAAACTAACGTCTTTTGTTCTTAATGAAGTCGTTTGCACATGGATAGGACACTGACTACAGGATCGGGTACAGAGGGTAGTTGTTAAAGGGCTACTGTCCAGGTAAAACGTTTTTTTCAAAATGCATCCGTTAATAGTGCTGCTCCAGCAGACGGCTGCACTAAAATCCATTCCTCAAAAGCATACAAATTTTTTTATATTCAATTTTGAAAACTGACATGAGGCTAGACATTTTGTCAATTTCCCAGGTGCCCCTGGTTGTGTGACTTGTGCCAGCACTTTAGGAGAGAACTGCTTTTTGGCAGGATGCTGTTTTTCCTTCTCAATGTAACTGAAGGAGTCACAGTGGGACATGGGTTTTTACTTTTGAGTGCTGTTCTTAGATCTACCAGGCAGCTGTTATCTTGTGTTAGGGAGGTGTTGTCTGGTTATCTTCCCTGTTAGGCTTCTGGGCGGGGGGGGGGTTGATATCACTGCAACTTGCAGTACAGCGGTAAACAGTGACTGACGTTTATCAGATCACAAGTCACATGACTTGGGGCAGCTGGGAAATAGACTATATGTCTAGCCCCATGTCAGATTTCAAAATGAAAGTAGAAAAATTGATCTTTTGAGAAATAGATTTCAGTGCACAATTCTGCAGGAGCAGCACTAATAATTGATGCATTTTTGAAAAAAAATTTTTTTTCCCATGACAGTATCCCTTTTAACGGTACATTCTCTCCTTGGAGTAAAGTTCTTAGTGGGGTCCCTCAAGGCTCGGTATTGGATCCACTTTAATTTAACTTGTTCATTAATGGGGGAGGGTATTGTAAGTAATGTATCCTTATTTGCAGATTATACAACTATCCAGCCCAATTAATTCCATCCAGGATGTGGCTTTCTTGCAACAGGATCTTGACAAACTGGCAATCTGGACAACTAAGCAGCGAATTAGATTCAATGTTGATAAATGTAAAGTCATGCACCTGGGATGTAAAAACATCCAAACCACTTAATGGGACTGCACTACGCAAAGAACATGCCGTACATTTTTCCAGTGCTCCGACAGGACAGTGAGTAAAAGGTATGGAAAAATTTAGCTATAAGGAAAGACTGGCCAAAAATAAAATAATCTCTCTAATGCTTTATTTACGGATAGGCCTTTCCAACTGACACAAGATCACACATTCCGATTAGAAGAAAAGAGTTTCCGCCTACATATTCAGAAGGGGTTTTTTACGGGGAGAGCTGTGAAGATGTGGAATTCTCTCCCTGAATCAGTTGTATGGGCTGATACATTAGA
>CM044444.1:35521121-35588625 GCA_024363595.1 Xenopus borealis | reverse complement strand
TTTTTTTTTTTTTTTAAAGCATTAATAAGAATTCTCAAAAGTGTGTTCATTCAATGTCTTCTATGTGAAAAATTTAGCGCTTGAAAAAATGTGTGAACGAATGGTTATTTCTTAATGACGTGACTGTGGGTTTTCACTAGCTTAACATCTGCAGCCTTCAAATTAATCTTGTTAGACTCACTCCAGGAAGAGAAAAATACAGACAACAAGCATCCACTGTGATGATAGGATTCATTTGCTGATAGAATCTGCATCCTAGCTGGGTAGGGCTCTGAAGTGGAAAATAGCTGGAAAGGGGGTGGTTGATGATTTTGATGGTGGTCTTGACAGGTTGGCATGCTTTACATAACCAGTCAGCCACAAATGGAGAACTCTGATCAAACAGAGACAATCAATAAGCACATGGAGATACCTGTTGAGATCAGGGAATGAAGTGGAATAAAGTGACTACAGGCAGCTTCAAAATTATTTCATGTGTGCCTAGACTTGTTTTATTTTATTGACCAGAAACATGCAATGTATATGAATTATGTTGTATGGCAAATTTATGAGATTTGCCTATTTTTACTTGGCTCAGTGTAACTGTTCAAACTGTTTGCATGCATAACACTTTAATTGGTTTAACTGATGGAAAGTTGTAAAAGAATAGTGGCCTTTTAAAGGTACTTAAACCTGCTTACTGTTTGATGTGTTGTTGTAGGTTCTGTGTTAAGGTCCCCATAGATGCAAAGATCCAATCCTACGAATCAAGGATTCGTACCATTTTCCGACCTGTGTCCATCTCCCGACCTGCCACTAACCTTCAGATTAAATAAAGTAGTAAAAACACAGATCAGCCGATGTTCTGCCCCTACAGGAATCGTATGAAAGTTGTGTCCGACAAAACCTAGTGAGAACAAACCTAGTCTTCCACTGAAAATCGTATGATTGGCAATACATGCAAAGATATCGGCAGCCGACAGAAATTTTTTATCCTGTCTGATCGAACAAACGACCGATCTCCGCCGGACGAAAAATGTCGGGACTCTCCACGAAAATCGCACGAATCCTCTATTCATACGATCAGATTGTTGCATCTATGGCCAGCTTAAATGATTTCACTGAGTGAAAATAGAAAACCCAATTGTGAAGTGTTTGTGAACTTGGCACCTGGTCCTTTATAGTGCAGTACATGGAATGTAAATGCTAAACACAGCATAAACCATAAAGAAGAGATACTTGATTGAAATAGCAATGAAATACATTTGCCACTTCTCTTACAGGAATAGTTCACCTTTAAGTTAACTTTAGTATGTTATAAAACAGTGCTGTCCAACTGGCAGTTTGCGGCGCCCCCTTGTGTGGCCCTCCATTAAAGTCTAGCTGCTATCAAAATATCAAACTGTCCTCAACAGGCCCCTGCATTGTTCACACCTTGGATTAATGCTGTAACAGCCCTGCATTGTTTACACTTGTAAACACATGGATTTAAGTGATATGTAAAGCAGAGAATTAGTAAAAAGGGCAGAAGACAGTCAATTAAATGTGGAAAATCAAAATATGAGCTTTTTTTTTTTTTGCTTTCTTATTTTTTCAATCTGTTTTTTAATATGGTGCATATTGACGACGTGAGCTGTTGGCAACTGAAAGGATAATTTGGTCCATAATATAGAGAATGGTTTATGAATACTGATATTTAACTCAAAACAGACAAGCTATTTACTGTAACTACAGCTGTATAGAGGTAAGTACTGTCTAACATGTCTGAGTATGTACATGTTCTTTGAAACAAGTAGGACCAACACCTACAGAATTTAGGTCTGTAAGTGAGAGATTCTTGTCCTGTGCTTTCAGGATCTGAGAGTTACATTATCAAGAAGCTTGGGGAATTATGATTCAGGGGCATTTCATGGGGTACTGTCATCTGAGGCAGCAGTCCTGATGCTGTGTCCCCTTAACCAGTTAATGTGATCCCCTTTTGCATTGGAGCGGGTCTGTGGGGATCGTATCGCTAGTGCAGAGAGTTCCATTGAGCCAAATCTAATTTTATTATGGAAATGGGACTCTCCAAAAATAACTTGATGCTAATGCCCCCGGAGGCAAGGTTCTTTGACTCATGGCATTAGTGTCCCTGCCCTGAATAAAGGGAATACCATCATATTTTGTAGGAGATAAAAAAAATGGTGACTTTGATTGAAAAAAATATTAGCAAAAATTATGGTAATTAGCATTCAAAATTTCAATAAACCACACAGGCATTGTACAAATAACTAATTTGGATGAATGCTAGGATCCCAGAACAATGATAACAATCAACAAGCAAATTTCAAAGGGAAGTTTTGTAATTTGGCACAGACTATTGGAAGGAGAACATAATTGCATTAGTCATAATAGAATACACCTAACAGATGTAGGAAATAATGAATTTCATTATGAAATTAAAGAAGGAATGGAAATCGACTTGTTATTGTGGAGGATCATGTATTTTTAGCATTTTTAACTGTTGATGCAAATGTTGGACCACTGGCAATGGCAATGACAGATTTTGAGTTTGGAAGTTCATTGTTCCTCAAAATTATATGTTACATGCTTAAGCTGTAAATGGTAGGATCTGTGGATTACAGGCTTTATCTACCGCAATCTATGACAGCTGCTGCTCTTGGAGTGGAAGAGTGTTGATTAAAGTGCCACTTCCACTTCTATACTGTACCTTGTCCCCTAGAAATTTGGTAGAGTAGGGGGGTACATGGGTTCTCTGGCAACCGCAAACAAGTGCTGTTTTCTGTATGCCCTGATCCCTATAGCACACCTCCCTTACTATCCTTGCCTTTAAAATGGCCCTACTTCACATGCCTCCTGTAGCCCTTCAACCTTATCTGAGCCAACACTTGCCTGCATGAAGGTAATTGTCACACACAGTTTTTACACTAACTCACACTTTTGGGGGGTGAGGGGATTATATTGCATTCATAGCAATGTTATTGTATTTTTAGCTATTATATTGCAACATATTGTATCGTTGTGCCCATGATATGTTAATTGTGCTGCAATAACTGAATTTTAGTGATTTCATAGCATCCTGCCACTCCAATTCTCTCTCTATTACTTTTGTTTGTCCTTGAAAAATTTGTGTTTTAGGCCTCTTCGGACTACATTGGTTTATAAATCTTATGCATATCAAACTGTTTAGAAGGTCCTGGCATTCGTATTTAGAATGTTTCATCTTTATATGTTAGAATATATGGGAGCTATGTGCTGCAAATTGGTAGTTAACCAGATTCTAAAAGAAACTATGTGTTTTTACACACAACCTGTCTGTTCCAAGACAAAATGGGGTATGCTACCCAATTATTCATATATTTATTAAAAGAAAAAAGAAAAGGAAAACCCCATATGTCTGGTTAAGATAACAACAACAATGCACTAGCACTTTATTTCAAATATTACAAGCAATAGATAATTGAAGCAATTAAGTGATTCCTGGCCTCTATAATTGTTTTAAAGTACAATAATTTATTAGTGAATAAAGACATATGGGGTTTTCCTTTTCTTTTTTTCTTTTAGTTAACCAGATTCACCAGTATGTGTACTTTCCAAAAACTGAATTTATGGGGTGAACTTAACTTTCACGTCACAATGTTGTGCAATTCCATTAATATTGGCTCTTGTTCACTTACAAGCACTTTATTCAATTTAGTTGTTTCCAGAAATAGACTTTCAATTCCCTTCTATTTTCTGTTTTTTGACAGCTTTTCCAATATTGAAGTTTTATTTTCACCTTCTTATTTCATTCTAAATCAGCTTTAAATGTTCTAAATTGATTCATTAGTTAATACATTTTTCTTATCTTTGGCCATGCTGAACCAAACCCCTGAGTTTTATTAAAGGCAGCTGTTATAACTGATACAATAGTTGCTAATATTCCATAGATTCTGATGAGTAGTGTATCAACTAATGTAGCAAATTGTAACAGTTCAGTACCTGGATTACTTTTTCAGTCTGAAGTTCCCAACTGAAACACTAGAGATACAAACATTCAAATTTAAACTTCAATTTGGGAAAACCGTAAAAACTAAAAAGTACAAAGCAATTTAAAAAAAATATTTTTGAAAACAACTGAACTGGAAAAAGGCATTTGAAAGGTGCTGTTCATAAACCCCTGGTGATCATATATAGCATGTTTATCTTAGTAGCTCATGTCATGTTGGAGATGTTTTTTTGGGGGTTTATTTGTAAGAAATATCAGAAAAACAGCTAATTTTAGCATAACTTTGTATGGTTTGCAGTGGTACATGTACTTTTTGATCTGCTAATCTTTTGGTCATGACAACTGAAAAGAATTATGTTGGTTTTAGAAGTGCCATATAATATGGTAATCCCATACATTTTGGAAAATGTTAATACCCCTGGCATTTATATTTAGAATGTGTTTTCTAACACCTAATGTCATGTGCCTAAAATGTTGCTTTTTTTTTAAATGTGCTTAAAAAAAAGAGAAAAAAACTTTAGAAAAGTGGTGCTGTTTTCTAGAAAGACATATATACCCATGTATGTGTACCATTGGTTTGTTCACCTACTGCAAAGTTCACAATACAAAATGGAGGAAGGAGTTTAGTGCCTACAGTGGCAGTTTTCAGATTCCAATTATCCAGTGGCACATACTATAAAAATATATATATATTTCATGATGTTTTACATATGGCCAGTTGTATCTGATTTATTTTTATAGAGGCATAAAATGTATAGTTGTATAGTTTCCTTTAAATCTCTTATGTTGGACTGCATTGAACTTCATACTCAGTGGTGGTGTGGCACAACTGAGTTAACAAAAAACTATATTTGCAGCATTTTACTTCTACACAGAGCTCTCTGTTCATTTACTTGCCTGGCTTGTGGCCTGTGGTAGATTTATCTTGCAAAGTGCTTGTGTGTTTGCTTCTCGTAGCTATAGAAACATAGTTCAGATGTGGCCATGTCTTTCAAAACTTCTCTAGACACTTATAAAAATGCAGTATTGTAATAAAAATAACTGCCATTCTGTAGTCTGACTTTCTGATAAGTATTTAGAGACTCATTTATGTAACAACAGTTCAGAATCGGAACAAAGCAAGGTGCAAGTCAAAATGAGCGCCAGGAGAATATGAAAGTGGATTTCAAAATCACATGTAGCCCAAAATAATAAATAAGCTCCTTAGCATCCTTTGATTAAACATGTATATGCCACCATTATCCGAGTTCATAGCTGTAACCCTTTTTTTGGCCTGAAACAGTGGTAGTCAGGAGCAGCTAATGGTTATATTATGCAGATAATGGTTATATTATGACTCCACCAACTGTCCTATTATCCTCTCCAGTGAAAACCTCAAGCAGACGGGTCCCTTTCAAAACTGTGATCTTTTCTTCTTCAGGGAAAGTGTCAAATAGGAGAGATACTCCAAGTGGCTCCATCGGTACCTCCAGACTATCAATTCTTTGTTGATGCTCAGTACTGCTCTTTCTAGCTAAATCTCTATATTTTACACTCCTATTGCTAGTTTATTACTGTTCTCCTTCATGGGGTCCCAGCTCACAAGTTACACTAAATAAATGGTTCCTTTAGGCTCTTTGCTTTAGGCCTCTGCTTTACTGGGCCCTTGTGTCCCATGCTTAACCGCAGCATCCTTCCTGTTCAACAGGTGAAGGCCAAAGAGAAAGCAGTGCTCACTCCTCCTATATTTAACATGAACAGGAAGTTCTGGACAGCTATCCCAGTGAGGCATAGGTTATATCAACTAGTGCTTCTTTAGCTAATAGATTTCAAACCCAGTATGGGAATTGTTAAGGTCCCCATACATGGGCCGATATAAGCTGCCAACAGATGAAGTTGGTGGCTTATTGGGTGTTTAGGGTCCTCCAATGGGCTTCCCCAATCGATATCTGGCTGAAATTCAAGATGTCGACTGGACAGGTTTAAAAATCCTGTTGGACTGAGGACCGCATCAGTTTGTTGATGGGGTCATTTATCCAACTGCCCATATTCTGCCCATATTCTGCTCATTGTGATCCAATCCTTGAGCCCTAGGGCCCAATATTGGATCAGCCTATCACCCACCTTGTTTGCCCACCTTTACAGTAGTAGAATGTTTAACCCTACAAGTCACAACATTCTCCTTGCTGTTGTCCTGAAAATGGTCTCTTATATCAAGGGGACAATCTCCAATGGTCACTGAAAGAAAACAAGTAACACATTTCATGTACATTCCCAAAAAGCAATTATAACAAACAGAAGGCAAGAGTTATCTTGCAACTATATATGTTGCAAACACATGGCAATTGTATCAGCATGGGGTTCCTGGCCACCCATACTGTATTCCTCTTATCAACACTGACAATCTTACAAAAGCAGAGATGAAGGCAGCCGTCAGGTCAGACTCTCTGCTTCTCAATATGGCATTGAAGTGGACAAACCATCAATCCCGCTGGCAATGGAAGCATTAGGCACACAAAGTTACACAGCTCCCTGGTAATCTCTACCCAACATTTTACTCAAAAATGCATGATAACCCTTCTGCAGCCAATCCTAGACTTTTCTCCAAATAAAACATTACCTCTGTGCACTACTGGCACTTCCTTGTAGACTGTAGGAAGGAAGATACTGGCACACACGGCAATTAAATGCAGGGTTCCACCCGTAGTAGTTTATTAAGTGCGTACTTGCTTGATAAAGGGTTTGTTACCCCGAAACGTTGCACATTCGCACTTAATAAACTACTAAGGGTGAAACCCTGCATTTAATTGCCGTGTGTCCCATTATCCCAGGAGATGCCAAAGTTCCAAAAGTAAGGAGTATTTGATTAGAACTGGCAGTAAATATGAATTCATTATTATTAAATATGATTACGGATATTTTGTTATGCATACATCAGCTCTGTAAACATTGGCACCTATGTATTAAGAGTAAATAGCAGTTAATATGTCATGGTTGAGCCAAAAAATCAAACTCCCCCTTGTGGTTAAATTAATTTTAAATTAGAAATAGTCATGTTGAACATATTTGCAGCTTGCATTACTATTGATTTTGTATAAAATAATGTGGCACATAATTAACAACTGATTTTCAGTTGGAAGGAAATTTAAATGTATATTGAAACATTAATAGTTTAAACTGACTGATCTTTTACATTCTCCTCCAATTGCTTCCAATTTGCATGTTATGTAGTTGCAGTTTAGCTTGACTGAGCTGTGTCACTAGAAGAGCAGAACTTTTCCAGATAAAGTCAAAGAAATTCAATAAAACGCATACAGAAGATATGTTTGAATACAGTAGTATAGTAATATAAAATGTGTATATGTAAATGGTATGTTTAATACTGTGTATTGCTCTTCTCTGTGCTAGTTGTGGTCCCTTTCCATCAGAAAGTTTAAATCTTTCTAGTTTCTAGTAGGGAGAAGGACAGCTGTTATGAACACGCATGTTAAATCAGTTTTATGTTTCGGGTTAATCTTGGTCACACCATGTTATGCCTTGGCCATTTCACCCTACTGACCCCCTTATCTCCAGTTTACATCCTAGATATACAAGATTATAATTTCTGCTGCTGCCTACTGTTAGTAAAGATGAGACTTGGATTTATTGAAAGTATTCATGAACAGTGTTATAATTTATGGCGCTATGGTCTCCACTATTTGTGGTCTGCACTATTTGTGGAAGTCCTTTGCTTGTGTTTCTATTTTCAATGTATCTGTTATGTTTGAGGCTAAAAATAGGTAAATTTCCCAAAAATCCTTTGCTTTTGCATTGTGCAGAAAACAGTAGGTTATTAAAGTAGTTATTGTACCCATTGCTATCTGTAATTTAGTAATTCCATTTCTCATTTGCTTGAGTGGGCTTGTCTGTTTAAAATCATAGATGAGCTAAGATGCTTACTGAGTACACAAAGTACTTTGGTTTTTGGCCTAAAACATGATGGAACCTCTCAATAATCCAACTGTATGACTAAGCACCTCCTACATCAAAACAAAACTTCCCATATTGTTCCTCCAGGTGAAGTTAGGACACAAAGCGATAGTAGATGGCCACATAAACCTCACTATGGCATAGCAGCCTGTTCTGTGATTAATGTTTCAAGTAATTAAAAAATGTAAAAAGTCAAGTACATGCTCTTGGACTACTGCATTATTTCCCCCTCTGTTTGGGATTCCTCTGTCTCTCTCTGACATCTAGTCACTGAAAAAAATATTAACTTTATAAACTTATTATAAAGCATATTATATTAACAAACCTCGAACTTCACACCTTCTTAAGATTGCAATGCCCCTATTGCTAACTATAAGCACCCTTACTTAAAGAGGACCTGTCACCTTGAGACATGAGTAAAATATTTATTTTCCATCCTTAGTTAAACCCTTTAGTCAGCTGTTTTTGTCTATATCTGAAACGGATTAGAAAATATCCTTCATGTAAAAAGGGCTTCATAGGCGCTGCCATGTTTAAACACCCCTTTGTTTTCCGTGTGTGGGCTGTGCCAAACTGCCAAATCTCATTCATGCTTAGTCAGAGTATACTCTATGATAGACAGTCTCTGTATAACTCATGTCACACCAGGACTTGATATTCTATGGGAATTATTTGAAACACCTTCTATTGTTCTATTCAGATTGTGTGGGCTACTCTAGCCACTAACAACTGCACAAACTGGTGATATCATGAGAGGAATCTGCAGTACTGATTCTACCCATGATGCTTTGCTCTCCTGACTTTCTGAAAGTCAGGGCTTCAGTTAGTGTCTCATGCACATTTTAAAAGTAGTTATAAATTGAGAATTAGTGAGATTTGAGCATAATAAATAGGGGTATGTGGTTTGTTTTAAAAGTTTTATTTCCTTCCTAGTGTTAACTCAATCATGACAGGTTTCCTTTAAAGTCTCAACACCCCACTGGTTTATCATAGCAAAATCCATGTTGCTAACATTACATTATCTTAAAATGTCACAATACTCCTCCTAGACAACTGCCAAACTGCAATGTATTCTTTAAGGAGGCTTCATATACAGTAGGTATGACCACACACATATCACTCATAGAGGGGCCCCACAGAGCAGCATTGGTAGGAATATGGACTAGCAGTTGAGTAGGTATACTAGGTAGAGATGGTGACCACGGACATTTCTGTGGCCACCCCCCAAATTACCATGTTCATTTTACAAAATTTGGCAGATTATAAAAGTTTGAACAGATTTCTCTGTTTTTTTCAGTTATTACAGTTTGATACTTGTTTATCTTAATTGCTTTCTCAAAATTGTTACAAAAGTATCTAAGTGCACCTGGCAGCTGTTCTGGGCTCTCTGCCAAAAGCCAATTAACTGGCTGTTCAGTGCAGGAGATGAAAGAGAAGTCGGTACATTTCAGTATAAATGCAATACTGCGGATTTTGCTGTCAAAAGCTGGACTGTCCCACTCAAAATGGGACAGTTGGGAGGGATGCATATGTATACCCTCACATAGGAACCCTGCAGTGTAGCTACAGGTTTCCTGTAATAATAGGCAACCCTAAATGCCTTCCCAAGCTCATCTATGACGATGACTCATTTAATCCTGCCTGTGTCATCCAAGCCGATTACAATCTCTGTCAATTCGCTTAAAATTAAAATAAGAACAAGAGGCTGACATGGATTCATAGTCGACCATCTGCCGTTGCTCCTGCATTTTAACAGCTTACTATACTGAGATATAGGAATGTGCTCTAAACCTTTAATCTACTATATTGGTGTCAGAAGCAAAGTGTTTTTCTTGTGTTGACAGAATCAAAATAACATTTCTGTGTGCCTGTTGCTCTAGGTACAGTAGAATCTAATTGTGAGACAGATTGACATATATGAGGAAGGTAATCATTTTGTAAAAGTCTGACACGTGTTTGTTGAATCTGGTAATAGCTTTCATTTTAATATAAATTACAAGCAGTTTCCAATATTAAACATTCTAGCTAAAATAACTCTGTTCTATGTTTTTACTAAAAAACAAGTTGCAATTGGTTTTTGTTTTATATTATTTGTGGTTTTTGAGTTTTTTCATTATTTATTCAGCAGAGCTCCAGGGTCTTAATTACGCTAGCAACTATGATTTGAATTAGAGACTGGAATATTAACAGGAGAAGAGTATAAACAAGTAGCAATAACTATAACTTTGTAGCCTTACAGAGCATTTGTCTTTAAGATGGGCTCAGTGACCACCATTTGAAGGCTGAAAAGAGCCAGAAGAAAAAAGCAAATAACTACAAAACAGTAAAAATAAACAATGAAGACCAACTAAAAAGTTTCTTAGAATTGGATAATCTATAACATACTAAAAGTTAACTGGATAGTATAAGGAATTTCCAGATTTGTCGCCAGAGGATAGCACAGATTTCCTGTAAGCCACAATTCTCTCCATGTGCCATTACCCTTAATACATAGGATCCTTGTAAAGATGTACTTTCCAAGTGCACCATCCAGGCTACTTTCCTGACAGGTCTTTCTTTCCTATATTTGATAGGAAAAGGCAGAGCTGCACAGCAGGTTCGGTGGCTGATCACCATGCAGGGAGCTAGAAGCAGGGAGCTAGAAGCATGAAGCCAGTGACCGGAGGGAGTAAAGACAGACTTGGTAAACACTAACCTGTTGTTCCTCTCTGGGAAGGTCTTGTGAAGCCCTATGCTTTAGAAACCTCTTAATTTTTCCTTTACAAGTGCTCATTCTAATTTACATAAAGCTACTAAAAGGGAAATCCATGTGTTTGTTCAGTAATGATAAAATTAACTGGTTAATTTAAACTGCTGTATTTTTTTTCTCCAATGGCAAAAAATGGCCTTGTGGCATTTCCACCACATCCACAAATAGTATCACTAGCCTTTCTATGTCTACAGAGGTTAAAATGAGTTTTTTTCCAAATACTAATTAACCTTCAACCCACTTGTAGCCGACTGTATATTTTGTATGATCCATGTTTATCCAACATGGTAGTACTCCTCTTCAGTGTGCTTCAGCATGGTCTCTCATTGCATGTTTTATCACTATATTATTTTGTATACATATCTATTATAATTAGGGATGCACCGAATCCAGGATTCGGTTAGGGATTTGGCCAGGATTCGGCCTTTTTCAGCAGGATTTAGATTCGGCCGAATCCTTCTGCCTGGCCGAACCGAATCCTAATTTATGCAAATTAGGGCCATAGAGGGAAATCACGTAACTTTTTGTCACAAAACAAGGAAGTAAAAATGTTTTCCCCTTCCCACCCATAATTTGCATATGCAAATTAGGGTTCGAATTTGGTTCGGTATTCGGCCAAATCTTTCAGGAAGGGTTCTGGGGTTCGGCCGAATCCAAAATAGTGGATTCGGTGCATCCCTAATTATAATTATTATTATTATATGGCAACTGCTGGGTTTATGTGCTTTTTCTTTATAGAGTGGCAAGAGGTTTTAAGTACAGCTATGGGAAACTTGTTATCCAGAAAGTTCTGAATTACTGGGCACATTGGGGCAAATTCAATAAAGGGTGAATTTTCGCCACACTTTGCGCCACTTCACCAGCCATTAATTCACTACACTAATTCACTAAAATACGAAGTTGCGTCTCAGCAGCCAAACTCTTGCAAAGTAACACTAGCAGAAATTAGTCAGTGGGAACATTTCATAGGGAACTTTCACCAATGTTCATTTATGCCTAGCAAAACTTTGTACACTTAGGCTTAGGTCAATTTGAGTAAGGCGGTACATATAGGTCTTATAAATATTTTTATTAGCAGTGCAATTGCTTGAAATGGCCACTTGTATTAAAAATGTTCAAGGAAGAAAAATGTTCAAGGAAGACAAAAGAGATCCTCTAATGAGATCCTCTAATGCCTTAGACATGAGCCCACCCTAAAACAAATGTGGCATGCCCCTCATTGAAAAAATAATATAACACACATTTTTAACAGTCACAACTTTTAAATACATTCCCACTTTAAAATAGGAAAAAAAGCTGTTTTTTTTTTTTTTAAGTTTTCGGCATACAGGATATGATGTCACTGACATAAGATTGAGGAGGATGTAGCTTCATCTTATCAGTCTGCCAGGTCTAAGCTGACAAAGAAAACTCTGGCAAAAGGGCTAACGTTATGGAAAATTCGCCTGGCGAAAGGGAGCGAATTTTCATTAGCAATGTATTATTTCACTAGCGAATTATCCTCTATGCCTGTTAGTAAACAGATCTCCCTGCGGATTGCATTTCTGGTGATTTTTCTTTACCGACTGCTATTTTGCCCTTTAGTGAATTTACCCCAATGTGTTTTGTGCATCTCCACTTTGTTACTGCAGTTATGCTGGAAATGCTGTATTGTGGCATCTTATGTCTCAGTTTTAACTTCTCACACTACACTTATGCTCATAAATGAGCCATCTGTTGTCATATACCACATGCAATCATAACCAGGGGTGCTCCAGGGGCTGCTGCCGCCTGAGGCGGCAGCCCTGAAGCCACCCCCCCCTCCAGTTTTGCGATTCTAACTTTTAGCGTCGGATCGGGTCGAGGAGGGGTCGCATCGCTAGTGCAGTGGCGCTATTGCACTCGCTGCACTAGAAGAGCCGAATTTCCATTTAAAAAAACGGAAATTCGGCTCTTCAATTTACTAGAGGTATATATCTTAGTTAGTAAGCAAAGTCCAAGAACCAGAAGTCACTGACACACAATAATCTAAAATACCAGCATTCATTTAATATTTTGAATAATTTACTATGAATTCTGAGCACTTTTAATTTAAATTTTGCATTGTTCACTTATTACCTGCAAAGACACTCTTTTTATCATGTATTAAATAGGAGATTTTGCTCGTATGTATGTGCTGTTTTAAAGGCCAGCATAATGTATTTACATCTTCCTGTAGTTAGTATAATAAAAAAATCAAACAAGCTTTATCTGGGCTGATAAAATTTTACATTCTAGTGACAAAGAGTTATGCAGATAAATTGATGTTGACCCTGTCTTGGCGAGGTGATCTATCCTTCTTTTCTGAAAATAGGTGAATATAATTTCTCTTTCAAGAAAGATTTATGGTGATGAGTATCAGAAAGCTGAGTGGATGTGCACTGGCTCAACTTTATTTATTCCCTAATCATTTTCAATCTGTAAGATCCTTTATTTTGGTAAAAGAACCAGTTTCACATCTAACAGTTCACAGCAAATATTTTCTTATGTTCATCCTCTCCTGCTGGTGGGGAATGTATGAAGCCTATATTTTAGAGCAAGATTAGATTATCTTTGAAACAATGTGAAATTAAGACTTAAAGAACTCAACTGAATTGTAAAGAAGCTGCAATTTTATTTTTTGTATGTATTTTTTGTGCACAAAGTCCATCTATATTACAGAAAAAATATATATGTAACCATAAGAAGAAAAAAATAACAATATATGTGGTCACAGAATGAGAATTGATCATGCATTAGGGGTGATTATTTTATTTATTTATTTTTTTGCAATTTTCAGTCCAAATTAGCTAGCAACCGTAAATTAATTTGAATAAGAGACTGAAATATGAATAGGAGAGGGCCTGAATAGAAAGATGACTAATAAAAAGTAGCAATAACATAACAATAAAAATAAATTGTTGAATGGGGTCAGTGACCCCTATATGAAACCTTAAAAGGGTCAGAAGAAGAAAGCAAATAATTTAAAAAGTGTAAAAAAAAAAAGACCATATGCTATTCTAAAATTAAAAGTTAACGTAAAGGTGAACCACCCATTTAAAGTTACCAGGTTTAACTTTTTGTTTTTGACTTCAAAAACAGGAAGCCATTTACCATAAATAGATTTATTACTGTAGATTCTACATTATGCAGCACCCAGGTTCAGAAGCTTCTTTACCAGTGTTCAACACCTCAGCAAGCCATTCTGTTTTATTGGTGGTGTTCACATGCCTATTGTGCGTTTTGATATGATATTGCTCTTAAAACTTGCCTCATTTCTGGTGCTTGCCAGTGAAATTATATCTACACATGATTCTTAAAGATTATATCTGCTTCACCTATTGATACACCCTACAGTGGAAACTCTGGGCTTGTCCTGGATTTATGGCTTTAGGGTTCACCTGTGTCAACAGATGCACTTGCACTATCTGTCTGAACAGACTGGGGGGGACACAAAGGCACTTGGTGCAAACACGAGAAAAGCACGTTCATGCGCAGATACAATTTTTGCATGGCCACAATTATAATATAATAAGCTGTGCTATAAACAAACCCTTTTGTTCTTTGTACTAAGGGGATAGAAAATGATCTTACATTATCTTCACAGTGCAGCACAAAATTGGGAGAAAATGAATGATTTGCAGATGATAGCTACAGCATAAACTGATTTTTAGCATCATTACGCAAATATAACAAAGCAATTCTAGCATACCAAGACTCTTTCTCTAAGTGCATTAGTGCAGCAATAATGTCAGATACAGGGTGCTATTGTTTCACTCTTTATTAGCTCCTGTCACTTAAAGACATTAGTTATCAAAATGGCTAGACAGTTGTAAGGGAATGAAGAGAAATATATATGTAACAAATTTTGATTGTGTGTGAAAATCTGTTAAGTTCAGCATGTTATTTAAATAAAGTGTTAGCCTCTTATTAAGCCAACAGGTGGTAATATAGTTAATACAGTAAGTTAGTTTAGCAGGGGAATGTAATATAAGTCGGTAAGGCAAAAACTATTCGCAATGCGAAAAGTTATGCCTCTGTGCGGACAATTTTTGCTTTGCGCAAATTTAATATAGCTTTTGCGAAACCGGAAACTGTTTTACCGATCACTTCAGAGAGTTTGCGAATTTTACAGCTTGCGCCAATGCGCAGTCATTGTAATAAAACTTCTTACTGAAAACGTTGTTATGTTTGCTCCTAAAGATTATGACACCTTCAAGCACTTCTTAAGAGTGCGCAATTAAAAATCGCAATGCGCAATTAAAAGTCGCAATGCGCAATTAAAATTCTCAATGCAATAACAGTTTAAGGAAAAATATTACATTGCGAGATGTGGATTTTTAATCTTATTGATGCGTATTCTTTTGCTCTTTGCGAATTTAATTACATTCCCCCCGTAGTAACTTACCCCAACAGCAAGGGGAAATACAAGCACAAGGGTATTCAAGGGCAGCCACACTCAGAGTCAGTGTCTTCAATGGGAGGGAACAGCCAGCATTACTGGAGAAGGAGAAGTAGACCAGATGGCCCTAATGAGGAGAGCAGTGGAAATAGTTTTCCAGTGGATTGTCCATAAAATAGGGACCTAGGTGAGAAGGATAGGCTTGTCAGAAAGGTTGACTGGGCGGAGTAGCACCAAAGGGAGTGGAGGATTAATGAGTCAGGTGTGGACAGTGCATCCTAGGACTGGAGAAACTGAATGAAACCCAGCCCATCTAACTGGAATTGGAAGTGTAATCCTCTGCAGAGACAGCTTTAGGTATGCAGATGGAACAGCTGCGTGTATAGCCTGTGTGGATTATTTAGCACATGAGGCTGTATGCATTGAACCACTGGATGTACAAATAAAATGATTAATTGCATGTCCATTCAGAAGTCTGTGTGCCTTCATGTGTGGATGTGAGCACACTGTTTGTTTCCTCAACTAACAGTTATTGTAGTGTTTCATGTCTGTATGGTACTTTCTAGTTCTTAACAGCTTTCTATAAAAGATATTTTGTGTTTGAAAAGAAAAGATACAGGCCAAAACAAAAGTAGGAACAGAGGAATTGTAATACTAGTAATAATAATAGCCATTGAAAGCAATAGTTGTTTATCCCTTTCTGTTAAGAAACAATAAAGTAGAATTAAGATTTTAATCAGTTTCTTTCTACTGCATTGTTTAGGGGTCAGACCATTAGGTGTAGAGAATGTATACAGCCAAATACTGCTTTAAATAACAATTACAAATAATGTTAAACTCATTACAAACCTGTAATTGATATGTATTTTAAAGATGCTTAGACCTGCATCCATTCATTAGGCAATTACAGTTTGAGTTTTTCATATTTCCTGTTATGTTTTCTTTCCCTCAATTGTGCATGATTTTTTGGACCACAAACATTTAGAGCAGATGTGGGAATGAAGCTTTGTATTTAATGTCTGGTCAACGGCAGGTATAAAGTGCTAGGCTCTCTGTGCTTTACCTTTTGTCTCGTTTAGTGTGCATTGGTAAAGCCAATTGCTCTTTAGCATTCAGGTCATTCAGATTGCATGAAAATGGAAAGCTTCAATATACATATACATATATACTGTATATGCTATATAAGTAAGTACAGGGCTATATCATCCAATAAGTATTTTTTTTTTGTTTAATGACCTATCTTAACACTCCTTTCCCTTCAACAATCTATTGGCATGTTAAAGGAAAAGGAAAGGTTATTTTAATAGCTATTGGAAACTATTTGTTGCATGCAACCCCTATGCCTTAATTCCACAATTCACTATGGATTACTTGTACCGTCATATTGAAGTAAATCCCCTTTGCTGACTTTGCGACCAGCATCTTGGTGATGTATGCGTGGCATCCTCTCTCTATGTGCAGAAAGTGTATATGCGCCAAATTAATTCCTCCCTTCGCATCATGCTTTTAATGCTTACACATAAGGGCAGATCTATCAAGGGTCAATGTGATAATTCGAATTTTTACCTATTTTTTGTGTACTGCGACTAGGGAATAGTCCAAATTCGATTATAATTTGCAAAAGATTAGAACATTTGAATTTCAAAATTTATAAGTACTGCCTCTTCTAAAATTCGGCTTTGACCATTCGCCATGGAAAACCTGGAATTTGAAAATTTTAAGATTTTTTGGGGGAAAACTTCAAATCAAATTCGTTCGAATGTGTTATTACTTTAATTTGAACAATTCAAATTTGGTCAAATACAGACCTATTTGATCCAAAACAAACCTATTTGAACGTAAACAAATCAAATTTATTTCTGTTTGAATTTGAATTTCATAGTTTTTGCACTTCAAAATTCTACCCCTGATATTTAGGTTAAAAAAGGGAATTAAAACAAGGATTTTTGTAAAATAAAGACCTCAGGCAGGCTGGACACTATTTTTTTTAACAAACAGTATCACTGCTGAGACACTACCCAGAGAAAGAAAGAAAAGAAATGCTTAAGATCAGCTGCATTGCTATGGTAACCCAACTCCATTATTGCTATTGGCGCTTCAGTATGAAGGGGAGGAGAAGTCAGCGAGGACATTGGCTTTTACCACCTGACCAGGATATCATTGCTTACCTGAGGGAGGTACAGTAATCTTTATTCATGCGCAGGGTTGGATGATTGATTCTGCGCACGTAAAAGCCCTGATATAGCAGATTGCTATCGGCAGAGGGATGTCTTCTAAATTTTATACACCTTGCAATATTTTTAATTAGGAGTCGCATGTAGAATTCCTGTCTTCCCATTGCCAGCAAGTGAACTTTTGAATGCTGCTCTAGTTAACCCTTTATCATCACACTTTGCTTTTTCACTTTATCTCCAACTGTCTTATTTCTTGGGTCTTATAAATGTAACACTAGATGGGGTTTCTCCTCTCGGTAACCTTCAGATGAATTACCTTGGACTTGGCCAGACAAGTCACAAGTCCTGCTGATAGAGGAGTTGGATCTCTTTATCTAAGATGGGCCCTCATTGTACTGGTGGAGGATGTTTTAACCACCTTAAGCTCTCCATAGACGCAACGATTCTTCTTTGGTGGGCGACTAATTTCAGAGCATTCTGACCAATCCGTCAAATTATCATGCGGTTAGTGGGATTAGAATGATCGTACATTGTACGATTTTTCGTCTGACATCTGTCAGACAATTGATTGGCCATACACAGAACTTGATCTCACAATAACTTTGGCACCAGCAGTTCCTACTGGATATTACAATCGCTTCAGTGCTATTGTTTAGCTGTTACAGTCATTAATTACATCTTTAGACGATACTTTAGACAATGTAATTCACTTAATGATGTTGCAAAAATATAGCAGTTGTAGACACCCAGAGGTAGTACTTTCTTATAGGTGAACTATATGCACTAGCAGATACTCAGTGATGCTTAACTCCAGAAATCTCCTATTCCTGAGCCTAAATTATTGAGTCCCTATGACACAAAGGGCAATTAGATGGTGCAATTTTGCGGATCCCCAGCAATCCCTGAATTTATGCTTCAGACACAGTGTAACAACCCTTCTGGTCTTCTTGTTGCTAGTCTACTCAGCTAGTTACCCTAATCCTGCTGCTCAATACAGATCTTTCCTATCATTTTCTTCACCTACTGAGGCCAATGTACATCTCAAGCATTTCTGGCACCAACCACCCCCTCCACCAAATGGGGATTCACAGAAAGAGATGATTTTTAGATTAGGGAATCCTGACAACCCATGCCAATTACTGAACTACCAGGCAATTATTTCACCTACAGTATCTGTAAAACAAGACCAGCAGTAAACCTTTACCTTCCTGTTTTGTATGTGGAGAGTTTTTAAATGCTTGTATTCCTGGCCCTTTAACTTTAGAATGCTCATATTTTCAGACATGTATTCATGGGATTCTGGAAATATATAGCATTAATTTAATGCAACAATAGATACAGTTTTTCTAGCCTCTAGGCTGATCTTTATTAATATAGTAAAATTGATGGCAAAAATATTTCACATTCTAGATGCAATATTTCTACTAACACAGGGTAGCTACTGAATATATATAACTACTGGCAGTTAATCAGGCATGCATATGGTCACCGGCCTCATACTAAGGGCAGTCCCAGTTGGTTTGTTCTAGTATTAAATATAATGTTGAAACAATTATTTTTCCAGCCTGTTTATTTCATCCCTGCTGGTTGTTTGTGTATTCTGTAATTTTTTTGGTCTTACAGCTAAACCCTTTGATCAAATGTGGATCATCAATGAAAGATTAGAATGCATAGCAAAAGAAGGAACATAGAGGCATATAATCATCAGGCAATGACTCATTTTACAATTGAATTACAGTTGAATTGTGATAGTATTCTATAATTGGTTGCTATTGATTGATGTGTTATGTACCTTATCTGTTATTTTGCATTTAAAGGAGAACTAAAGCCTAACTAAAGAAGTAGGTAAAACTTTTGTACACAAATCTTTCAAGGAATGACGGCACTCTGAAGAAGGAACAGGTTTATTCCAGATAGGGATGGTAAGCCCTACGCGTTTCGGGAATCAATCCCTTAGTCATAGGCTATGCCTAAGGGATTGATTCCCGAAACGCGTAGGGCTTACCATCCCTATCTGGAATAAACCTGTTCCTTCTTCAGAGTGCCGTCATTCCTTGATAGATTTGTGTATCATAGCAGGGGGACGCTGCTGACTGAGCACCTGATTTGAAGTTGAGAGGAGTGAGTTCTGAGCGGTCTTTTGCAGTTTGTTTGATAAAACTTTTGTACATTATATTTTGTGCTTCTGTACCAGCCCTTTAGCAGTAAATATCTGTGTTTCCAAAGATGTCCCAGTAACTCCCCATCTTCTATTTTGCTGATTCCCTGCACATGCTCTCTGCTGCTGTCACTTACTGAGCTTAGGGACCCACTCGGAATATACAGTACACATAGAATAGAAATGTAAGACTGATTAGTAATTAATACCAATAATTACTACACAGCAGCACAGAATCCAGTGCAATTGGCCCTGTAGCGTCAGCTTATATTACAGACAAGCCTCATTTTCTGCTGGATAATTTGTGACGACCCCTAAACTCAGCTTCTCAACAGCTGCTCAGAGCCCACTGAGCATATGAGTGTCACAGACAGTTTCCAAGATGTGACCCCCCGTGACAAGTTTGAAGTCCTGAATCATTGCTGATATTGATAAGCTGAAACTTTAGGCTGGTGCAATAGCTTCAGTATATAAAATATGGCATTTTTTGCCATATTAATTTTTAGGGTTTAGTTCTCCTTTAATACAATGTATAATTAAAATATAAAAAAAGATATAATTACACAAAAAACATGTATGTGGTGGTTCTATAGGTAGGAGATAATGGCACACAGGGTTAGCTATAGTCACGTCTAGTGAATGTAAAACACTTTAGGAGGCCAGTGGGCACCCCTTTGTGTTCATTAAGATAGATATTCTTCCTGTTGCCCGACTTTGGTTTACACCTAATGCCAGCCACAAAATTCTGGTCCGAGGTGTAGACCACAGCAACAGGGTCTGCCCTGTCCTTCCCATCTGCCCTAAAGCCTATGACCTCTGCCACTATGTTATTTGGGGGTCTGAATGGTGGGGCATTTTGGGGGCAGTAGGGGGTAGGAAAATCCTGAATGTGTAATTTCCTTTTTCGTCTTGATTCCTTCAGGTATTTGCATGACTTTGCAAGGTAAGACAATAAGTTACTTTATTGTTTTGACCACATGTTCATTAAAGTTTGAAACATCTATTAAGGCTCATTATAAATTATGCAAAATGCTACTTTTAATGGCTAAAGCTTTAAATACACATTTTGAGTTTACGCTTTATTATTATTAAGGAAAGAAGGTATGAGGATCTTCATATGATGTGATACAGACAACTCATGGATGACAAATGTCTTGTTCTTTTCTTCAAGGAAAGATATTATCCTCAAGGAATGATACTGATTACATGGGTAGTGCACAAATGTATTCAATGTTCTCTGAAGATGAGAGAGATCTTGGTGTGTCCTTATTCAACTAACACAATATGGTGATATCACCGTGACAACAATTCACTGGAACTGCTTTAGTGTTTGCAAAGGAAAAAACATAGGAACCCTGATGGTTTCTGGATCCTGGTATTCACCCTGAGCAAAAATGCAAGAAAATAGAGGTAAATGGTATTAGGCTTTCATAAGTATTAAATCAATTCATGTCACCCTATTGCCCAGAGATCAGATACACCTATTGGAATGCCTAACGGCCAGGTGTTAGAGAAAGCAGACTGACTTATCTTGCTGCTGTTATTGGCAGGCTGATTAAAATATACTTGACTTAAGTGAATGGAGCTATACCAGTCTTCTGTTGCTGTCCAGATAAGGTTACATAAATTATATTTCATTTTCAATTAGTCTCCCAGCACTGATTTACAGTAATGTATAGGTGTTAATATTCTATGTTTATCAGATGAAGTTGCAATTAACTTTTGTACCTTAGGTAAAAACAATACCTTTCTCTTTTAGAAAATTGTTTATACGATAAATCAGATTTGCTCTTCAGAAATATATATACTCTGAATTCTTGAACTACAGTTGTTTGATTAGATGTTAAACTACACTGGAATTCAGGTCATATGGGCTCAGTGCTTGATGCAGCTTTCCATTTATCACACTAAATATGTCTTCCTCTGGCAACCATCTAAATTTATTCTAAAGAAGGTAATTGAGTAGTAGATTTTTTTCTTTTAATCAGAGGGGAAACAGGGCACATGTGACAAGCTATTGGCAGATATACTCAAAATTTCCATCTTCTGTTCTTCAATGCACAATCTCTTGGAGAAAGTTCCCCTAGATGGTGATAATTTACAATGAACAGCATATATCTGTATTCCACTAGAGGCCAGTACTCTGCCATATATGAAGACATGGTTGACTAAACTTCCTGCAAAGAGATTTTATTGAATACTGTATTAAACCAGCCGATGAAAGCTGTGGCCTGTCACTCATTTATTGTTCTTCAGCTTCAAAGAACAGGAAGAGTTATTTTTTCAAGCAGTTTATTTTTATTAACCTCTTTTTTACCTACATATTTCTACAGTGCATTGCTTATAAAGCTCATTATTCCTACCTGTCCTCTCACACCATATGTACTAATACAGAAGAAATATTTACCAATCACAGTGTTTAACTATGTATTTTTTCAAGGCATTTCAGACTTATTTACACATACCAAACATTGGTTATTTTTTCAGTAACTTACTATTTGTATTACAAACTAATGTGTATGCATTTTTTATTACTAAATACCAGATGGGGCTTCAATATAGTCTCAACATACTTGTTTATTGCTGTTGGATTAAATTAAGCACATATCTGATTGGTTGGTTTTACTGTACTGGAGCAAATTTACACCATGTTTATTTATATGCCAGACGTTACTCTCAGAGTACTACTGGTTGCAGTCTGCCAAACCACATTCAGTGAACTTATGCAGTAGGTAAGTGAAATAGAACCAGTATCATGTTTCTAGTATGTGACTGGATGGAAGTATAGATTTTAGCTAACCCCAACTGGGCTTTAGTTTAGACACTTTGAATGCATTATGGTCACTGCCATTCTGTTAGTTTAATTCAGACAAATGCAGCAACTGATTCAACTCAGTGGTCCTCACATAATCTTTCCCTTTCAGTGATTCCTGTGTGGGCCTGGCTACATGCATACGTTGACCTGCTTTAGGGCCTCTTGTTCAGTTGTGGCAGCTTTCTGCCCACTGGCACCTGGGTTCTTTCTTCTAAAATAATATATTTTATTATTATGGAAGATTTTAATAGAAAATGTAATGTGCTGTAGTCTTCAATTTGACATTTGTACTTTTACTTTTTTCATTAAAGAGGGCAGCTGTTTTGCAAGCATGAGATGGTACTGATGAGTTTCAGGTACTTCTCCCTCTGCACCCCTGTTCTTGTTCATTGCATAGTATTAATCATGTTGCAAGATAATGTAATAAATGCTATGTAAATATATATACTGTCTATATACTGTACTATATACTAATTGTACATATTTAAAACCTGAAACCCGGTGCTCCTATCAGCAGAAAACTGCACTGGTCCTTCGGTTCTACTAGTGAGCAACACTGAGCGACTGATTCCTTCTTTGTTCTTTCTTCACATAGGTGGGTATTTGCAGTAGAGCTAAAAGCCAAACTTTAATGAAGTCAGCTATTTCGTCTGCTCCACATTTGTCTGCCCAGGGAAATTTGAACAAAGGAGAAGAAGAAAGCAGATAAGCCCATGGTGCTGGCTGGAAGAACCCCAAGACCGGTGCAGTTTTCTGCTGATAGGAGCATCAGCCTGGGGGTTCAGGTAAGTATAATCACTTGTGGGGTGACTAACTTTCTTTCTGCTTTAAACATTAATTAAGCCCAATAGGATTGTTTTGTCTCCAATAGAGAGTAATTATATTTTAGTTGAGATCAAGTATAAGGTACTGTTCTATTATTACAGAGAAAAAGGAAATTGTTTTTAAAAATTTAATTATTTGATTAAAATGGAGTCTATCGTAGTTGGCCTTTCTATAATTCCTATAAATCTGGATTTCCGGATCCTATGCCTGTAACAAATTTTGCCAGTATTGACAAAAATGGTGGTACGTTCACAAAAAGTTACTATTTTCTGTAGCTATTATATTATATTTTACAGTGTTTTGATTCTTATTTTGGTGTAACATAAGAATGTGAAATTTAGAGAAGAAGTTGTTTTGAGGTGATTTTTTTCTAATGTAGCATGTGTTTGATATGAACTGCTCCCTTATAAGATACATAACATATATTGTATTTTTCATTGTATTTGAACACTAGGTTTTATACAACCTTTGTGTAGCCAGCTTCCCAATCTCCCAGTAGATTTCTGTATCCATATAATTATCAGTAGTATGCATAGAATTCCATGTATACATTTGTTTTACGCTTAGAATTCCATTTTGACAAGCTATTGACCAGACTATGGACATATTGATTCAACTGGCATGGCGAAAAGTCATTTCCTGTATGTGAAGTGGAAAAAAATCTTTGACATTAAGTCAAAACAAGTCATCTAGAAATAATGAAAAAGTGCACAATGTGAGAGCTTTTTTTTAGACGGAAGTCTACGGTATAAAGAGATGGACTAAAAGTCAATGTTATGATTTCATGCCTCTCTCAGTTAGCCACAGACTGAATATAAATGCCCTTCCACATATAAAGATGAATGTGGTTCTTCTTGAGGAACTGATCAAGTAATTACTTTGAGCATTATGTGCTTTGTTAACATAGGAATAAACACAAAACCGGATAAAGCTTTGAATTGCAAGGCAATTCTGGAGCTCTCAGTTCAATTTTCCTTCTCTGACAGCAATTGTACAGATGATCACCCTTACATTGAAGAGAGGAAAAATAGTTCTAAAGAATACTTGTAAGATATGTCCATGTTTCCCAGGAATTGCGACTCATGCATGTCATTTTTCAAATTAATGACAAGACGTGGATAGAGTGTATATGTTTGGAACAAAAACATCTTGTCAAAAAGCACTGTTTTAGGACAGCTCACATAAAGGAGAGATTAAATCTCTAGCTGAGTCTTTATTTAGCTTGATTGATGAGGAATCAATTTGGTGGTTTCCATTGTTTATCAAATGCAGCTTGGCCAGCAGTACAACTACTTTCAGAATGCAAAATTAAAATCTATCTCTTTTTTTTGTATTTAAGCTGATGAAAATTTGATCCTTGGTGTCACTGGAAGGTGACATTGCCCACTGGATATGGTATTTATACACAAGATGAAGGCCTTTCTTCAGCTTAATTCAATTTTTAAGGATTTCTTCAAAATATATTTGACAGATGGGCCAGGGTAGGTGAGATATTATATTTTCCAGTGTTGAATACAATATGTATAGTTTAATATCCTATTAATACTTTCTAGTGTAAGTGTTAAAGCAGGTTAAAATGGGCTGATTAGAAAGGTGCATTATGGAACAATGTTGTAACATGGCTAGATTTTTTCTCAATATCCCATAGCAACCAATCATTTGTTATTACCTCTATATTACATAGTGACATAATACATGATTTTGAAAAAAAGAAAAATGTTTATCAAGATTATTAGACTTATCTAAGCTTATTGTTATATTTTTTGTTTTGTTATGGCTTTCAGGAAAACCATTACCTACTTTACATATAATTTGAAGTCCAGGGTATTCAGAACCATAAAGAAACAAAACATATTTTTGGCAGAAACCAACACGATCATAAGATATTGAATCAAATTCAGATTGCTTAGAAGCCACAATTTAAAGGGAAACTGTCATGGGAAAACATGTTTTTTTTAAGTGCATCAGTTAATAGTGCTGCTCCAGTAGACTTCTGCACTGAAATCCATTTCTCAAAAGAGCAAACAGACTTTTTTATATTCAGTTTTGAAATCTGAAATGGGGCTAGACATTTTGTCAATTTCCCAGCTGCCCCATGTCATGTAACTTGTGCCAGCACTGTAGGAGGGAACTGCTTTCTGGCAGGCTGTTTTTCCTTCTCAATGTAACTGAATAATACGCAGTGGGACATGGGTTTTTACTATTGAGTGCTGTTCTTAGATCTACCAGGCAGCTGTTATCTTGTTTTAGGGAGCTGTTATCTGGTTACCTTCCCATTGTTCTGTTGTTAGGCTGCTGGGGGGGGGAGGGGGTGATATCATTCCAACTTGCAGTACAGCAGTAAAGAGTGATTGAAGTTTATCAGAGCACAAGTCACATGACTTGGGGCAGCTGGGAAATTGACAATATGTCTAGCCCCATGTCAGATTTCAAAACGAAATATAAAAAAGTCTGTTTTCTCTTTTGAGAAATGGATTTCAATGCAGAATTCTTATGGAACAGCACTATTAGCTGATGCGTTTTGAAAAAATGTTTTTTCCCATGACAGTATCCCTTTAAGCATTCAAAAGTCTATATAACACAGCTATAGTAAAGTAAGGTGTAAAGGGACTGGATTATTTATTCAGAGCTCATTATCTCTAGTTAAACTAGCACAGCTAATTACAAGGGAGGTGGTCATGTGAAAGAAAAATAATGCTTCATTTATGTTTAATGATACCAAAAATAGAAAAAATAAATTATAAGAACATATTTTCAGAATAAGTTCAGCTAAAATGCAGTTTTCTCCCAAGGATCTGACTGCAGCATTCACATTTCTGCAAACTTTATATTAATAGAAAGCATGTGCTGTTTTTTTATCAGGGTGTACAAATGATTTTTTTCTTGCTTCTGGAAGACATTAATATTCAGATGTAAGAAATACCAATCAATGTAGAGGGCATTGATATCAGTCTTACATCCCCAAAGCAACGCATGCAATATTGATTGTTTGAATGTTCGCTGTTGAATGTACTTTCATGCAAGAAGAGCACGTATTTTAGCAAACATGCTTAATTTCATTTCCATAGTACCCTAGGTAACAAGTAGCTATTGTTGGAATACTCTAATCTATATTCATGTATTTATGTGCAGTTCAGGTTATTACCTAAGTACGATAAATATTCTGATATAACACATCAGACTTCTCCATGTTTTAGAAGATGAAGTCATCACATATGCAGCAGAGAAATGTTAAAATAATTCATTGAACATCCTCTCTGTAAGCATATTTTAATATTCTACTTTGGCTTTCAAATAAGACACTCTGAGACTGTGAGACACATTACCATATAAACAGTCATGCATTTTTTCTTGTTCCCGAGTTCTGAAGCTGTTCCAGCTGTTTCAGTATTGTATCTCTGGTACTCAGAAAACTCCTTTAGCATTTGCTGATGGAAGTGTGTTTAGCAATTCAGTAGTCTGATCAGCACAATTTTTATCAGGATGTAAAACTACTTAGCAGAAGGTGATCTCTTATGTGACAGTTAAAATGCTAAAGATGTACATGAATTGCTTAAGTACTTAGTAGAAAATCAAAGCTGTCAGTGCAGATGAAACGAGTTGCAGTAATAACTGCGGATGGAAATTTACCATTTCAAACCCCACCATTAAAACTGGCACAGTGTTTCCAGTCTTTTGCATACCACTGCAAGGTGAAATATATATATATATATCTCATGATTAAAGGACAAGGAAAAGCTTCACCTCCGTCCCACACTATATTATTGTGTCTCCTTGCTTGAACCTGATTGCCAACTCAAAACTTTGCACATACACCATGCTTCCACCCCCCCAAGACATGAGTATGGAGAAAGGAAAAGGAAAGGTTAAAACTGGTCTATATAAATGCACAGTAAACCCACACAGTAATGCTGCTCTGTCCTCTGTAAAAAAAAACATTGCATTTCTTTCCATCTGTTGTATACACGTTGGGCTTCTTTATCAGATGTCTTTCTTTCAGCTTAAAGGAACAGTAACACCAAAAAATGAAAATGAATAAAAGGAAATACAATATAATTTGCTACTGCCCTGCACTGGTAAATTATCTTTGTTTGCTTCTTTAATACTACTATATTTTATATAAACAATCTGCTGTGTAGCCATGGGTGCTGCCATTCAATATGGAAAAAAGGAGAAAAGAACAGATTAACAAAAAAATTAAGATTAGCCTTCATTTTTTGGTTTTACTGTTCATTTAAACCTCCAGGGTTCAGGCTTGAGCACGCTCAGTTTGCTCCTCTCTCCCCCACCCTCCTCCCTTTCCTGCTGTAATGCAAGCACAGAGCTATGAAAGAGCAGGGAGAGACTCAGGCAGGACGTTATGCAACACCAAACTTATATATATGTATGTATAACTTTATTTGTAAAGCACTGTTACAGAGCTGTAGTGATGTTCAGTGCATAAAAGTACTATATATATATATATATATATATATATATATATATATATAAATATAGTGTTCTAGCTTTTATTATTGTGGCTAATATATTTTCAATAAACTGCCTTGATAGCTTTCCTTCTCCTTTAATACTCTTGTGCATTGTTACAATTTACAATGCACAAGCTTCAGTATACAATGTACAAGCCTATTGCAAACCACATTCATTGTGCATGCTTGGGGCCTTGGTTTTGTATAGGGAGCAATGCATTGTGGGTATTTTTTCTCTGTCCAGCAGTTTTGTCAAAAGTGAGGATTTACAACTAGTAAATGGCGTCAAAGTTGAGTGACTTAGGAGAACTATATGAAAAGGGTTGAGGTATGCATTTTCAGGGACCACATACTGAGTTGAGACTGAGTAGGTGTATGTCTTGTTTCATATTCTATACATTCTATTACCCCAGCACTGCTCTATATAGCTTTAAGTCAAAACTAGAAGCTTATCTTGCACACATTGAAGGAAAAAATGTCTACATTAAGGAATAAAATAAGAAACATTTATTTACATGCTTTGTACAAAGTATTTTTGGATTTTTTGTTGAATTACTACAAGCTATTTATTGTCACAAACAGGTGTTAATTTTTTGTATTAATGTTTGGGGATATGAACCTTGTAAAGTCAATAATTGAGGGATGGAGTTTCTTACTCACCATTCTCACCATTATAAGAGCACTTGCCCCAGCGTCGGACTGGGCCGGTGGGTTTTGCAGGCCCAGATCCACACCCAGATCCCACATCTGAGGGATTCTTCAAGCCGCAACTTCCCCTTTTATGACGGTCGCTTAAAAAAACACAGTGTGTGCAAGTACTTGGCATGACGGTGCAGCTGGGGGGGGGGGCAGCAGCCCCTGTGGGCCCTGAGTGGATCCCCCAAATGTAATGTGGAGATCTCAATAAACCGAACATTAGCTAATGTGAGTGCCATCTAATTTCCTTTTTGTTTTTGTGTATAGAAACTCTGATCAGAAGAGTTCCCAGATAGAGCACCATATCATTTCACATAGACAGGATTTGGATTTGTCTCATACCGACCTAAACCATAAACCAAGACAAACCATGCAAAGATGGTCACTCACATCCGTAATGTATTCCTGTCTGCCCCTAATCCATTTCTACAAACTATAAGAAACAATTCTAAAAAAGTAGCCATATATACTTTATAATTAATAGAAACCATTGTGCATCAATTCTGCATTTAAGAGGCATAACATATGTATAGATTAGTAACAGAATATTAAGATATCATAGGTAGAATTATTTATAGTTATAGTCTATCTTCAGACCATTAGACTTTGTAACTCTTGAGTCCACTAAATCTCACATTTTAGAAGATGAAGTAGTCTGTCAATCCCTCTACTGGGGGGCATAACCTCAAGCACCTGAATTGTCAGGTTCTAATGGATATGTTTCACCTCCAAACAGGGCCAGGGAACAGGTTACTCCATCAATTTTACTTTCACAGAACTTCTAAAGATAAAAAAAAAATCTGTTAGGTGTGAAAGAGATATTTGTACAGAACCCCCAGAATAGAAACATACATGTGTCTGTGTAAATACTCTAATAAGGCATCAGTGTGAATATACATTTCAGTTTTAGTCTCAAAATTACAAAAGGAAAAAAATAGAATCATTATCAATACATATGAAAAAAGTTAATAAAGAGCTTGGAAGCAATGGGGGATTTGAAAACTTTATATAAATACATCAGCCGACAAGGGAATAGGGGTACCCTTAACAATAGAGGGTAAATTTTACACATAGAACAGCACCAGTGTCGGACTGGGATGCCAGGGGCCCACCAGAAAACCTTAGACCAGGGGCTCAACTTTCCAAATTATTATTCCTTCCCTCCTCACTTAACCTCTTTATTCTCCTATTCTTTTAGATCTACTTACTATACTCTATTCTTCCATCATTAAGCCTCTTTATCCGTATAAAGAAATAGGGAATGAACATGAAATAGGCCAAATGGTTAGAAGCAAGAGGGCCCACTGACACCTGGGCCCACCGGGAGTTTTCCTGGTATCCCTGTGGGCCAGTCCAATACTGAACAGCACAGATGCAAAATGTACTTGTGGAAGGTGTATTGGCGGGCACCGCAGTTGCCATGGGTGTAACTACCGGGGATGTGATCACACCCAGGTTCCACACCCCCTTGGGGCCCTGCAGATGCTCGCACCAATGCAAAGGCACACAACTGTGTCCGGAGGTGGGTGGGGTGGAACCTGGCTGCCTAGCCTGCACCGGGCCCGATCTTGCTTAGTTACCTTACTGCCAGTGGAGTAACAAGAAATTACTGGGCCCCACAGCAAATTCATTTTAGGGCCCCAACATATCCAGAGGTTGTCAGATATATGTTCAAATTTCTCTTTATTTGGACCTCATGGGAGCCCCTATACTTCCTAGGCTCCCCTTCAGCCACAGGGTCTGCTTCCTCTATAGTTACACCCCTGGGGCACTGCAAATACCCTGAGGAAGAGAATGGATGCCTTTTTAGAAAAGTATCAAATACAATGTTAAAGGTGTTCATTTATATAGGAGGATTTTAATACAGAAATTGACCTAATTGCTATGTTTGTGCTATTGAGCCCATGGGTGGGAAGAATTTCCCCTTTTAACATGTTAAATGGATACAGCTTATCCTGAACATTTGCCTCCTATTTCCCCATGTATTGGGGGAAGGTAATATAGGGCGCTAACAGGAAAAATTGCAATTAATTCAAAATGCAAATAAATGTTCGCAAAGTGAACAACTATGCATTTGTGGACCCTTTGCCCCTCATGTGACATTAGGATAATGATTGCAAGTTTTATAGTTTGTTTAGTGTGCAGTGTACTGTATGTAATAAAAATTCTTAAAGGGGTTGTTCACCTTCCAAACACTTTTTTCAGTTCAGTTCTTCTCCAGAAATAAAGACTTTTTTCAATTTGTTTCCATTATGTATTTTTTTACTTGTTTTCCAAAAATCTAAGTTTAAAGTTTAATGTTCCTGTCTTTATTGTTTTAATCTGGTGGCTCAGTAATTCAGGTGCAAACTCTAAACTGTTACAATTTGCAACATTTAGTTAATACATTTCTCAGCAACGTCTCTGGAGTATTAGCAACTATTGTATCAATTCTAACAGCTGCCTGTAATGAAAGATAAAAAATGTATCCATTAAATGTATCAATTAAGAACAGTTTTGGGGGACCCCCTCCCAGAGATGCTTTAGATTAGAAGGTGAAACATGACACTTTACACTACAATATTTGAAAAACATTCACAAATAGAAAGTAATTGGAAAAATACTTTTTTTCTATCTGAAACCAAATAGTTGTTTGAAGGTGAACAACCCCTTTAATGAAAAAGTTATTACTTTACTCCACCTTCAAGCAGGCATTAAGGGCTGTGACACAATAGGTTATTTGGGGAGATTTAGTTGCCTAGCAACTAATCGCCTCGACTTTGCAGCGACCAATCTCCCCAAACTCTTTCACCTCACTCTGCGCTGGCTTAAATGAAAAATCGCCAGCGCTAATCACACTCCGCGATTTGTTTTTTTGAAGTCGCCCGAAGGCAACTTAAAAGTTCACAATGTGCAATTAAGCTTCACAATGCAATACAAAGTCTAATGAAGAATGTTACAGTGCAAATGCAAATTTGTATTTTTATTTGTGGGCAAATGTATTCTCTTTTCTAATTTATTCCATTTCCCCCTAAGTCTTTTGTTATTACTTGTACTAAACAGGGCAAACTCATTAATTAAAGTGAAATTACTATCTACTTCCTGTCCATTCCAATTAGAAACACTCTGTATTAGTAAACATCTCCCTTACTTAAGCTGATGTGCTTGTTAGGCTTTGAGATAAGAAACAACTCATCATACATAAAGCTTCTCAATAGGGTGGTGATTTGTTTTGATTCTGCTCCTGAGGGAAGAAAGTAGAATGTGACTTTAGTTTCTATTTTTGATTTTGCCCTGCTTAGTTAAAAAAAAAAAAAACATAACCGATATATATTTCAGAAAAAAAGCAATATGCAAAAATATGTTCAAATTCACTATATTGAACTAAAGCTGAAAATTGAGGAATACTGTTCTGTAGCACTTCAGCACTTATTACTGGATATAAATGTAATTTTGTATATTCTGAATTGATCATTGCCCGTGCTGTCATTGCTTTTCAATAGGACTCAATCACAGTGTAACCCTACTCCTTAAACTCTTGGTGATATGTGTCAGTAATAGATATTCAAACATTTAGGGGCTGATTCTGTATGTAGAAGTGTGAAATTAGAGTTCACCACAGTAAAATTCTGCCACTCTCTATTCATTCTTATGTATTTTTAGAGGTGTCGTTATCAATGGATGAATATATGAGTTCAACATTTGATTAATGTGTCTCTAAAAAGAGCAGTGAGATTTTACTGGTGGTGAGCTGTAATTTCACACTTTGGTAAATAAGCCCTGTACAAAGTCTAACCTTTAATTAGCAGAAACAAATATTGAACTCATTAGAGAATCTAGTTTGTTGAAGTACCTCCTCAAGAAGATTTAAGACTAACATTGCGCTGCTGCTCTTATTTGTAAAAGCTTTAGAGCTGAAGATTAAAATGCCCTTACGTGGCACAAAGTGCTTGTTTTGTATATCCATTCAGCAGATGTGGTATCATCTGGACCGAGCATGAGGAATACCAGAAAAATAAATGTTCCTCTCTATAAAACAGACAGCACAAAGAATGTTATGTTTATAGAACAATAGAACCAGACAGAGAAAGATAAGGAGATTATTTAATGAGGTCTTGTGCTCAAGCTAAATGACAGATATTCATGCTTTTCCACAGCTATTGTCCCATAAGCATGTTTCTGCAGCTTCTCTGCACAGATACTGTCTCTAAAGAGATAAAAATGAATCATGGGACAAAAAAAGAGATGGTTTTTCTATCACTACTTTTTGTTTATTGTACGTTTGCATTTGTTTGCTCTGTTATATTAGATAAAACAACAGACAAAAGCAAATTATAGAATTTTCTTCACTTCTCAAAAAAATGTTGAAAGCTTACTTTAACCTGTTTAAATAGGACAAACTAAAGATTTCACAACCGTTACATTTCCATTTTCTGGAAAATCCCAAAGAGAAGCAAATCAGGTCTAACTGAAGCACAAACAGATTATCTTGGGGTAATTAATGCTTCTAGTCTACAGTCAATATAGAGCAGTGCTCAGTGAAATGTACGTTGCTACTACAGAGCACAGGTAAATTGTGACTGCTCCACAAACAATACTTAACATCTGCCTTCATTTGCTTTCCTCTTACATAACCCTATTTAAAAAGTTATTTTCATGAAATCCAGAACACTGCCATTCTGATTCGGAAAATATACTGCAATCAAACCGGTGATTTTTTTTTTTCTAGCCTGGAAAAAAGGTGTGTCTGCTGCTTTGTTTCAGAAAAAAGAAATTATCATTATCTATAGTATCTTATAGTGATAAGTTCAAAGAAACTGGACTTCCTGAGTAATCTTGAAAATATGTCTCATCCAACTGCCTTCTTCAGAAGATGCTTGCAAGAGTGACAAAACATTTTTAAGATTACTGTGCAAGTCTATTGCTTTAGACTTATCACTATTAGATACAGTACATCATAATGTGAATTGTACAGTTTCAGACACAATTGCAATTTTTTACCCATAATGCAATGCATTTTCCCATAATTCCAGTGACAGTGCAGTTATCAAGGGGAGTCACTTCTTATTACTCTTAGATGCTTTATATCATGAAATGTGCAAAGTGCAATTTCAGACACAATCATAGTATTTTACCTACTTATTTTTTTTCCAAAATTCAAGCATCATTATGGAGGGAGTTGCACCTGATGCAGCTGCGACTGACAAGACAAAATTGATGCAATAGCACTTGCACTTTGACAAATCTGAAACAGGTTGGTACTATTTCCAACGTTCATCGTGAAAGTGTAATGTGTGCACTTATTCCTTTGGTGGGAACAAAGAAATTGATACCTAGATTGGAGGTTCCGGCAGCTCCAGGGTTCCCCTGCATATAAATAAGCACATCTTCGCAAAATTTGGAACAGGAGGCAAGTGAAAGTGAGATGCTCAGTGTGCAACTATATGAAATTGCAAGGGCATGTTAATGCAAGTACCTTTAATGCATAATATTTTTGACCTTACTAACTGCAGCCAATTTGCGAACCCTCAACTTCTTGTTAATGACCCCTATTATCTAATCCTCTTAGTTTCCAAGTGCCGTAACTAGACTGTGCCGGGCCTCCTACATAAAAATCTTCAGAGGGGCTTGTGCACTCCGATCCGGATCCTCCCACCAGCTTCCTGTCCTCCCTCTGCCCCACCCACATCCCGCCTCCACCCCATCCATTCTCAGCCCACTCCCACCCGGCTTGTGTCTTCTCCCCAGGTAAGTGAGCGTCTGGGGAGGAGGGATTTTTTGTATTAGATATAGAGGAAGCAGACCCCACAGTCCAGCCCCCACTGCGGGATCTACTTCCTCTATAGTTACACCACTAGTTAATGGAGCACATGTAATAATAGGAGCTACAGTTTTAGGCACCCTTTGTTGCTTACAAACCACTCATTACATTTTTACTCTTTCCTGGGTAAGTTATTCTCTAGTATATATTTTTTTATGATTTATAGTTCATATATGAAATAGTAGCAGTAAAGACCTGTAATATAAGGTAAAGTAAAAACACATTTATTAGATACCCGCTTGAAACTGCAAAAAAAATGTTGAACATCTGAACCACACACTTGAAAGTGTATTTTTGTTACTTTAAGAGACATTTTTGTAGATGAGATTAGATAAACATCAGTTTGAGAAGTAGCTGCCGGAGGAATGAGTCTGGCTAAAATTTAGCATACTGCATGATTCAGATACTTCTTCAGATAATAGGCTTCATACAATAAAGGCAGTTAATCTTGTTAACTCTGCGAATAATATAAATGAACTAAAAAAATGTATATATTTCATTAAAAGGACTATTCTTTGGGGTTTGGGGAGTTGTCAAGTAATTCTGCAAAATTAGATGATGCTTAATACACTCTTTTAAGTTTGAGTTGAATCTGTGCAGCAAAGGTCAAATTGGATTGTTTAAAGAAAGAGTACCTTTTATCTCTGTGGCTGTTATCCCCTGTATATGCTTGAACTATTAGTGTTAGTATGGGTCAAGGAGGAAAAGAAAGAGAAAAAATGCAAGAACATTAAGGGGGCAAAAGTGGCAATTAGTACTCCCTTAAAAGGCAATAGAATCCTGGATCTGGCTGCGCTCTGGATCAGCTACTGATTTCATGCAAGTTCCCCAGTGGCATAACTACTTTGTGGCATGCTCCCTAGTGAGAAAAAACTTTGGAGGGCCTGGGCCTAGTGTTCTTCTTCAGATCCTCCCTCCCAATCTAGACCTAGACCTGTGTGTCCACCTGCTTGTACTGTATATTTGCAGCAGCTTGTGGAGAAAATGATAAGGTAGAAAGGTTAGGAGAAGGAAAAAACATACAGCGTATATGGTACTGTTGTATGGTAGTTATGCCACTGGACAATGCTGTATTCATGGAGGGGACACAGATTACAGCAATATATTGCAGAGCAGGTCAGGGTGCAAAGTACAGAAAACATGGCGGGCTACACCCATTATTTGGACTATGTGGGGGTTACTTACTAAGGTCTGATTTTTTCTGGATGAACTTTTAAAGGAAAAGTAAATACAAATAAAGTTCTATGTATTGCCACTTAAGTGAAGCGCTACTTACAATAATGCTGCTTCTATATCAGTTGCTCTTTGGCTAAACGTAGAGATTGATGTTAAAAATATTGAAGAGTGCGAAAAATTAGATGACACCCTGCACATGGGCAAATGATCACTCTACTTTTCCCAGGCCAGCAATGACATGATCACATGTGAAAAGTGATTGCATCGGGTTGCATAAAAATTTGATCGTGGTTCCACGTGACAAAAAGGGGTCATGAGGGGGAATTTGCTGCATGTGTGCTTTTGGACTGGGAGAGGATATGACACGTTTTTCAAGATGGCAGCCGTGATTTAATTCAACATGCTGGTACATGTAAATATAGCGAATTGAGTAACTAATGTATGGTGTTTCAGAAGGGGGGAAAAAAAACACTTGGGCAATGTTAACTTAAAAATACCTTACCTTTCTCCTTTAAAGGGGAAAACACCATTGAAAAAAATTTAGTGGTTAATTAAACTCTGATATTGTTAAAAGTCTGAATCAAAAAAGTACTTCATCTCAGAACCGTCGAGGTCATGTAGATCAATGGCAAATGTCTCATTTGCAGTTGGAAGATATCCTGACCTGCGCTGAGTTTAATACAGTAAGCCAAAGATTTTGTGTTTTTTCAGGTGATAATCTGAAAAAGGCAGCGGTTTTTGGCTCCAAATCCTTACAAATCATATGATTCAGATTTTTTTTTGCAATTTTATCAAGTCTTTTCAGCAATACAGCAATCTGTCACCTTTTCTTAATGAGTCATGTCAGGTCTAAAATGAAGGAACATCATGGTGTAATTTCAGGCAGTGCTGAGTGAATTTTTTGTGCCCTGCATAAATACCCATAGACTTCAATGCATTGTGCTCTGAAAAAGCTGTAAGGGAAAAAAAAGTTGCACTGTTTTGAGAATTCATGGCAATTCAAACTGTAACAGAAAAAATCAATCTTCACTAATTTTAGGCATTAATTGCTGCAATGGAGCTTTTTCTTTTATTTGAAAATATTCCAGTTTTTTCTAATGGCGTTTTTTTATAAATAAGCCCTCACCATATATAAAGAGTGGTACTGTAAAGTATAATATGCTTAAGATAATATTGTTTGACTGAAGTCACCTAAAACACTTTGTAATTTTTAAAAAACATTTTTAGAATAAAACTAAGCAGTATAGCAAGGTTTAGAATGTTAACCCTAAACTTACAAGATATGCTTTCTCTTACATACTTTCTGCTGGTTCAAATAAACATTCTTTCCTAAACAAGATATTGAGCAAGGCCAAGTCTCACAGTGTCTCATTTATGTCAGCATTAAAAACCTTGTTAAAGAGGATTTATTATGGATGGGTTGCCAAGATATCCTTGCGTGGAATAAATCTTCTTCAGACATCTCTAAATGGGGGGCCTTAGGGAGGCTAAGTGAAGGAAGCTGAATGGATACCCAGGTAAACAGCTGCTTCCTACAATGGATTTATTACAGAGACCAAAAATAAATTAAAAGGGATTCATTTATCCTCTAGAATGCCTTTACGTTTATTCTGGGGAATACACTCCCTTCCCTGAACAGTATATTTACCAGCCCATGCTCTAAGATCTGCTTGACTGCTAGCATATACAAGAATAGGAACGGCATATTCAAAATTCAATAACCGCAAAACCACCATCTTTAAGATAGTAAAGCTCTTTCATATTAAATAGTATTTGTGGACACGTATTTGAGCAATCCCAATACTACTATTAATCTTTAGTGGTATTCCTGTGATTTATTTTATCTATATGCTTTTGCTTTAATGGCTGATCCTGCACTGCCTATAGATAGCCAGTATATTAGCTTTCTCTGGTAAACATCATAGTCTCTGCTTTCTGTTTTAATACTCTGAAAGTATAACAGTTTGCTGGTACAAGTTGTCTAATTCTGGGCATTGCCATTCTGTGGCTACTAAAGCAAATAAAGTTCTGTCTTGCATAAAAAAGGGCATAAACTCAAGCGATGAAAACATAATTATACCTCTTTATAGATCCCTAGTAAGACCTCGTCTGGAGTATGCAGTGCAGTTTTCGACTCCAGTCCTTAGGAGGGATGTAAATGAGCTGGAGAGAGTGCAGAGAAGTGCAGATAAACTGGTTAGAGGGATGGAAGACTTAAATTATGAGGGGAGACTGTCCAAGTTGGGGTTGTTTTCTCTGGAAAAAAGGCGCTTGTGAGGAGACATGATTACACTTTACAAATACATTAGAGGACATTATAGACAAATATCAGGGGACCTTTTTACCCATAAAGAGGATCACCGCACCAGAGGCCACCCCTTCAGACTAGAAGAAAAGGACTTTCTTTTGAAGCAGCGTAGGTGGTTCTTCACAGTCCGGACAGTGAGGTTGTGGAATGCACTGCCGGGTGATGTTGTGATGGCTCATTCTGTTGATGCTTTTAAGAGGCGCCTGGATGATTTTTGGGACAGACATAATATCAAAGGCTATTTTGATACTAAACTCTACGGTTAGTATAGCTATGGGCAGGACTGGACTGAGAATCAAAATAGGCCCTAGCATTTCAGGTACACAGAGGCCCAATCAGCCCACAAAGAGGCCCAAACAGTCCCCACAACCCCACTAAATACTGAAATTCTATGGGACCTTATAGCAGCCCATCTGGCATTTGCCCTAACCCACAGATTGCCAGTCCGGGCCTGAGCCATATATGGTTTGTGTGAAAGAGTGGAGATGTGTGTGTGTGGATGCTGGGTTTTAATTTGGAGGGGTTGAACTTGATGGACTTTTTTCAACCCAATTTAACTATATAACTATGTAACTGACATCAGCCTAGAACTGAAATAACATGTAATGGAAAAGAACCCCTTCATCAGCATATGAAAACCTGCAGGGAGATAGGCCATAAACCTATTGCATCCCCCTGTAATAGGCACATTAAAGGAATTACATTTCTGCTGCACTGTCTTTTGTAGTACTTGCAATTTTTAAGAATATTACAATGGGCTTATAAATATTGAATGACCCAAAATGTATAGCAAATGTGCAAGTAATTGAACCCCTGGGTAGTAGTGCCCATAATGTGAAATCATGCCTGGTGCAAAAAACAGATTTATGCTGGGGCAACAAAAACCCTGAATTTCAGAAAAGCTAATTTTAGTGCCTTGAGGGCTGCACTTAAGAGCATAGATTGGGACATTATGTTTTCAGTGAAAACACAGAACAGAAATGGTTGTCAGTTAAAATTATATTAACATTCAGAAGTAAAAGGAGTTGGGGAGCAACACTAGCCTGAAAAATTTTCTTGGGGTGCCAAATAATTGCTGTGATTGGCCATTTGGTAGCCCCCTATGTGGATTTTCAACCTACATTAAGGCTCTTTTTGGCAGTCACCTGTTTTTTTGTTTTTAAAAATAAGCACCTGCTTTGAGGTCATTGGGAGCAACATCCAAGGGGTTGGTGAGCAACATGTTGCTCATGAGCTACTGATTGGGGATAACTGCCTTAAGGAGTAAATGTAGATTGTGGGTTGAGAGTGTTGCTCCTTTAAATAATGGTACAGTGGTTGTAACAGATACAGAAAAAGCGAATGTGCTAAACCAGTTCTAAAGGAATCAGAGTTCCCAGACCCACCTCATAGTGCAGATCAATCTTGTCAGTGGCTGACTCAGGATATGGTTCATAATGCTTTAATAAAAATGAATGTGAACAAGGGGCCAGGGCCAGATGGCATACACCTCTGGGTTCTAAGAAAGTTTAGTTCAGTTTTAGATTGGTTCCTATTTCTGATCTTCTCAGATTTGATTTCATCTGGTATGGAACCTATGGATTGGAGGAAATATGAGGTCATCCAATATTTAAAAAGGCATTATGATCTCAGCCTGGCAATTATAGGTCAGTAAGTTTTACATCTGTGGTGGGCAAATATTTGAGACTTGTTGATCATGTTGATATGTTGAGCACATTCAAAATATTGTCCTAGTAAATGGCATTATGAGCACCAATCAGCATGGCTTTTTGAAGGCTAGGTCATATCATACAAATGTGGTTGATTTTTATGATGAGGTAAGTAAGATGCTAGACAGTGGGAGAGCAGTAGATCCAATCTATTTGGAGTTTTCCAAAGTGCTTGATACCGGGCCCCATAAACTGTTTTCTAAACTAAGGTCTGTCAGGCTTAAAAGAGAATTCGAACCTTCCAGAAGGGGACCTGCACTTTGGGGTAATTTACACATTAGGGGCAATAGCCCGGGGTGGGGGAGATAGGCCGGGGGGAGGAGGGAGGGTTGCCTATGGGAAGGGGGAGGGCTTTTAGCGCCGCATGGTTGAATTCTACTTTAAAGGAACATTCAGTGTAAAAATAAAAACTGGATAAATAGATAGGCTGTGCAAAATAAAAAATGTTTCCAATATAGTTAGTCAGGTAAAAATGCAAACTATAAAGGCTGGAGTGACTGGATGTCCAATATAATTGCCAGAATCAAACTTCCTGCTTTTCAGATCATCTTGCAAAGCAGGAAGTTGGAACTTTTGCAAAATTGGCTTCAAAGTTGTATGTCTCACTTGCTTGTTTTCAAGACAAAAAAGAGAAAATTTGAAACATGAATAAACTACTTTGCCAATAATCTCTCTCCAGGTGCTGAAAGGAGCTATGGTTTAATAAGGCTTTAGTTCTCCTTTAATTATACTTTGATATATTGGGTTCTTGATAGTTTGTAGAGAGTACTTAATCGAAGGTCAAAGTGAATATTGTTTTCTAGTTTCACTGTATGCATAATTTTTATTACATAAATGTCATCATAACCTGTTCAAGGACGTTCTTTCGTTATGTAACCTTCATATTATAGTTAACACAATACATTATGTTCACTTATTTGTCTGTCAGTGGGAAAGGCTGACGTGGTGTGATCATTAGAAAAAAAATCACATGACCATGCTTCATTAAAAAAAATGCCCCAAAGATCCATTATGTAAATGGCTGTCATTTGAATGCCTAGTTGTTATGTGATGGAACCATGACCCGAAGACTGAGCAAAAGTTCAGTCAGTTTAGTGCAAACTACTGTATGACTGCCTCAGGATAGTTCAGTGGCATTTTTGAGAACCCCCTGGACAATATCATTTTCTAGGAGACACTCCAAAATACCAAAATTTCATTCCTGGAAGAATAGCCTTTTTGTGAAATTGCTTAATCTGAAACAGTCCTTTTCATTATCTGCATTAATGCTGGGTTAATAGAAAATGCTAGACTTTTAATAACCACTTTCTCTTTCTGATGTGCACATTTGTATTACTTTAGACAGCAAGCAGAGAAATATCTTTCTAGTACTATACTTACTGTTTGCCCTTCACACTGTGACTTTCTCAGTTGCAGTAAATGAGTCACAGCACTATGCATGGTCTGGGTTTTGACAGAATAAAACCGCCTTACAAGAATGCACATACACTGTAACACTTAAACTTTATAGCCACTTTTAATAGGTGGAATCTTCACAGATATATTCACTGAGATTCATTGACATTGAGATGACAATGTTGATATTATTGCTGAATATTTTTTTAAATAAATATGATTCTTGGGCTTACACTGAGGCTTTTGCAGGACAACTAAAGTCCAAACACAATGTGTTACAGCCTATATTTCTATGTTCCAACAGTCTACTCATCATCCAATCACATTTGCTCATCATATTATGTGCCTTTGTCCGCAGAGAGGCTCACATAAACATAGTTTTCCCTTGGATAAAGTGTAGGATACATTTTAGCTTTATACAATAGGTCTCAATAAGAAATAAAGCAGTTTATATGTCTTAAACTATATAAACAAACCTAGCTTATGTTGTTGCAGTAGTATAGTTTATGATATATTAAAGTTTTGCCCCAAAAAGGTTTTAACCAGACAGTGGGTGTTCAGATAGCTGTATTGGCAAAGAAGAACATAACTGGATAGAGAGCAATGTATCAGGGCACAAAGTGATGTTATTGGTTAAAGGTTATCTTGGCTTGTTGCCAAATAATGTAACAATGTAAAAATCAATGTAGCATGATGCTAAGCAGCATAAAGTGGCACATGGGCTGTTACTACACAGAGGTTACTGCAAGTTATTGGTGCCTTATTCTGCCAATAAAGACTGATGATGTACATCTTCCCCACTTTGTAGGCAAGTTAGTATTTACTGCATTACATTACTGTAGGGGACCATGGTGCTAATTTCCTCTGCTAGTTCAGCCAGTCTTGGTTACTGTTACTGGCACATGGTCCCCCTACATGGCACTTGTACTTCTTCACCTTCCCATTACCTGTATGTCACTACGTTTTCAAACTACCTCAAGTGGATAAACTGTGTGTAACAAACACATTATCAAGAAACTTGTTCAGTGACAGTACCTTTGAATGCACAGGTGGACCATGTGGGTTCCGGTGTTCACCAACACCCTTTTGGGGCCCCGGGCTTTCTGCTGCAGAAGCCAACAAGGAAGTGCATAACAAGTCTGTAAGCGAGGTACCGGCAGGGATTAAGAGAAGACGTAGTCAAAGTCAGGAAAAATTTCAAGGCAGGCAGCAGGAATTGTAGTCAACGATGAGGCAGGAGTCAAAACTGGGAATTCAAAGTCACAAACAAATACTTCAGCAGGAACAGTAAAACTGGAACCAGCTTGGGCAGTGACAAAATGGAGGACTGTCTCTTTAAGGAAGAAATTGGCGTAAATTTTCGAATCCAGCTCTGAAAATGTGACATGATACTCTGCGTCAAAACGCGAGTGTCACGATGCTCAGCATCGAAGGCTGAAGACTCCAGTGACAGTTCCCCCTAGTGTGCTGAAACAGGAAGTGCGAGTCTCCGCACTAGGAGTCTTGGAAAGACGTGCCGGGAGGTAAATAATGCAGGGCAATCTCCCGACACGTCTTACACTATGCCTACGTCATTTATGGTCAGTACATCTATTTCATGGTTAAGAACCCCTTACACACTTTTTTTTCAATCACATTTAAACTGAGAAAGAGGGTCACAAATGTAATGGTGTTCTGCCTGGGAGCAGCTAAAATGTGAATATGGCATTACATTAAATTTGCCTCAAAATATATCTAGAGCAAACCAAGCATAGTTTATGTTATAAACTGGCAGGTTTCTCTACATTGTAATCTTTAAATAGGAGCTAGACAGATCAGAGCTTATAATCAAAGCTACATGGATCTTTAAAAAAAAAAAATAGTAGTTAGGTATTCATGTATATAGAAACACCCATAAAATCCCGTGGCTTATTTGTTCAGCTCTCTTTTGTACTGTTCTTTTATATCCCACTGTTTAATAGTTAATGCAACAAACTGTTAGTGCTGCATAGAAAAGAGTTTCTAGTACACTTTCCTTCAAATAATACTAGAAAATTAACTTCAGGATTTTGTTCTTTTAATACATGCAGTTAGATTATCTTAATCTTGAGAGGGTCGTTCAGAGAAAGACTGTTATCAACCATAATGCACTTGACTATTTTATAGCCTCAAATGTTGTCATGCATCAGAATCCATTAATAGATGTTATATTATTAAGAGAATTCAAAAGTGCTGCTAAAAAACAACAGTGTTTTACTGAATTATTCATTGGCATTAGTTTGTAATAGTATGGTAAGGGACCGCCTTTGAACTTGATACACTGACTCTGTTAGGTTATAATAACTCCTCTTACCAACATTTACATACTGCTTAGTCCTTCTTTAAATCATATTTTATCAAAGTTATGCAGAGAGGATAGCTATTTGCATATATTACTGAATCTATTTGCTAGGTTTTCTTATGATGCATTTTATTTTTAATGTGCCGACACATTGCTGTCCTGAACAGAATATAAAATAAAGCATCTCTATTTATTCACATTTTAACTACAGGTTCCTGCTCTCCCTAATGGCTTAGTCAATGAAGTTACTGACCTTTCCAATTCACCATTGTTTAATGACAGGTATAACTGTTCAGGGGGTTGTTTTGATGGCATATTACTGAAAGTCACAGGATGCCAGTGCCAAAGGGGATGGTGGTGTGTGTCAGGTTGATAATCCAGTTGGATGCCCCTGTGCCACCCTTGTATGATGGAGGCCATTTAAAGGATTTGTTTGAGTTTGGGATGGTAGAATAAACAGATCATTTGTTTGTCAGTGATCCCCATTTGAAAAATCAAAAGAGTCAGAAGAAGGCAATTTATTAAAAAAAACTATAAAAAATAAATAATGAAGAGCAGTTGAAATGTTGCTTAGAATTGGCCATGCTAAGACACATTAAAAGTTAAATTGATTCAAACAAGCTCTGGAGACCCACAGCAAATTCAGTATTCTTTTATTTCAGTGTGAGAAATAAAAGAACAATTAATTTGCTGTGGGTCTCCAGAGCGTGTTTGAATCGATTTGGAAGTTGCTGTGACTGGATGGGGTCACTACTCTATTGAAGACTCCTAAACATTTAGTGAAGGACCACCAATAATTTAAAAAGACATACAGTATTAAAAGTTAACCTAAAAACCATCCCTTTAAGAAGCATGATGAAAGCTACCTGGAAATCACAGAGTAGGATAGGTACCAGTTGATGTCAGGCAAATCTTCTGACAGGATGCCATGCTCTTAAGTGTACTTCATTTAAGAAGCATAATGCAAGCCTTACTCTTTGGTGTTACAGATGCCAGGGGTGGGCAGAATATTATTGTTGTGTTTGGTAGCCGAGGATGAAGAGGGTATAACAGTGCAGCCATTACACAACAGTTGTAACTTCTACTTTCACTTTCAAGCTGCACAGAAAGTCCTGTGTATGCACAGTGACACCTGCAGGCCATTTGTATAAACACCACAATTATCCAACTGGATGCTCCCAATACCAGCCTAAGATGCTGGGGTTAATTTTTACAGTATTTTACCTTACTCAAAACAGATTTTAATATAAAGACCAATCTGTAATTCAGTGCTTTTGATAAGGTTTTAAGAACTTAACATAACATAAAATATATGTATTTCACTTTCATTTTCATATAACTGGAATAAATGTTAAAACCCATAGTTTATGAAGAACCATAACTGATGGGTCAAAATGACCTGTGTCGGTCTATGTTTAAATAAATTACTTTTCAAACAATAACTTACAGATGCAGCCACTTGGATTTGTGTGGTAAATGTGTTGTGATTCAAGGACAGGTTAATTGAAGAAACTGTGTTATCTAAATGCATTTAACATTTAATGCATTTAACTTTTTCATTAGCATACCAAAGCACCATTGTTTTCAATGGTGAACTCTTTAATTTGGATGGGATGCTGTGACACAATATTCTGTGCTAAGTGGGATAAATGGGATAGATGAGTTAAATTATTCTGTGTCAAACACACAATCCAAAGTGGCTTCATCTGTAGCTCAACTAACATTTGATGAAGGTGTAACAGAATTATAAGCCTTAATTGGTCATCTAGTGAAACCGCCCTTAAGCATTACATCAACTTGTTATGTAAAATATGTATATAAATAAAGGTCTGTTCCATTAATCAGGTAGAACAGGACAACAAGACACCTGGTCTGAGTCCTTTCTCTAACAAGCAATCTACTTTGACGATACACGATCTGCCTTGACACTTTCCATTAATGAGCCATGGATTAAACAGAAGGTTCCATTAGGTAGCATGTACATTTAAATAATACATTACCAGAAAAATAATAATGGAACATTAATAAATAAAATACAATAACATTCAAGATTAAATGCTGATGAGTCTTAAAAGCTAAAAGGAAAGGGGGCCCCATGGCCCATAGAGCTGAACCCATCATTTGGTTTAATAGTTGTTTAGCTGTTGCGCCTGTGCCAGCACTAGTGGCATTAATGCATTATTCATATGTATTATGTGTATCGTAAATAAAACAGCCAAAGTACTATTGATGCTTGTTCTGGTGCTGTTCAATGACCATTTAACTGAATGGCAACACCAAATTTAAGTTAATAAAAGACTAATATAACTTCAGCCTGTAATACAGTGCTTAGACAGGCTTGTTTTATTTAATAAGAAGACTGAGTTAGTATATGAGATACCTGTGTAGGCCCACAGTGCAGTAATGATGCTACAGCAAGCATTCTCCAATCCCAGGCTTTATGATGATGTTAGCTCCAGAAATTAAAGAACAGTATCTTAGCTACAGGCTGAAACACTTACATCAGCACATCAGTATGAAATGTAAAGAAAAAAAATGGAAGTATTATTTTTGACATGAAGCAATGTCATATACTAAAAACAGACTTTGCAACCTCTAAACAATGTAATTCTACTGAGGAATCAATATATTTTCAGTTGCAGCCCAGCACATAATTCAGAAGTTACACTGAAAATAAAGTGCTGGCGAAAATATTGGTGCCAACATTTGAGAATAATGCCAAGGTTTTCAGTTAGATTAACTGAGTGGATTACAGGTGAGGCACATTTAATTTCTGATCTGTGAAATCCACATAAATATAGATTTCTAGTATGCTCTTAGAGAATTTTATGATGAATGGAGATTGTCACTGATCTGCAGCTTGTGGCCAGTAGGTGTCACTGTTAGCTTAATAATGTTCTTGAGCTGACCACGTTCTCTTCATTTAGTCAATTTGTAATGAATCATTATTATTCATCACATCTCTAATTTATTTTGGATACTCAGAACAAAGATAACTAGTAACAAAAACAAATAGAGAAAGCATGATTTGTCAGGGGAAAAGATTAAAAAGCACATGCACAGCATGTGCATAGCTAGGAGGGCGTGTGGATATATTTCTGTCAGACAGAGATTGTGTAATGAACAACACTTCACTTACAACACTCTCACTAATATTTAGTGATTTTTTGCTAATGGCTGTTGAAAGCTGGACTAAATGTGTTTTTGAACTGTTTGTCTATGGCATGCTATGTTTATTAGGTCTAGGTTGCAGTAGTTTCTTCCCTTCAGAATACAAGATGATTATTGCCCTAAAGTTTTTAGATAATGAGCAGTGAGTGTGTTAAAGTCCTTATACTACTAATTAATAAAAATAAAAAAGGCAACATGGGCCATAAGTTTAAACCATTTTATCAAGTTAACTTTCAACTGATTTTTATTTTTTAGAGTTATCGAATCATTTGTCCTATTTCCTATTTTCTCTTTCAGCTGGGGGGTTCAAAGATCCTGGACAGTCAAATAATACGCAAAACAATTGTAATTCATACAGCAGTAGGACGAAGGAAGAATGAATGATGGTATAATATGTGTAGTAGGGACTATGTTTTACTTGCCAATTTATTTGAAAAAAAATAATATATATATATATATATATATATATATATGTTTCAAATAAATTGGCAAGTAAAACATAGTCCCTGTGTCACATAAGAAGGTTGACTTCCTCACTTATCCCATGATGGCACTTTTTGCATTTTTTATTTATTTTAATTTTCTTTTTTTTAAAAGGTATGTCTTTACTTGTTTTAAAAACAATAAACATTGACAAAACAATAAACATTACTGTTATAAACATGTCATTGAATTTATCTTACAATGCATCAAGGTCTTTACTCCATACTTACAAGTTGGACTATTATGACAGTTAGCTATCAGCTAATGTTAACCCTCATTCTCTCTCCATATAACCACTTGTTTGAGTACAAGGACCTGATTCCCACCACAGGCTTCATACCTTTTCAAATTTACTGGCTGTGTCTCTGACTGCATGCGTTAGCGTTATCAGGGGTATTGCCGCATTAACTAAGTTTATCCAGGAGTCTTTTGTAGGGGGAGTAGGCTCCATCCGTGCATAATTATATTTTTCCTTGCATAATACAATAGTGCCCTAAATCTCCATCTTGCATGAACGGTAGGTACTAATTGGTCTACTATCCCCAATATACACACCATGGGAGATAGCACCCGTGGGAAGTCAAGGGTGTTTGGTAGAGAAGCTATTATCTGAGACCAGTAGGAATTAATTACAGGACAGGCCCAAATCATGTGTATGAAATTGGCCAATGGAGTTCTACACCTGGGGCATAAATCGTCCCTCCTGCCCATAGTCATAAGTTTGGCTGGGGTTGTATACAGTTGGTGGAATACTTTGTACTGAATTAGTCTATCTTTCACTGATGTTAGACTACAATATAACAATTCCGTGGCTTCATCCCAGTCCTCATGGGGAAGCTCTGGTATCTGTGACTGCCATTTATTTAATGCAGAGTGAAATGTAGGTGGGATACCAGCTAGCAGGTTGTGATATAGTTTAGACACCAACTTTGTAGGTTGTTCTACCGCCAGGGAGTCCTCCATTGCCAGTGTGGTTAGAATTGGGGAGAGTGTTCCAAATTGGGCTCTATATACATGACGAATTTGGAAGTATCTGAACAGGGGCAATCTCTTAGGGGCACATTTGGCTTTGAGCTCAGGGTATGAAACAAATTTATAATTTATCAGAAGATCGCCCAGATATTTAATGCCCCTTTGTGGCCAATAGAGAAAGTCTTCCAAATTGCAGAAGTGTGGGAGATTGGCATTTTTCCATAGAGGTAGAGAGGAGGTAAGACGAGTAGGTTCTTTCTTAAGAAATTTCAACCCTTGACACCATGCTCTATGGCAGTGATCCCCAACCAGTAGCTCGAGAGCAACATGTTGCTCTCCAACCCCTTGGATGTTGCTCCCAGTGGCCTCAAAGCAGGTGCTTCTTTTTGAATTACTTACTGGCTTAGAGGCAAGTTTTGGTTGCATAAAAAACAGATGTCCTGCCAAACATTCTCTCCTGTAGGCTGCCAGTCCATATAGGGGTTACCAAAAAGCCAATCAGAGCTCTTATTTGACATTCCCATGGACTTTGTCATGCTTGTGTTGCTTTCCAACTCTTTTTAATGTGGCTCACAAGCAAAAAAGGTTGGGGACCCCTGCTCCATGGGGTGTAGCAATGGTGGATGGAATTTCCCCCCCCTACATCCAACAGTTTACAATAGGGTAAGTTTTTTAGACCTTCTAATGACCTAATTATGTTTGCTTGCAATGCCATATTGGGATTATAAGGGTCAGGGTGGTGCCACCAATATAGATAGTATATTTGAGATGCTAGGTAATATAGTTGTAAATTGGATAATGCTAGACCTCCATCCACTTTGTCGGCTGTGAGCTTCACCCAGGCAATTTGCGGCACTTTACGATTCCATTGATTTTTTTTAAATACAGACTTAGGGATGTAGGTTGGGGCATTATGTAGGTGGTAGAGTAATTTGGGGAGATATATCATCTTGATGAGATTGATTCTTCCCCACAACGTAAGGGGGAGGTTAGCCCAAATTTCAGTATCAGACTCAAGTTTTGAAATTATAGGGTTGAGGTTGTTTTGTACAAACTGGGAGAGATCTTCATGGATATTTAGACCCAGATACTTAAATTCCTGAACCCAGGATAGCTGCACATTGTGGGGGAGAGTGGTGGGGGCCTGATTATCTATGGGGAATAACTGGGGTTTATTCCAGTTTATCCTTAGACCTCCAAACTGATCTACATTTATTTTAATTTTCAAGTGAGATTTCCTTTATCAAGTTTCCATTTACAAATCAATCATCTTATGTTTACCTCCACACTTGAATAAAGAAAATGAACATTAATAAATGGGCCTTCTGTTGTGTTTGTATTTTTAAAATACATTTCGAGTTGTAATTGTAAACTTGTCGTCTTCTGTGTGATTGTTCAAACTGCATACTAATCATACCATCTGGAGAATTATATAATGTAACAAATGGGGTAAAAAAGTAATTGGGATATTTGCAGTAAGCTGCTGGGAGTCAACAGGCTCCTAGCAGTAGCAGTAGTAGATACCATATATAGTGATGGTGTAGCTTAAAGGGATACTGTCATGGGAAAACAGGCTTTTCATAGAACGCATCAGTTAATATTGCTGCTCCAGTAGACTTCTCCACTGAAATCCATTTCTCAAAACAGCAAACAGATTTTTTTTATATTCAGTTTTGAAATCTGACATGGGGCTAGACATATTGCCAATTTCCCAGCTGCCCATGTTCATGTGACTTGTGCCAGCACTTTAGGAGGGAACAGCTTTCTGGCAGGCTGTTTTTTTTCCTTCTCAATGTAACTGAATAGTACGCAGTGGGACATGGGTTTTACTATTGAGTGCTGTTCTTAGATCTACCAGGCAGCTGTTATCTTGTGTTAGGGAACTGTTATCTGGTTACCTTCCCATTGTTCTGTTGTTAGGCTGCTTGGGGGGAAAAAGAGAGGGTATGATATCAATCCAACTTGCAGTACAGCAGTAAAGAGTGATTGAAGTTTATCAGAACACAAGTCACTTGACTTGGGGCAGCTGGGAAATTGACAAAATGTCTAGCCCCATGTCAAATTTCAAAAATAAATATAAAAAAAAATCAGTTTGCTCTTTTGAGAAATGGATTTCAATGCAGAATTCTGCTGGATCAGCACTATTAATTGATGCATTTTGAAAAAAACTTTTTTTCCATGACAGTATCCCTTTAACTGTCCAAATTAATGGGTATAAAGAAGAATTATTGACGTTTTTGTAGAAAAGCAAAAGGAAATCAATCTGCAATGATTATTTTTATATTTTATGTATATTCTGTTGATAAATCAAATTCTTGGCCAAATCACAGATGGTAATTTGATATGGACTTCTGGAAAGTTTTTGCTATAAAACATTTTCACCTCTCTGATAATGATTAAAAACCTGACCATCACTACACAGGAAATATTGCAACTATGATTAAAAAGTAGTTTCTTTCATTCTAAGTTGATATTCTTGTCTTCAATCATCATTTATCTTTATTAAAAAAAAACTTTTCAGGTTCATCTCCCTTTTTTTTTTATAAAAAAAAGTGTAGGGCATGGTCTAACCAAGATTCATTATGTTATTATTTAAATATTTTAATATTTATTATTCATTTTTTTCTAAGACCTGAGAGTGCGGACCCTACCTGTGTGATATCGAATCTTATTTTGGACACTGCACCCAGGCACCTTTAAACCTTGTAACGAGAGTGCCGACTCCTCCATGGATTATATATATATATATATATATATATATATACAGTATATAACATGGGTATATGATTGGTTATCTGGAAAACCTGTTATGAGGAAATCATTATGATATATACAATATGAAATCATTTTTTAAAATAATTTCATCATTGAAGGTGAAGCAACTCCATTGGGTTTATTTGATGGTTAAATGTTTCCAGGTATAGTGATTCAAATTATGGAAGGACCCCTTACCCTGAGAACAATAGGTCTCAAGCATATTGTATGTAAACATAAATTACACTTCAGCTGTATCAAAGTCATTTGGCAATTAATTTGAAAAAATGAACTCCATAAATCAGTAATCATAATACGAAACTATTACCTATGGAGGGGATGCCATCCTGGCCAGATGTATAAGTAATAGAAATCCTTTAATATTGAACCCTCCTGTTTTAGACTACTCCCTTTCATCATGGATTCGGAGTTGACATAATTTGTGTCATTGAATGTTAAAAGTAGGCTGTTGCCTTGAAACCTCATATTTTAAAGTAAAACATAAAATTGCCATTAAAACATCTCACAGTTTTAGACTTTATTTCATTTGTATACTTGTTAATTCTTCCCTCTCCTCAATAGATCTCTCAGTCTTTCTGGCTGCTATGGCTACACTTATATAATGATTGTTATTTACAGTGGCCCTTGTTTCCGATTCTATCCGAGTATTTTTCTATGCCAGTTGCCATATAGATCCGACAGTAGCATATAACATTTAACAATAATCTGTTTTTTGATCACTGAAGTTTTATCATACGAGTGTTAACTTTGCAGACCAAAAAAGTTTCCTGTTCTGTAAAATATTTGCTGCAAGAAAAATACTGGCAACACATACTTCAGATTCTTCTTTCATTTCACAACAGCCCAGTTCTGCCACACTGCTGAACGTCAAGAGAGCCAGATGATTCCCACTGTTTTTACAAAAACTGTCAATCTGCAGTTCTGTAAATGGGAATAATACATTTTTGCATTAAGTAGAAGAGAAGAAACTCTCACGTTTGAACAATGATCAGAGCACACATACGTATGAAACAGTCAACAGCATGTCAGGTAACCCTGCTAAATGACAGATTTCAATATGTAAATACAAGAGTGCTTTGAGAAATAGGTCAGAATAATTTTACCAATGGTTCACATTCATTACTTTTACAAAACAGAGCACGGTTAGATAGAGTAATGGACTTAATGCAGTTGTGGATGATTAAAGCATTACAATTATTTCTGGAAATTATTCTTCAACATCATATTATTTTGTTGAAGAGTATACTTTGCTATGTTTTTTCTGGGAAGGCCACTTGAAGGAACTTGTTTCAAATACATATCTAGATTTAAGTTCAAAAACATGTTTCAAATACATATCTAGATTTAAGTTGGCATTATTTCTTTATTGCACTTAGGGGCACATTTATCAAGGGTGGAAGTGAAAATTCTAATTGAAAAATTAAAAATTCGAACTATTTTTTATTTTTGTGCTTTGACTAGGGAATAGTACAAATTCAATTGAATTTGCAAAAAATTTGAGTTTCGAAATGTAACATATACTGTCTTGTTAAAAACTTGACTATGACAATTCACCATCTAAAACCTGTCAAATTACTGTTTAGCCCATGGGGGACCTCCTTGAACCTATTTGAAGTCAATTGGTGGAAAAACTTTGATCTAATTTGATCGAAGGTGCTATTACTTTGATTCGAACAATTCGAATACGGACCTATTCGATCGAAAACAAACTTATTCGAATGAAAATGAATTGTGGTTGCCAAGATTTGCACTAAGGCTAAGTCTGTATACGTTATGCACACATTACAGGTAAAGGTACAGTAAAAAATAAAAGTACCATCAGTGTCGGCCTGGGACACCAGGGGCCCACCCAAAAACTTTAGACTAAGGGCCCACCAAAAAATCTTAGATAAGGGGCCCAAACACAAACCATACATCAGGGGCCAACTCTCAGTACTATTATCCTTCCTCTTCTCACTCAACCTCTATTCTCCGAGTCTCTTTTCTTTATGTAGGGACCCATAAGTAGCATGGCCCTTATGGCTTCTTCCCTTGCCCTTACTTTAGCTATCTGTTATTGGACTAAAGTCCAGGTAGCTATAATGTATCATATTATTGGTTACAGGTTGTGACCCACCCCTGCAGTGCTGTAATAAAGGTGCATGCAGGGAGTGGCACTTCCTCTCTGGCCTGCAGCAGCTACAGTATTCAGGAGATCCATTGAGCCTGGAGTCAAGGCTCCAGAAGCTCTACCCTAAAGGGACAGCACACCTTTAGTGGAAGTCGGGGAACAGGGCCCCGTGAATGAGGAATAGTCAGAGTGAGGATATTCCTGTCATAGCACTCTCTAGGAGAAGTGAGATAGAGAGGGAAGAGAGAAAGGGCAGCTCAAGCCCCATCAAGGAGGATAGTAGGGAGTAGCTCTCCCCCAGGCTCTACCTTGCCTGAAGTGAAGGGACCGCAGTATATAGGGACTGTAGGAGGAGAATTGAATCCCTGAGGTGATATTGGCCTGCTGGTGGGATCCGGACCACAGAGGTATTGCTAACCTGGCTGGTGAAACTACAACTCCCATCCACATATCCTACCTGAGGGCATGATTTACGCTGTGCCTGTGCTAAGCATTGCTGCTTTTATACTACTGTATGTGAGTATATGATACCCTGTGGTGCTACTTGTAAATAAACCTGTTCTACTTGTTTTCACAAAGAACCCCTGGCGCCCAACACTTGTTATTACACACTATTGCAGTATTGAATTGTAGTTCAACTACCTCACACGTGATTTTCCACTTAGCGAAAGCCCTACCTGAGAGTAAAAGAGTCGCGTGTAACCAATGCTCTACCTATGCTAGTTTGGTTTGGTTTAATATAGCCAAGAAAGGGTTACATTTACATGCTATAATCTATTGTTCCATCTATTTAGCCTCTTTGTTCTCATAGAAATACGGAATGGCCATGAAATAAGCTAAATGTTTAACAGCATGAGGGCACACTGACACCTGGGCCCACCGGGAGTTTTCCTGGTATCCTGGTGGGCCAGTCCAACACTGAGTACCATAAAGTACCATAAAAGCACCATATAAGCATCATAAACACCATTAAAAAGATAAATACGCAGTGGGAGTAAAGGTGGGGAGAGATACCATGTCAGCAATATTGTGGACTATTCCCTGTACTAATATATATATTGCTTAAGCAGTGAGGGGGAGCACAGCTTACCTGCTTTACCGAGTATCGAATAGCTCCCTGAAAAAGAAAAAGTAAGGGAGTTTTGTGCTACCACTATTTAGGGCAGTTACACCTGCTATACCAGCATACTGGAGAAGGAGAAGATACAGGAGAAAAGACAACCACTTTCACTAGCTGAGCTGGGCCCCCTTTTTTTTAAGAAAGGAAAAGGAACGTGGGAGCCACAAGATGGTGACTTCACAGGGATGTGGAGAAGAACCGGTAAACACAGAACAGGCAGATTTGCAGCAGGATACATTGGCATAGGGGAATGAGCAAGATGAAGCATCTAATATCTCAACATATATCGCAAACCTACCCACTAAATCTGATATAAAGGATATGTTAAAGGAAGTAACCTTGATGCTGAAGGAAGAGCTCAGGGAGATAAGGAGATATATTGCTACTGTGGCTGGCAGAACAGAGGACTTAGAAACAAACCAAAGTAAGCTTTTTGTCAATCAAAGACAGATTCACATGGCTTTGCTGGCTCACAATACACAAATAAATGAGATACAGAGACATCAGGAAGACCTGGAGAACAGAGGAAGGAGGAATAATATTAGGATCAGAGGGGTGCCTGAGTCCATTAAAAATGAAGAGATAAAGAATGTCCTAATGGAGTTATTTAATCGCATTCTGGGCAATGACTTGAATACACTGATTGATGTTGAAAGGGCACATAGGGTATATGCCCCAGGGGACATACTCTGCTGCTTGAACAGCTATGCTCTGAATGAAGAAATTACTATCAGGGCAAGAGAGGCAAGTAATTTATCTTTTGAAGGATCTCCAATAAAACTATTCCAAGACATTTCGAGCCCCACTTTAAAAAAAATGCAAACTCCTTATACCTTTAACTGATCCTCTGAGGGACAAAACTATCCAATATAGATACAGCCACGAGAGAAGGCCATAATAACCAGCCATAATTAGATTTCTAAAGGATACAAAGAATTTCACGACGAGGATGCAAATCCGACATCTAGCTCTTCCAGGATGGCTTACTACGGACTAGTCTGATGGATCTGGAGATGGACTTTACATAACAAGGAGAATGGAAACAAGTCGACACACCAAGCAAATCACCTCGCATGCCAAAACCATGAGGATATAGAGGTAGATCTACACCAACGTATATAAATGTTTGGTCTTCTTAATATCATAAACTATGTTGTGAGCCCTGGTGGTTGTGAAAATAGACTACTATGCTTTTTTGCCTCCCCCCATATTTTATGTAGGTACCATGAATGTGTTAATATATAGTTTCACTGCATAAAAACTACAGTTGCTTGTTTATATATTAGGCATTAATAAGGAAATACATCATAGTCCTTTACACTAATGATAAGCCTATTTGCAGTTAGCATGTAATCACCCTTGCCCTTGATAGGTTACCTTTGTAACTGAATCTGCTCTGGTTGCAGGGGGCAGTGATGGGTGGGTATACAATAAAAGATTAAAGTAAAGGATACAACTGGACAAGTAAACATAGTACCCCTATAGTAAGTGCTATGGCACTTCCCGCCATCAAGGTTGCACAGTTAGAGATATATGTCTAATAGTGATGGACGAATCTATCCCATTTCGCTTCGCCGAAAAATTAGCGAATTGGCAAAAAATTTGCGAAATGAGTCGCGGCGTTTTGACGCGCATCGCGCTGTTTATGGCGCGCAACCTTTTTTTTTTATGCCAGCGAATTTTTGGCAGGTGAATTTTCGCTGGCATTTCGTGGATTTATTCGCTGGTCGGCGAATCGCTGGAATTCGCCGCGTATTTGCGCCTGGCGAATAAATTCGCCCATCACTAATGTCTAACACTGTGGTGGCAATTAGATTTAGTTTGTTATCCTTCCCCCCATCCTGGTACGGCATATGTAAAGTAGTTACTTGTAAATTAGTTATAATGTAAATGGTTTAAATGAATCGGTAAAAAGAAATCAAATCATCTTCAAGCTAGCATCATTTTAATACAGGAAACACATTTTAAAATGGGCTAACTCCGGTGATTGCACTCGAACAGTACCCCAATTATACTTTAGGAACAACCCATTGAAAAAAGCAACAGGAGTAATGATATAGATCCACAAAGATTTACCATTCCTCCTACAGGAAATGAAAACTGATGCTGAGGGAAGGTATATTCTATTGAATGGGAAGATAGTGAATATGAAAGGGAATATTGCTAATGTGTATATTTCTAATTTATAACAAAAGCAAGCTTGAATACTCCATTTGCAATTTATAAAACAGATTAAGATCTTCCCTTCTCTTCTCTACACGTATATATATATATATATATATATATATATATATACATATACAAATATATATATATACTTCTATTTGTGCCATGAATCATATTTTTTCTCCATGGGGCAGATTAACTAAGGGTCGAAGTGAATATTCAAATTTGATTTGAATTTTTAATATTCAAATGTCGAAGTAATTTTGGGCTACTTCGACTGTCTCTTTAAAATCCTTTGAATCCATCACTTCGCCACCTTAAAGCTGCCAAATTGCCATTTTAGCCTATGGGGGACCTCCTACACAAAAATCCTTCGAATTGTTCAAATCGAACAATGCATTTGAACGATTCGAAAGATTTCAATTAGACCAAATAGGTCAAAAAAATAGGTTTTCAGTCAAAAATTACCCCCCCCCAAATTTAAATTTGACCCTTAGTAAATCTGCCCCTAAGTTTTTTTTTTAAATATGCATTTAAGGGGCACATTTACTAAGGGTCAAAGTGTATATTTGAAGAAAATTTTAATTTAAAACATTCAAATTTTGAAGTAATTTTGGGCTACTTCAAGGGGCAGATTTTATCAAGGGTCAAATTTTTGAGGGTTAAAAACCCTCGAATTCGACCCTCGAATTTTTACCGAATTTAAATCCCTCAAATTCGAATTTTAACGCAATCCGAATAAAATAAATTTGATCGATAAAAACGTTTGAATCGATTTGAACGATTTTAAGCAATCAAAGTTTTTTATTCATTCCCATAGGATTCTATAGAAATTTGGAAGGTTTAATCTGCTGAATTAGGCTATCGGATTTTTCTTAAAGGGCCAGTACTTTGAAAATCGAATTCGATTTTTTTAATATTTAACTTGATGCACCTAAAACACACCAACGGCCATACCCCCCTGAAAGCACCTGATCTCGTTTGATCTTGGAAGCGATGCGGGGCTGGGCCTGGTTAGTACCTGGATGGGAGACTGCCTGGGAATACCAGGTGTTGTAAGCCAGGCGCTTAACATCTTTATTTAGTTAGTACAATGCGACGATATTGTGGCATTTACTATAGTATTTTATTTCTTGCCTTAACCCCTCCCCCCTGTGATGCACTTCCTGTTTGTAAGATGCTGGTTCCCCTCCAAACTTTCACTATAAAAGACACTCAGGCGTCCTCTGCCGGCACAGAGGCGCTGAGTGTGTATACTACTGCCAGATGGTGAGTTTTGTTATTTACTACCACACATCACCCTATGCTTTATTTGTTCTTGTTATTTATGATTGTATATTAACTTTGTAGCCCCACTATGTTTTGCTCAATGCATTTCCTTCTTATCCCAATTATTGCACTTCACCTGTATAATTGTTATATCCTCTAATACCATCAATCTTTTACTTTGGTATACCCCAAAAAAACCCTCTTTTTTATTAATAGCTAGCCAGTCCCTGCACCATACCTTTATCCCAGAATTACGACCACCATACATACTCTTGTAATATTTTTAAAAAAACCTTTTGTTTTGACGAATAAGCATATAGCATACTATATGTCACTTTGGTCTCTGAAATTCACAGCTGTAACTCCTATGTTTATTGCCTGAAGAAGCGGCTCTGAGCCCGTGAAACACGTTGTACTGATTGGAGTTGCTTAATAAATTTTGACTGCTTAATTACAGTCGTTTTGTGTCTGCTTGGAGGAGGTAAGTCCACCACTGCCTCCTCTGATTACCAAGCTTTTAAACTCGTTTATATCCTTTTATCCTTTTGGTGCCTCTGTTCTTTCTATACAATATGCGATTAAAAAATTACCCCCCAAAAAAATTTTGATGGTTGAATTTCAAAGTTTTTGACCATTAGTAAATCTGCCCCTAAGTTCAAAAACTCTAATACAAAACAACACCAAGTAAAAGATGTTGAGCTCCCAAGTTAGTTGGAGTTGCATTGATCCTATTGCACCATTTTTAACCCTTTACCTGCCAAGAATGTAGGTACTACATTCTTGCAGGAAAAGCCCTAACTGCTAAGCATATAGTTCCTATGTTCTTGACTTTTCAGGTCTCCCCTCTGCATTAACGGCCATCGGTGCTTCTGCAGAGCACTCCGGTGCGCTCACAACCTCCTAGGCAATGAGCTTAGCAACTGGAAGGGGGAGGTTACGTAGGTCACCCGCCTTTGATTATGCAGACACGTGTCTGCACTGTACTGCATCTCCTCTTTGCCTGCTCCAGCACGATCACTACTTCCTGCTGCGGGGACTCTGCTGTTAGGACCCTCCATGGATTCCAAGGACCCTCCTAGCCTTCAGAACGGTAGGTGGTCTTTATGTAACACTTATACATAAATTTACATACACATTCATATACACATTCATGTACACAATACACATTTTACCAAGTTAGCTTTATTCTTTTTCTTTTCAGGTCTATTTTTTTTTTTTTGCATTTTTGTATATTTCAGAATGTGTAAAATATATAGTTTTGGGGGGTTAGGTGGTCTTGTGGCACAATATACAGTGGTTATGCTTGCAGAAAATTCAAATACACAAATTTTTGGGGGGTCTGCACATGCCAGCTGCTTTGGTATATATCTGTATATTGGGCATCAAACTGTTCAGTAGACCCTTGGTGTCACTATTTACAATTGTATGTAAGAAATTGGATATAAATGCGGCCAATTGCAATATTTTTAGACAATTTTCAGAAATGTCATAATAATCGCTGCCTTTAGCGTAGATTTTTAGGATGGTAGTTTGGAATAGAGAGACATAATTACCCATTTTAGATTTCTCAGAATGTGTGCTTTACAAAAATATATGGTTTTGGGGGTCTGTGTGCTGTTAGGAAGGTCTTTTGGCAAATAATACACAATCACGGTCACAGAAGACTAAAAGACAGTGGAGAAAATTCAAATGCTGAATCCTTGCTTTAAATTTTATTAAATTGTTTGTTTCAACATGTAGGCTCAGATCTTAACTGATGTCAATAGATGTACCAGTATTCAGGTAGTGAGGCTATTGTTGGCAATACTTCACCCTATTAATGAAAAACTTTCAATAAGAATATTGTACTTTCTCAAGTCGTTTTTCATTTTTTTCTATAAAATAAGTGTTATCTCTTTCTTTACTTAAGGATTACTGACCAGAAGCTGTAAAATATTTTTGCAATAAAAAAACATCTAATTCATCAATTTGTCTGCACCCAGATCTAAATGTTTTGGCTCTATGCACATGGTTTATGTTACATTACAAAGTCAGCAATAAAAAATTATTGAAACATGCTTTTTTAAATTTAGACTATTATTTCTATCACTTCTGAAGTTAGATCTCATTTTCGACCCAAACCATTAAACTAAATGTATAATTATCTAAGCACGTATTTAAGAAAGAACTTTTATTCCAAATTATGCATAATTGTACTTATAATATGTTTTTGCTGTCAGTCTTGTCTAATGCACAAGGTGGGCTGGGTAATTATAAAAATGTGTTTGAGTGGAAAAAAATCCTAAAGGCAATTAAAAATGGAATGTGTGAATGGTGGTTTTACTTATCACTAAGAAATACATTCCCAAATGATTAGTATTTAAATTTGATTTGACAGCACAAAAATGCCTGAAATTTATTTTCTGTTAAGCATTACAGAATTCTGCAAGCATTCTGTCAAAACTGATATACAAACATAGGTACACTGCTACAGTTATAACCATGAAAGGGCATAGCAAGCTATACACCTACTCACACATAGCATAGAAATGCTAGGTCATGAAATGAATTCCTGCTTTGTGTCCCAAACAAATGCATAAGTATGTTGGTTGAAACAGGAGAAGGTTGTTAAATGGAAGATTCATGAGTCTAATGCTGTAGACCACCTGTGTAATTTTTAGCTACAGGCTATTGGATCATGCTGGCAGAGACTTGGCTGTGCAAATGAAAACACTGTGGGTATATACAGTATATATTTTATTTAAAACATTTTGTTAAAAGCATTGTTAAAGGAAAACTAGACCCCTGAACATTGTAGGTATTTACAAAAATATATTGCATAAACAGCCAATATGTATATTTAAAAATAAACTTTTCGTAAAAAAATTACTTTTTTTACTAGTATGATAAAACCATAATAATACCATATAGAAAAATTAGCTTTTTAAATACTTTTATCTCTTATGAGGCACTACCCTCACATACTAACAAGTGGCACACATACATGCTATGTTACATTAACCCATGAATGGACAGAGCTGTGTCTTTTACTCACATACTTACTTTTACAGTTAGAACCCACCTTATTTCCTGTTAGGTGATCATTGAGTGAAACACTGAACAACCCAAAATGGTATCTTAGTGTAAAAGATGCAAATGGGCATTATTTTACTTTATGCCATGCTGGTAAGATTCTTTTTTGACATAACTGGTTAAGTATTTGTTCTGAAGGCATAGTTTTTCTTTGTTTTGTATAAAGCTACAAAACACATGAAACTAGCCCTGGCCCCAATAATTTTGGTGAATTAATCAGTCCCAGAGTCCAAGAGCATGGTCCTCACTTATCAAGCCCTGTTCCTAAGTCATGTGGCAAGGATTAGGCAACAATGCAGGCTGTGCCCATTATTCTTCTGTAAGGAATTATATATTGTTTTGTTCTCTGCTGGGTTTGCCACTGGTACATTAAGACCTTCTTCCCTAATGTTTATGAATGATTTATTCCTTCCTCCACCTGCCTAACACAGGCACTACTGTATTCATGGGTACAACCACAAGTATCTGTGTTCTGAAACAGAGCACAGTTGATTGTGCTGTTTTATTAAACAGGAAAATTGTATACCTCTGTATAACAATCACACTTGTCAATAAGGTTGTAGTATTAATTGCAAAAATTGTGGGAGCATCAGTAAAGTTAAATTAATTAAGAACTAGAAGTTGGGTCAATAAAATGTAATGCACTCAAGAGCCTTTAAGATGGTAAGATATTATGAGATAGTGTGAGGATGCAACTGCAGAAAATACAGTTCAGTAAAGTCCAACCTCTAGATTACATTTATGCTAACTATTCTCAAATGATTTCACATATGTACCATGTAAATGTGACACGCAATCAAGCAATTGTACAATTTCACAAGATTTGTTCTCATGAGTACTGTATATGCCAAATTCTTTAAATATATATAATTAAATTGTAAATGTAAAAACGTTAGCTTAAAGAGCAAATTTTTATTTTTAAAGTGTATAAACTTATTGCATTGCAGATTTTAAATGCATATTTTTTTTAAAACCTGCTGAAACATGGGCGTTTCCCCAAAAGTGTTTTGCTCATTTGAACAAACTATAACATTTAGGGGCATATTTACTAAGGGTCGAATTCGAGGGTTATAAAAAACCCTCGAATTCGTCCAATGGAATACTGTGGCAAGTAAAATCCTTCAAATTTGAATCTTTTTGAAAATTCAATCGAACTTCGAATCCTTCAAGTGAATTTAGTGAATCTGCCCCTTCCAGTCTTTTTCCTATTGGTGAATTATTCTTTCACAGTCTCACCAAAACTATAGTAAAGGAAAACATTTTTAGAGAAATAAAATTGCACATTAAACATTTTCTTTTGGTTAATGCCTCCTATTACTTTTCCCATATTGCTTTTTAAAGCCGCGATTGAGGACATTAACTTTAGTATATTTATATGCACACTTGCAATTTCAATAGGTTTAATTAGCAATTAAGGATTAAGTTAATAAGTTGAACATCTTGCAAAACAAAAATTATGGTAAATATACAAATGCCACAAGATTCAGAAATGTTGGTTCTGTTGATTCCCTGCCAATCTCTTTGCAGTCTCTCCACTGCGCTTACAGTCCCAAAAGGAAGAAAATACAATTTCTTGTGTAGATTTCAGCGCCTAAGGCAATGGAAATTTTTAGAAAACAATATAGTGTAGTATTTTTTATACAACAGTGAAACACACCCTGTGTCTCTGGATAATTTATCTCGGGGCAGTGCTCTCTCAACCCTTTTGTGCCAGGAGCATCCCCTCTCTCTATATTACTTTTAACTTTAACTCTGTGTAGGAAATAAAACATGCATAGCAGGTGTTTTTGATGTTTTAGCCCCAGGTAACACTTCCACCGAGTGACTAAATTGCCTACTCACAAACCACTGCTGTGGTGTAGCGCATATAGTTGGATCCTCACGGCAATCACCTTCCCACAGCTTGGATTCCACGGGCTCCAATACAAATAAAACCAAAGAATAGTGTAATACTATTTTTATCTCTAAAACTTCAAAATAAAACAAGAATCACACATTTTTAGGAGGGGGTAATTGCAAAATTAAATGTTCATTTGATTCCTGCAGAGTCCTTATGAGAGAATATAGCCAGCTTCCATGTGTTATTCTCTGTAAGTCTGTGCGGGTTCCCCCTCTCTGTCCTAGGGGGTGAACCCGCACGCAAAAGTCTAACAAAAAATATTGGAAGAAGCTCTTTAGGCCAAAAGAACTGGAGAAGTCTCATTTCAACCTGTACAATTCTTTCCATGGGAATCGTTGCTATGGAAGAAATTTTCTCCTTAGGGTGTCTGGGATACTTGAAGATGTGTATACAGAAGATCCATCCACTAATCAAACACCTGGTAATGTTTTTTGTCTTAAACTACAACCAAAATATCAACGATTGATTTTGTAAAGGAGTACTTCACCTTAACCATAACATTTGTTTTGATGTCAAGATTGTCCCTCACTGACACTTTGCAACAGTTCTTGTTGTTGTATCTATATTTGGATAATAATATATATTTAGAGTTCCACGTGTCTCAAAATCAGTCTGCATAATATAATAGTTTATTAATTCTCCGGAGTTTCACTGTTGCTCCCTTTTAAAGAGTTTACTCTATTTATTTAGACAGGCTGCAGTCAGATTGTTGTAATTCATAAATCTATATGCTAAAAATTTACTAAATATTACATGCAACAAAGGTTAGCTTACATGCATGTCTTGGTTTATAAGCAATCTAACTTGATAGAAACTCATACTGCTGTGTATACAACTGATGTTGGTCTGAAGAATTGTGCTATGTTTAAATGAAAAAGAAAAGCTTTTAATTCTGTTCTGCCATTTTTATGAGCCAAAACGTTCATTTAATTCAGTAGCTAATTAAAACAGAAGCATATTTTTCTTTAGAATCTTCTCTTACTATATAAACTAATAAAATAAGGAAACTCAATGTACTTTTTCTCCCCTGAAAAACAGTTACAATAAAGACTATTATAAAGGAAGTGGACTCTTCCTGATGTGAATTTAAAACTCTGCCATCAAGTGTCAAAAGTCATCTGTTCAATCAATATGGTGGCTCTTTCAAACAATATTGTGCTACACTAATTACTTAGTATACCTTTAAAGATTCATCTCTTTCAGTGAAGCACAATCACTTGTATTGTCTCCTTGGTTACACCTTGATGTTAGCCATGGTTGAGTACCATTTATTGAGGACATTTCCTTGTGGGATGTGTCTTTGGATTGATTTCTGAAATGGAGTTCTTTCTTTAGGGACAATCACTCAAGGATACTAACTAAGGAGATTCGCAGACAAATATTTAGAACATTTACTTCTTCTACTGGTAAAAAAAAGGTATGTTTATAACAAACCATATATATATTTATTTGGATATGGATATACATGTAAAGTTATTAAATTAAATTCTGCATTGGCATGGATTTAGAACTGTATAATTTATTGTATTCTAATAAGGTCTGTAATTAATAGCAACACAACACACCTAAAGGAAGAAAAACTACACACAAAAAGTGCAAACTGGTAAAATCAGCCAAATTTATTAATTGACATCCATGCTATTCTAGCTAAAACAGTATTACATTGTTTTATTCTGAAAAATTAGCTTACATTTTCATATTCAGAAACTTGACTATAATCTAATGCATAAATATATAATAGCAGCATTCCTGCATTTTTAGCTAAACTGTACTTAATATATACGTTTCGCTGTTTTGGAGAAACTGCTAATTATTGGTTTATTTGTAAACCAGTAAGTCAACCTTTCAAAGCATTAGGTCCTTAGCATCTTTGAAAAACCTGTAGGTTTTGATGGTTGGTAATGACCTACAAATGAGTTCTTCAGTCATCTAGTAATGCCATGCTTACTGTGACACAGACAATGATGCACATTATCATTAGTAGCACAGTGGGAAGAAACCACATAGATTAAGTAGTAGGAGAATGCTTCATTTCTGCAAGATTCGATTTTTGATAGATTAGAATCTATTGTATATACAGAGACTCCATGTCTCCTTAAAAAGAAACCTTACCGCACAATTTCTTCACTTTATTTTGCACCATAGGGAATATTAGAGCATTTTCAAGTCATTTCATAAGAATGCATTGTGTTGATCACAAGCATGAATTGACTGTGAAATGGCTTATTGATTAGCTTCTTGGAAAATATGGCACCAGATTTACATACAGGTATCTACTTAGCACTTCTTTGAAAATATGGCTCCAGATTTCCACTCAGGCAATAGTATCTGTTCAGCTGTCAGATCCTAGCAATGCCTCCTAAGCCTTCCTCCTTTTGTTCTCAGTACAACGATAATCAGATGGTCTCATAATAAAATTGAGTAAAAATTAGACAGCAATGACTTCAATGATTGAAATGATTGTGAGCCACAAAATATGTGGCGGTTAAGCTCTGCTCCAACTAGTGAAAATTCGTCAAAGCTAAAGTTTCTTAGGGAATTTACTTTCTTCCTATCAAACTTCGTTAACATTCTTACACGTACATCAAAATATTTAAATATGGTGGCTACATAAATGTAATAGGTCATATGTATGTATTTATTAGTGATTTTGGTGAATTAGCTGGAAGTGGGCATTTATTTTTAAAATGTCCAAGGAAGCAAAAGAAAGATCCTCTATTGTCCTAGACATGAGCTTACCCTAAAACAAATGTGACATGAGCTTCAAATGGTTAAAAAAATATAGTTAACATATATTTAACATTAACAACTTGTAAACATAATCTCACATTAATATATGAATAAACGCCATTTTGTAATTTTTTAAGACTTTTTTGGAGTACAGGATGTCACTGACATTATAATGTTGAGGATGTAGCTTCATCAAATTTACCACCTAGAACTTGGTGAAATAAACTTTGGTGAAAAGGGTAACGTTTAGAAAAGCTCATGCTTTAATAAATTTGCAGATTAACGATTATTCAGTCGGGGAAAATTTGCCTGTTGACACAGAGCAAAACTTTTACTGAGCTTTATTGCAAGCAAATTGTCTTTTGGTAAATTGGTGATGCCCCTGCAACTTGTCATTTTTAAGAATTTTCGCTTATAAAAACGTCTCTCCAAAGACTACATCCAAATAACCGAAATTTTTAAAAATTATTTTAATATTCTCAATAATATTAAAACAGTACCTTGTGTTTGAGCCAAAATAGTATATATATATATTATAGATAATATATTCGGATTTAATCATAATACAAGGATATAATCCTTATTGGAAGCAAAGCCAGCCTAATGGGGTTATTTAATGTTTACATTATTTTCTAGTAGACTTAGGAACTATTTACAGTCGAATTTCTATTTGTTTTCCACAAAACGCCAAAAAAAAATTGGTATTTTTCTATTTTTCTTAAAAGCTCTAGAAATGTGAGATTTATTAAGTGTAAAAAACATGAAAAAGGAAAAATTGTTGAGGTCTTATAGAAGTCAATTGAAGCTGTGCTGATCTTATTGTACCACGTTTAATCAACTCGGACTTTTAGAAGTTTTTGATTTTTTTTTCTACTAGGAATTCTCAGAAATTAATTAACAAAATGTCTTACTGTTGAAATCATGTCATGTTTTCTTCTGTCCAGGGGAAGTCATGGTATTGTACTAGTGTATTTTTTGTGCTTTCTGTCAGTGAAGCAGCACACTTGTGTTGCTTTACACTGGTGTTTATTCAGCATGACTTTAAATTCTGACAAGACAAAGAGCACAATCAACTTAAATTTTTCTTAAAGCTTTATTTACATTTGTTACACTACCTGGGGAGGTCATCACCTGATTTGTATATAAAACATTTGCTGCAATTTGTCTGCCTATCACCACTTCCTCATTGGTGTTTCTGATCATTGGCCACCATTTAATTTTCTGCAGTTTTCTGGTAGATGCAAATTTAAGAAGCTTCAGAAGGGTTTGATGCCATGATAAAATTACTAGTGTAAATGAGTAATCTATCCTAATAGGTAACTAAATATCAATATAATAAATTCACTTTCATCAGCCTATTGCAGCAAAATTTGAAAGTATATTTCTGATTGGTTGCTGTGGGAAAAAATTAAGGTAAATAAGAAGCAGTATTAGGGGTGATGATTAAAGGACACTAGTGATGTGCCAGCTGACCCAATACCTGCAGGACCCTTGTTGGTTGGGCAGTTTCAGATCGATCTAGCTGCGTTGTTTGCTGGTCATGGCCGCAACCTTACACTGACGGCTTCTGATTTTATAGATGAGCACCTGCTCTGCTGGCAGGGCAGAAATGGGTGTGGGTTCAATTATTCTCAACCCTCACATAACTAAAGGACACTGTACCTTATTTTTATTTTTTCTTTGACTTTGAAAGGAGAACTAATAATTTTTTGGATTTGATGCCCTGATAACCACAAATTAATTTGATTATTGTACAAAACCTAGTGCAGATCATAGCTTCCAGTTGTAAAAGTAACATCTGCCATTGATTTCTACATGTCCTCAACAGATTTGAGATGGCGTATTTTCATATTCATACTTTTAGCAGCCTCGTGATATAATAAATAATTTTTTCCATGAAATATTTGTGTTTTCCCTTTAAAAAGCAGCCCTGTCATCTACACATAAAAAGCTGCACATTGAAATTACTTTGCAAATTAAATACAAAACACATTCTTTTTTTCATTAAAGGAAAACTATACCCCCACAATGAATACTTGAGCAACAGGTAGTTTATATCATATTAAGTGACATATTAAAGAATCTTATCAAACTGGAATATATATTTAAGTAAATATTGCCCATTTAACATCTCTTGCCTTGACCCACCATTTCATGATAGTTTGTGTGCTGCCTCTAAGATCATCTGACCAGAAATATTTAAACTCTGACTGTAACAGGAAAAAGTTTGGAAGCCAAAGACAGAATTGCATGTTTGTGTGCACCGTTGCATCATACGATCCCAGGAGGCTGTCCTTATTTTTTAAAATGGCTATTTTCGATTTAGGATGACCCAATGGCACATGCTCCTAAAAAAGTATATTATTGTGAAAATGGTCTATTTACATGAAGCAGGGTTTTACATATGAGTTGTTTTATGCAATATATTTTTATAGAGACCTACAATGTCCGAGGGGTATAGTTTTCCATACCTGTTATAAAGGTTTTTAAATATCCGAGCTGTCAATCAAATATTATCTGCCCCACCTCTATCCCAGAGTCAATTCCTTTATGTGACTGCACTTTTTACATTTTCCCTTCCCTCCTCAGGCTGTATAATTGTGCTTTAACACTGCACATGGGCATTCTGGTGCATACACAAGATTTTGGGGTGATACACAATTTGTCCAGAAAATGGCTCCTGCCTACTTGCTGTGATTGTGTAATTCCAAGAATGAAGGAAACACAATTTTAATAAATATTGTGTAAGTTAAGTTTATTTTGCTCGAGGGGCGTGGCTTGCATGGAGACCGGATAGGCAGCACAGGTCGTGAGCTCCGCAAAAAGGG
>CM044444.1:35411261-35520352 GCA_024363595.1 Xenopus borealis | reverse complement strand
AAAAAAAAAAAAGTTTATTTTGCTCAACTAACTTGATAGAAAAGAATTTGGAATTTGCCAGGTCCCCTTTAAAACCCGACCAGAAAAGTAAGTTTTAGTAGATAATCCCCCAAAGTGTCAGCTCTAACATGTACAAAATTGTTCCTGCAGACAAATGATCACTGGCCACTTTCCCATCAAATTCATGTATGGATGAAAAATAATACTCATAGCTGCACATACACATACAATACATATATTTACAGTACATAGGGGTTTCAAGTTGTATTCAATGATCATGGACCATTGCACAGAACAGATCAACCAAGTATGTCGCTGTGATTATGGAATTCTTACAAAACTGATGTGTTACTATTGGTAATTCAAAATAAAATATTGGTGATCCAGCATATTTACTTCTAGTCCATATTTTGTTTTATAGCCAAAAGGTTAAGGGGCAGATTTACTAAAGGTCGAATTTCGAATAAAAAAAAATTCGAAATTTGACCTTGGGAATAGTGGGGAGGTAAAATCCTATGAATTTGCCTATCGAATTCAAAGGATTTTACCTCAATTCGATCGAGTCGAATTCGAATCAAGTATTCGACGATTTTTACGAGATGGATCGAATTTTTTATATTCGATCTTAGGGAATGATCCCCATTTCGGCAGGTTTAATCTGGCGAAGTAGGTGGTCGAATTAAAATTTAAAGGGGAAGCATTCGACCATCGAATTTTCGAATATTCGAATACAATTACATTTGAATATTCGAATTTGAATATTCGATGGTCGAATTTGTCTAATTTGCATATTCAAATTCAATCTTTTTGAAAATACGATCGGATTTCGAATCACTCATGGGAATTCATGGGAATTTATTAAATCTGCCCCTAAGTATACAATTACAGCTTTTACAGTCCACCAATGATTTTGATAGTAGGAAAATGAAAACAAAACAGACACACTGACACAGTCCCTTAATGTTTCCAGAAACTATCTGCAGTAATGTCAACCAGCTGTAGCTATTTTTATTCCTGCTTCGCTCTTTCTCACACACAGCTGTATAGAAAAATTATTTATCATATCATTCTTGCCCTAAGGAGCATAGCTGAATCCCTCAAATCTGAGCTGTAAACCCTTGGTGATCTGGGTTAAATATGCAGCTATACAAGTAGCAATTTAAAGCTGTCTGTGGCAAAGTGACTGGAAAATATGAAGGACTTGTAATGTGCCATTTAAAGAGGGTTCTGGATGAGCAAAAGGCTAAATATACTGTATAGTATATTATATTGATAAGAATAAAATTATTTTGTAGAAGAGCAAATAAATAAACGGAATTGATCATTTAACCTACTAGAAATTAATATACAATGATATTGTTGGTCTTTTTAAGAAAACTTTAAAAGGGACGGGTTCTACTTATGCATGAACAGTGTCAGCATAGAGATTTATCAGGGAAAGGGAGCTATTCATTGGTTTCATTTATAAATAAGAAAGATGAATTTCTGGGCCATGTGTATTTATAATTATTCATTGAAAACTGCAATGGTGCTTATTTCTTTTATTGCCTCACATACAATGGAAAGAACCTGCCTCACTACAAAAAACATCAAATACACAAACTGGTTACTACTTTAACATAGTTTATAGTGTGTACTGGTTTTGATAACACATAGGGGGTGGAGTATTCCATTACTGGCCCCTATACATATTTGACAAACTTGTCTGTATCAGTTAAAGGAATACTAAACTGAACTTATTGCACCAGCCTAAAGTTTCAGCTTCTCAATAGCAGCAATGATCCAGGACTTCAAACTTGTCACAGGGGGTCACCATCATGGATAGTGTCTGCAACACTCACATGCTCAGTGGGGTCTGAGCAGCTGTTGAAAAGCTAAGCTTAGAGGTTGTCACAAGTTTATAACCAGAAAATGAGGTTTGTCTGAAATATAAGCTGATTCTAAAGAGCTGATTATTAGATTCTGATGATAATTGCACTGGTTTCTGTACTGCCATGTAGTAATTATCTGTATTAATTACTAATTAGCCTTATACTGTGATATTTATATTCTATGTGTACTGTATATTGTGAGTGGATCCCTAAGCTCAGTAAGTGATAGCAGCACTGAACATGTGCAGTGAATCTTTGGAGGCACATATCTTGTGGTACTGAAACTGAAAACAAAATGTACAACATTTCTAGCCTATTTCTTTAGTTAAGCTTTAGTTCTCATTTAAAGGGGTATTTCACCTAACTTTTAGTATGTTATTGAATGGCCAGTTCTTAGAAAATTTCCAACTGATCTCCATTCCATTTTGTATAGTTTTTGAATTATTTGTCTTCTTCTTTTTGACTCTGTCTAGGTTTCAAATGGAGATCACTGAAAAGAAACTATTGTTCTATAAGGCTGCAATTTTATTGTTGCTGTTACTTTTTTATTTATTGCTAATCTTTCTATTCAGACCCTCTCCTGTTCACATTCCTCTCAGATTCAACTTACTGCCTGGTTGCTAGGGTGACATAGGTATTGAAATTCCCAATTGAGGAGCTGATACAAAAATCAAAATAACAAAGAAATCACAAAACAGTAAGACCAATTGAAAATTGTATCAAACTATTACTTGCTAACCAGTACTAAAATTAAATTTTAAGATAAACTACCCCTTTATAATTCAACTCTATTTCGAATGACACATCATTAATATATGTGTCCCCCCAAGCAAACCAAAAGGTTATTCAAATTGCAGGACTAGAACAAAGCATATCTTTTCTGATTAATTTTTTAATTAAATGATTAGATTTAATTCATATCAATGATATGTCAGAGACATCACACCCATTATTGTAGATGGCTAGATTAAAATAGTTAGGACTGTAGCGATTCAAATCTTGACCTTACATACCTGGGTCTGGATTTTGTGTGTGCATCTATAAATTGAATGGATGTAATCTTAGCCAATGTGCCTTTGTATAATTATAATAATTAATAAAACAGTTATTGGTCTCTGCAGAAATGACTGGAACTCATGAAAGGGACTACACACATTCACAAGCTTTTTAAAGCAAAAGGGCAACCTGATGTGATCTGTAATTGTGTTTGGTGGGGAGGGGTGTAAAACAGAGAAGGTGGAACTCAGTTAAATTTCCATATATTGATTTGCATCTGTTAGACTTAAGCAACCCTGTAATGGAAAGAATAATGAAGATTAGATTTACATTACTGAATCACCTTGCATAGGGCATGCGTTCTATTTAAGAAATATTGCTATCTCGGCTACTGTTTTCCCAAAAGGCTGTTATAAATTGATCAAATAACACAAAGCTTATATATAACTGTGCAGAAGTCAGATGGCTAAACTTGTTTTACATTTCAAAGAGAAAATGCTAATGGTCTCATGACCGTCTTCATACTATTCTTTTTTTTTTTTTAAAATGTGTTTGCAATTTCCCTCCCCAAATGTCTACATATAAGGAAAATTCTCTATAAATATAATGGTAACTACAAAAACAAAACACATTCTGCCATAACAAAGACAAAGTTTTGTAAACCATAGCAATCAGTAAATGTTTAGCTACTACTTGCTAGTTTTCTGTGGTGGGTCCCAAGACCTGGTGCAAAGTTGACAACTTTTAATGCCAAAATTGTTTCCCCATTTTATTAAGTACTTTATTAGAATATTAGATAAGGATACTAGTGTCTCCTCCAGTCTGATATTTGCAGTGGAATAATTTATCGAGATAATGCACTCTAGAGATTGAAAAGATATAAAGTAAAAACACCCCTTTTGTCTTTATTGTTTTGTGCAGCTTTAGTCTTCTTTATCTATAATACAGTCTAAATGTATAAAAAACAGACAGAGCTTAAGTACTTTGTGCCTTTGTTTAAACCATTTATTTCTAGATTGACTATACCCTAACATGCACTTTGCAACGCTAAACCTACTGTATGATTTATTTCTGAGATTACTGTCAAAATATAGAACAGACGGAAAGGTCATGTGTGATTAAGTACGCTCTACTCGTTTATTTTCATTTTGAAAGTATCGCGTTATCTGCTATTTTTCTCTACAGCTGTCTATTATATTCAGGAGGTTTATATTTTATTAGACTTAGAAGTGAGCAGTGATTTAAAATGGTGTTGGTCCTTTCTTAAATATAGTGCTGGGAAATTAAAAGCAGTTAGGCATGTACGTTTTCTTCATAATTTAACTTTGAATTATTGATAAATTTATCATGAATACAGAGGATCCCCTATTAATCTGACTACTCTAGCTGGACCCTCCAGTGTTTTGAGACTGTGTCTATGTGGTTTGTCACTTTGCTTTACTTCAAGTGTTCCAGTTCTTTAGTGCCAATTTAGTGCCATTTGTAATTGATAAGTGTTGCAGAATTCGGTATTTGTCTTTTGAGAGTGAGAGTGAGCTTGATAAAAGACCGATGCTGGTCTGAAATATTGCATCTGGGTCAGAGCCGTTGTTAAAGGATTTTAAGAAAATTTCCTAATGGTGCTGTTCGTTTGAATTGAAATTGGAGAAACAAGGTAAATATGGGAATTGTGGGACATGCACTGAAATTGAAGAAATCTGGAGGACATCAGTGCTGATTAAACCAATTTCTAGTGAGAGTGAGGTTGACAATAATCTTTGCTCAGTGGAATTAAACAAGCAATTCTTTAACTAGCAAGGGAAGAAGCTCTTCTCTCTGAGAGGCTTGTTTATAAAAGGTTGGATTTTAATGGTTTGAAATGTTTTTGAAACCATGACTAAACTCAAAACCTAAAACTCTAAGGGCTGGGGCAGACAAGCAGATTTGGGGAGATTTCGTCGACAGGCGATTAATCGCCTAAACTGCCCGGGACAATTTCCCCGAACTTCCTTCTTCCTGCCTTCTGTGTGCTTGAATGAGGAATCGCCTGCACTAATGCACTCTTGGTGCTTCAATTTCCGAAGTTGCCTGAAGTTGCCTCACGAGGAAACCAGGCGACTTTGGAAATCGAAGCACCGCGAGTGCATTAGCAGAGGCGATTCCTCCTTGAAGCACACGGAAGGTAGGAAGAAGGCAGTTTAGGGAGATTGTCACCTGGCAGAAGAGGCGATTAGTCGCCTGGCGGCTAAATCTCCCCGAATCTTCTTGTCTGTCCCTACCCTAAGGGTAGAGATACACGGTGCTATTTATGCACAGCAAAAAAGCAAATAGAAATAGCACCTTAGCTTAATTTTAAAATAAAACTTTTCACCTCACCATTTTATGCGTAAGTATAGATTTACAAGTATTTTTATTGACTATTAGTTTTGGAATCTAAGTAAATGTAATGCACAACAGATAAATTAATTGTTCACAGACATTGGTTGTCAATGGTGCATCAGTTTCACTAGTTGTTATTAATAATGTACTGCAGAATGTCGTACTGGCGACATTTTCTTTTTTTAAAATCTACTTTTTAATGATACAGCAGTAGATGAAAAGTTTCAAAAGGTCATGTTGCATTTTAATCATTTCTCTTAACACTTTGTGCTTTTTATTGGTACAACTGAATGAGTGATGGAACTTGCTACATAGGTAAAATTGTTTACAGAATTGGATGTTAAACATTTCCAACTTCAAGCTCCCCTTGAAGGTCCAATCTTTTGTCAAGGTCATTTTAGCTTTTGCAGTTGGTACGGATAATGTGAAAAATCGGTCAGTCATTTAGCCACAGTTCCAAGAAGAACTAGGGAAGCTAATAATTTTTCACTCCAAATATTACCCTAAATGTCCTTCCAGCTGGGCTTTCAGACTTATCTAGAAGAGAAATTGGCATTCTCCTCCTTTCTCACCCAAACTAGCCTTCAGCTGGGAACCACTGGATCACAGGGATAGAGGGAATACAATTACAAAATGAGAGCAGGATAAGGTTCTGTCTTATTTTACTAACAAAATGATTGGCTGCTCTATCCAGGTACATTATATAAATATATTACAAACATTAGTATTCAAAAGTTTTAAATAAATAAATGTAAATGTAATAATGTTAATTTTATTTCAAATAATTTTCTATTTATCCAATTTTGTATTTATCAAAGGACCCTCAATTTTTGAAGCAATTGCAGCTTTGCAGATGTTTGGAATTTTTTTTTTGTTTGTTTGTTTGTTTGTTTATTTGTTTTAGGTATATTTTTAGCTCTTCTCACCAGAACTTAGAGATAATGTTGATGTATGGCATTTGTGCTGGCCAGTCCATGAAAGACACTATTCTAGCTTCCTTTATGTTTCTCAATTGGTCTTGCATATCTTACAAGTATGCATTGGTTCTTTGTCCTCCTGCATGATTACATTTGCACCAGTCAAGCAATGACCAGAGGGCATGACATAACATTATTAGAACTTTTGGATAGAAGTTAACACTATACAAATATATATTTATTTTTTCTTTTAGTGCTGCTATGCATAATTAATTGCGTAGGAAAGAAGAATATTTTGCTCATCACTTAAAATTATTTGTAAGAATTATAAAGGCTGTGGTAGAGTGACTAGGAAAAGGTGGAAAAAGGTCACTCTTGCCTTTCATTTTTTCCCTGGGACTGAGACAGACTTTAGGACAGTGATCCCCAACCAGTAGCTCGTGAGCAACATGTTGCTCTCCCACCCCTTGAATGTTGCTCCCAGTGGCCTCAAAGCAGGTGCTTATTTTTTAATTCCTTGCTTGGAGGCAGGTTTTGGTTGCATAAAAACCAAGTGCACTGCCAAACAGAGCCTCAATGTAGGTTGACAATCCACAGAGGCTACTAAATGGCCACAGCACTTATTTGGCACCCCAAAGCATTTTTGTACTTGTATTGCTTCCCAGCTCCTTTTACTTCTGAATGCTGCTCATGGGTTCAAAGGGTTGGGGATCCCTGCTCTAGGAAGAGAGTTTAAAGACCATAATAGCCAGATACTCCATTCCTCAGATCCAGTTCAGACATTGGAGGACACCTTCCACAGGAAAACTATCATGTGGAAAGGCTATTTAAAGGTAATTAGAATGGGAGAGTGTGTCTCTCAGCAGAGCACAGCAGGCAGGAGACCTGTCTGTGTAAAGAACTCCCAGAAGAGCTGGGAGAACTGCTTGTGTCTGCCTGAAGCAGAAGGTGATGGGGACCAGGAGCTGGTTGAGCTTGTGAGTCTGGCTACATGAGTGTGAGGAAGCCAGGAGGCTGAATATTATCTGTGAGGCCAAACAAACAATACTGCTTTGTTTACTGGTTGTCCACAAGGGGCCCAGTCTAGTCAGGGACTGCTTCAAAGGGAAGGTAGTTCCCAGTGGACAAGGTGTTTATGTAATGATTTGTTATTTCATACAATGGTCACCCCTGTGGATAATTTGACTGTGTTTGTTTAAAGTGGGAAAATAAACTGTGTGTCCCTGTCTTAATGCTCCTTTGTCCTATGCTGCCTTCCCTCCATTGACCAATCCCCCTAAAAGTTACATGTGCAAGCTGCCACAAGACCTATACCTATACTATTTGTGAAACTAGTATTTATGTCATCTGAAAGAATATTATTGTTAAACAGCGATTTTGATTTTGGTTTTTGAAAAAAAAATCCTTACAGGTATTAGTCATTCCCCAATGACTTTTAGGATTTTAGCCTTTAGGAAATAAGCAGTAAAGAGAAAATACATTTTGGAAACTTTTCCTTGGAAACTTGAAACACAAGTGAAAATACATCATATTAATGATTACTGTGATATGAGAAATTGTATCTGTGAAAAAAACAGCAAGATAATTCCTATATTCCATCCAGAAAAGATACAAAGCAGCATAGTATGGGATTACACAAACAGCTAAATGTTTGATCTATAAAAGTCTATATAAATTTAAGAATTTGCCGAATTAAGAATGAGAAATTTAGAAAATTTATAAAAAAAAATGCATTTCATCAGATAAGCTACCACAGCTTACTAAAATCCAAGTACAACATTTAGAAGTAAGTCAGAAAACTACAGTATATATAAAAAAATCAGCCAAGCAATAAAAGTTTAGGCTCAGATGGGTGTGCAGTCACATACTACAAACTTTTTAAGAGGACATAACAGAATACCTGTAGTGATACTGTAAGTATTTCACAGAAGAAAACCACAGGCAACATAAACTCACATAACAATACTATCTATTGAAGGGCGATTCGCTGGTGAATTTCGCTGGCATCTCCTTTTGGACGTGCACATCCGCTTTTGGACGCGTGTCCAAAAACGAGATGTGGTGCCGTTTTGCAAATTTCTCTAGAAACTCGCGAAAAAATTTGGCGAAGTGAAACGTCGCCAATTCGTCCATCACTACCTATACCTAATAATGCCTAAACCAAACAAATATCTTCATAGGGGAAATCTTTGTCTGGTTCCACTGCAGATTTTGATGTTATGTAATAGAGTCCTATTTTTCCTTATTCTTGCTGTCAGATTATGGTACAGTGTTGGAATTTAATCAAGACCAAAGCCTGACACTTACATAGTTAAATCGGGTTGACAAAGTCCATCAAGTTCAACCCCTCCAAATGAATACCCAGTATCCATACAGACACCCCTCCATACTTTCACATAAGTTATATATAGCCATATCTATATTAACTATAGAGTTCAGTATCACATAGTATGTCTGTCTAAGAAATCATCCAAGCCACTCTTAAAGGAATTAACAGAATCAGCCATCACAACATAACCCGGCAACAACGTCACTATCCTCACTGTGAAGAACCACCTACATTGCTTCAATTTCTTCTAGTCTGAAGGGGTGGCCTCTGGTGCGGTGATCCTCTTTATGGGTAAAAAAAAATGTACTTGTAATGTGTAATGATGTCACAAGAGCCATTTTTCCAGAGAAAACAACCCCAATCTTGATAGTGTATCCTCATAATTAAAGGGGCCAATTTACTATATTCACGTGAACGATTCGATGTTCGAACGAATTTGATCGAATTTCGAACGTAGGATTTATTAGTTTGGTCGAATATGTGAATTTTGGCATATTCGATCATCGAATAGGGAATGGTCGAACGATCGAATACATTCGAATAGAGGCGAATGGACGAATATTCGATCATTCGATCAGCGAAGGATTTTAATTTTAAAGTTTATTCGATTGCCTACTTCGGCAGATTGGACCTACCGAATTGCAATAGAAGCCTATGGGAGTATGAAAATTATTTATTCGTTCAGTCGAATTATTTATTCCACTGATCAAATAAATTGTTATTTGATCGTCGAATGATCGAATATCAAATAAAAGGTAGCCTGGAACTATTCGATTAACATTTGAAAATCAAATGCTAATCGAATATTGAATAGAAACAAATTTATTTTGGGGTATAATAGTAAATTTGCCCCAAAGTGTTCATCCATATAATCAGTTTAGTTGCATGTCTCTGTACTCTCTCCAGTTCATTTACAGTATATTCCACTTAAGGACTGGAGTCCAAAATGGCACTGAAAATTTTGATCACAATGGCGTTGTACCCATGAGATGCGTGTAAGCGCCGAATGCAGGTTCAGATGCAACATGTCGTGTCTGAACCTGTGTTCAGCGCTTACACGCCTGGGTACAACGCCATTGAAACGAATGGAGTGCGTCTAGACCTGCGCTCCACTGCGGCTGAACGCAGCCAAACGGAACGCAGGGGAGCGCAGGTAAGAAACACTGGTGTGTAAGGGCCCTTAGTGTACAGACCTAGGGATGAGAGTAGGGATGGTCTAATTTATTCGCCAGCAGCGAATTCGCGGCAAATTCCCAATGATTCACCGCCGGAAAATAAATTTGCCCCCCCAAAAAAAAACGAGCCACACACTTAAAACCACTCGGTTGCGCCGAAAACTACGCGGTCGTGCCGAAAACAATGCGACGCGCGTCGTTTTGCAAATTTTCCGGCGAAGGGAATCTGCCTAGATTCGCCCATCACTTGTTGAGAGTTTACCCTCAGGTTCCACTTAGGGAAAAGGCTGAAAGCTGGGTGTACCTCCTCAAGGCTGCATACGTTTTCCTTGTCTACAAGGGAACAGCTACTGACCAAATGTGCTGTGAGCACTTTCCCATCCATTGTGCTGTATAATCCTGTCTGTGCTTATTATTCACACCCCTGTGGATTGTATGTTCAATAAATATGTTCCTTGTTTAAGTATAAGAACCACTGGCGCCCAATTATTTGCACCCTGAATACAGTTACAGTTGCACTGCACCCTGCCTCCACACCGTTTGTGAGGGCTTACTCCCTAAGATATAAAGTCTCATCTGGAGCACTAATATCGGGAGTGGAGCTCATAGTAAAGTAAGGTGCACTCAATTTACTATAGCGTTACATATATATATATATATATATATATATATATATATATATATATATATATATATATTTCTTAACTCATGAAAAAAAGTCTTATATTTTATTAATTAAAGTTATATACTGTATTCAATGTATTGATTTACATAATATTAGACTATTATCTGATAGAAAGATGAGCTTGTTATTTTAGAAGGAAGGGATTTGAGTATGTCAGCAGGGATTATTGAATGAGAATCAGTCTGGCTTTATTGTTGCAAAAGGACAAGTGAGTTGGTAACCTTAAATAATACTCTGATGGCCATTCTGCAGACAAAGGTTATACAGGTATGAGACCTCTTATGCAGAATACTCTGGTCCTCGGACTTACTGAAAGGATATTTCTGTAAATTGGATCTTCAAACCAGGTTTACTAGAAAATCATGTAAGCATCAAATATGCCAACAGGCTGGTTTTGCTTCCAAAACAAATTCATTATATTAGTTTGGAACAGTACAAGGTACGTTTTATTATTACAAAGAAAAAGGAAATCATTTTATAAAAACTGGATTATTTGGATAAAATGGAGTCTACGGGAGACAGCCTTTCCATAATTCAGATCTTTCCGGCTAACGAATGCCATATCTGTACTTACAACCCACAAAAGGTTCCACCACAATCAAATACAGGTCTGGGACCTGACATCCAGAATGTTAGGGACCTGGAGTTTTCTGGATAATGGATCCTTCTGTAATTTGGATAATATACTAAAAATCATGTAAAACCTAACAATCTTTGCTCAAATAAGGATTAATAAAACATACCGCACAGCTGTCGCGTTTCTCTCAGGACAGTGCCAATTTTGACGGCTCAACCCGCAGGGTTAATCTTTGATCTCCTGCACTGAACAGCCAGGAAAAGATAAAACATTTCTAACTTTATTGGCTTTTGACAGAGAACCCAGAATAGGCACTTAGATACTTTGTAGAAATTTAAGCAGGTCTCTTGGGGTTTAAAGGGCAATTCACCTTCATTAGCTAAACTGAAATAACATAAAAAACACAGAAATGTGTTCAAACTTTTATAATCTGGCAAATTTTGTAAAAGGGACACAGTAAGTAGGGGTGTGGCCACAAAGGGGCGTGGCCAAATAATTTTGCCCTGCTCCATGCAGCAAAAGCTTTTTGTTCCTCTTTCTATTTCTAAAAAGTTGGGTGGTATGATAGCATCTTGCTTTGGATCAATTACAAGGTACTAGTTTAATTTTACAGAGAAAACGGAAATTCATTTTACAAAACTGGATTCTTTTTTTAAAGTTTTTCTGTAATGTGAAGATTTATGCGTAATGAGTCTCCAAATAGCAGATCCCATACCTGTACCCCCCCCAAAAAAAAAAAACAAGCATTCAGAGGAACTGCAGAGGAATTCAAGAAAAAACACAGACCTTTATTTCTTTTACAGTAGGTAAGTGCCAAATGAAGGTGAAACACAACTTAATTTGTTCCACCTGCCCATGTGTAAGTCTTAATGTCTGCATCTCTCCGTAACATTGTGCCAGTGTTATAAAGTGCATAATACTATTTTTGCCTCATTAAATACTATATGTTTCTGTAGTCTAAGACTGGGTAGGGTGCTATGAAGTAGTTCCTGGGTCTCAAATATTTTGCTCCATAAAGGTGAGCTGGTAAATTGGGAAAGAATTTGAGGTGATATTTATTTCACTCCAAATTCCTTTCCTACTCCCTAATGTACCATGGTCTTAAAAGGGTTAATTCCCCTGCATATTTTCACCTGGGGGATAATTAGTAGTTAGTGATGTGCCAACAAGCTACTGAGATCAGGGGGAAGTAATTTGGAGTATTGCTGGTTTTGTAAAGAAAAGGACCCTCAGAAGGTATAGTCTCCTTGGAGTTATACTTTTATTTTCAGCAGTATATCCCGATAAGGGGCTGGTATTAGAGAGAAAAATACCCAGTGTAGTAGTTAAGAGGCAGAGTATGCCTAGGGTCTTGTTTTGTTTAATTTGTTCATGCTCCTGTTTGCTCACAGAGTTTGGAACTGTTTATAACAAATAGACTTTCTCATGCTAATGATCCTGCTCACAGGGCATACAAATATACTTTTTAAGGGGAATTACATATGTTCTTGCAACTGTGGGACTTCAGGCCCTGACTGGCCATCTGGCTGTTCAGGCAAATGGCTGGTAGGCTTAGGCTTAGGGTTAAGTGGGCTGGGGAAGTGGAACCTCCAGATGGGAGCCAAAGCTGAAAAGCCAAATGGGAGCCAGAGTGAAGCCACTGTCACAGAAGAAGACTAGCTACCAAATTATCCACTGACCACAACTGTTTTATTTTAACGGAGGACCCAAGCCACCAAAGTTTTTTTTTTTTTTTTTTTTTTTTTTGTCGGGGGCTTGCTACCAATGTTTGCTTTAACTTGAGAGGAGCTTGCCACCAAATTTTTGTTACCTTTTATGGGGAGGACTTGACCACCAGTGGTCGCCAATATCCCACATTATTTAGATTTTTTTTCCAGGGCTGCTTTTTTTACTCCCAGTCTAGCCCTGCATATTGATCGAATTCATAGGGTCCCTTACACAGGGGCTTATTAACCTGCGCTCCCCTGTGTTCCGTTTTGCTGCATTCAGTCGCAGGGAAGCGCAGGTATAGATGCGCTCCATTCTTTTCAATGGGGCTGTACTCAAACGAATGCATGTAGGCGCCGGACGCAGGTTGAGACGCAACATGCTGCATTTTTCCTGCGTTCGGCACCTACATGCATTCATTTGAGTACAGCCCCATTGAAAAAATTGAGTGCGTCTATACATGCGGAATGCAGGGGAGCGCAGGTTAAAAGTACGTACATCAAAATTAGCTTTTTTCCACATAAGAAGTAATTTATGTATGCAAGTGCAGTGTGCAAAGTACACTTTCAGGCACACACAATAATACAGCATTTGATTTTTAATTTCAGCCACATTGTGCCCACCTTCAAGGTTGTGTCACTGCCATTGTATCTGATGCATTAAAGCAGATTCAATTATATGTTATAATGCAAGGTAAGAACCATGCCTCAACCTGTCTCTAATTGTTACTTGGGTCAATTTCCTTTCATGCATAACATTAAGGGGCATATTTATCAAAATCAATTTTTTTTTTAATGAAAATGTATGACTAAACTAGAATCCACGATTGGACCTTATTTATCATTAAAAATCACAATTTAATGGTATCGGTACAACACTGAAAAAAAATCGAGCATAAGTCCGAATTGTATAATTATTTCAATATGCGTTTTTCCCCTCGAATCGCTCTTTTTTCAGGCTGTTTCCCAAAAAGTCTGAAAGTCAGATTTTTGGGCTAATTCCAGCACAGACCACAGAAACTTACAAATAGGATAGGGACCCCTCCCATTAACTTATACACAACCTTGGTAGGTCTGAGATGCTGAATTTTTTCAGATTTTTACTTTTTCCCTCCTCTTGTTTTAATAAAATTCAAGATTGTTTTCCCACTAAAAACTCGGATTTTATAGTATATAAAACTGATTTTTTTAGTTTTTGGCATTTGGATTTAAATAAATAAGAATAAATATAATAAATAATACCCTTAGAGTCGCAACCAATATTTGGCCCTTACTGTGTACACTAGAAAGTGCTATTGTACTTGTAAACTCACTCCCCTTGCCCAAGTCCAGTACTGGAGAGCTAAGCACTCAGGCTTCATCAGAAGACAAACTGCATTAGTTTTCCATTTTTTGTATTTATGGGTTTTGAATACTGTACCTGAGACCTGACCTGAAAATAAAAACACACAATAATATTATGAACCAAATACAATGTGGGACTAGGGTTGCCACCTTTTTCAGAAAAAAAAAACCGACCTTCCTATATATTTAGCATTTTTCCCTATTAATAACATTGGGATCAACCATAATTTTTACCGGCCAGGCCGGTAAAATACCGCCAGGTGGCAACCCTATGTGGGACCTGACAGTTAATTTATTTTTTACAGACAGCAAATTTGCATGTTGCATGTTATTGGTAGTTTTGTATGTTGTGGTGAATACAGGAACAAAAGAAAAGAATGGTCTTTAATGAATGCAGTGTAATGACATTCATTTTGTTAATGTGCATCTTCGAGTCCTACTTTCCTCCACCTGGAAGTCACTTTTTTCTATGAATTGTAGCTCAGCAAAAGGCTAATGGGTGGTTAGTTATTAGCTGGGTTTACTAAGAAAATGAAATCCTTACAAATATCTCTGAAGTATGGCATTACTGTACCATCTAGTAATTGTGTACAGGCCCTTGATGTATCTCCTTTAATTAAATAAGCACTACTAGCCTTATGACAGACCTTGAAACTACCATTCTCAGACATAGAAGTCTATGATCCGTGCTCTGTTGTTGAACCTAAGGATTGATTTTCTTTTCCACTGTGTTAGGCTACAGAATCTGAAAATAAAGTCCCAAGGGTTAACAACCATGCAGTATTGAAGTATATGAGTATATGAGACAAGCATGTAAGATTGAGAACATCTTCTGCAGCAGCAGACACATAATTAGGATTTGATCATGTTCTGAACAGAGCGTGTAGCTTTCTAGACCTCCGTTACCCAGGATTACCAAAGCATCATTCAAATTTAAAGGGGCAATATACCCCTTTTTCAAATATTGTTCAGTTAAGAGAGCTTTTGCTAAACATATTTTTTCACATTGTTTTAATTAAATGGTTGTTCAACTTTATGTATTAGTAAAGGTGAAAGGTTTACTTGGGGAGGCCCATTTATAAAAGTCCAAGGGGCAGATTCACTAAGATCCGAAAATTCGCCAGCGTAGGCTTCGCTAGCGTTTGAGGCATTTCGCCAGACGAATTTTCGCCAGCGCTATGCAAATCCACTAAAGTGCGAATTTACGCTCAGGTCGGCGAATGGTAGCGTAGTTGTGCTAGTTTTTCTTCGATAGGCAGAGCGCTGTTACGCTAGCGATGCCTAATTTGCATACGGCAGGAACTTTAACTTATAATAGAAGTATATGTTACAGCCACTACATTCCACTACACAAGCCCAGGAAACCTTTAATAAATTAAATAAAGTTGTCCTATTGCCCTACATGTGCTCCCTATATAGTTGAGTTGCCATATGTTAGGAAATGTCGGGGGGAAGAAGGGTAACCCCCCAAAAATATTATCGACCTTTTTCAGACTATCACCCTCCTATGCTAAAATATGCCAGTGTTTTTTTGGGACTTCATCTTAGTGAATTTGCGAAGTTACGATCCTTCGTCAGTGCGCAACTTCACCTGGTGTAAGGGTGCGAAGTTGCGCAAGTATATATACTTCGCTAGCGAAAATTCGCCAGAGCCGGTGTTGGTTAATTTGCGAAGTTGCGAAATGACGTCACGCTGGCGAATTAGCGCTAGCTTTAGACGCTTCGTGCATTAGTGAATCTGCCCCCAAATGTATCATTACTTTCTTAAAACTACTCCGACCAAATCCGCACAGGTTTTTTCCCCCTTATTTATCAATACATTTTCCTGAAAATTTCCTGTGCTGGAAAAAAATGAAAAATTCATGAAAAATTTTGATCGTACAAATTGTTTGGAATTTTTCACACTACCTTTTCGGATTATTGCACGAAACCCATCACAGATCAAGATATCTTCAGGACTTCTCCCACTGACTTATATGCAACCTTGGTAGTTCTGAGATGCTGGATTTTCGGATTCTGACTATTTCCATCCTATAATATATCCTGAAAAATTTAAACACATTTTCTGGGTTTTGGCATTCAGACTTTAAGAAATAACCCAAATAGTATGTTATAGAATCTAAGCAGCTTTTCAACTGACCTTCATTATTTCTTTGTTATTTCAAGGGGCGGGGTCTGAAAACAAATGCTCTGTAAGGCTACAAATGTATTGTTGTTGTTACTTTTTCTTACACATCTTTTTATTCAGGCCTACCTTCTATTTATATTCCAGTCTCTTATTCAAATCAATGCACAGTGAGGATCAGCAACCCATTAAAGAAATATGTATTATTATTTCTTGAACTAAACTGGTATAGTGCCTCTTTAACCTAATGTTTCATTCTGTATAGTGATGGGCGAATTTATTCGCCAGGGGCGAATTCGCGGCGAATTCCCGTGATTCGCCGCTGGCGAATAAATTCGCGAAACGGGCAAAAAAATTCGCCAACAAAAATTTGCCGCGTCAGAAACGCGACACGCGTCAAAAACGACGCGACGCGCGTCAAAGACGCGCGACTCGTTTCGCGAATCGGCGAAAAATTCGCAAATTTATCTGGAAATTCGCAAATTTTTCGGCGAAGCGAAACGCGCCCGTTTCGCCCATCACTAATTCTGTATTATCTAGACATTGATATTCAGAGACAATTTGCAATTGGTCTTTATTTTGTATTATTTTGGTTTTTTAATTATTTATTTTTTTGTTCAGTAGCTCGCCATTTTGGAATTTCAGCAGCTAGCCAGTTTGTAATCCCTGATTTATCCCAGCAATTAGTCAGTGGTTTGAAGGTGAGGCTTGAATATGAATAGAAGAGGGCCTGAATACAGACTAAAGTAATACCCTAAACCTGCAGATAAATGTATTTTGGCTGATGGTATCAGTGATCCCCATTTAATAGCTGAAAAGAGTTAAAAAAAATTGTGTTTTCCATTTTCCAGGAAAAGTTTCCTTGTGAGCTGCCAGAGGCTAAAAAGGGGGGCTCCTTCCTGTACCCCAACACCTTATATGAACTCAAAGGGCGAGAAACTCATGGGGGGTATTTAGCAACTATTCATTGGCTGTAGGCATTTCTTTGACACACTGATTGACCAAGCTACGGAGTTCTGCCATGTCTTTGTTCAATGACGTCTGCAGATGTACATCCTTGATGTTCCGACTAGTGATGGGTGAATCTGACCCATTTTACTTTGGCAAAAAAATTAGCCAAATGGCTGACAATTTTTTTTTCACCCATCGGAGTCTAGGGGGGAAACCTGTCTAAAAATTTCAATCATCACTACTGGCCACATACATCTTTATTTTAACACTTTCACAAAAATCCATATCAGCCATATGAATCTGTAGTTATCATTTTCTTATGGCTTTTAAATTAAGACATAATCCCTTTTTAATCACTCTTCATCTTGCTGTATTGTGGGATTATCTGGAATCTATGCATTGCCTAGAGAGTCCTAGCCTATGACTGAAGAGTTTTGTCATGTATTTCTCAATATTAAAGTATATTATCCTTCAACAACTGGATCAATCAGTTCTTAGCCATTTTACTACTGATGCCCCTTGAGGACTGGCTTTGACAGCAGTAGCATCCAGAAACCAAACAGTTTTTAGCACATTTGGCTGTATAAAGGTAAAACTACATGGGAGATTTTGATCAGATTTTGTGGGATTTTGAACTTACACCACCAACCATCAGTATGAGATTTGTAGGATCCTAAGAAGTCTGGTCCCTCTATAGCTAGTGTTTAAAGATTGATCTGATTAAGTTGTATGGTTTAGTAGTGTATCTACATCTGACAGTCAATGTATTTCAATGGAAAAAGAAAAAGTTGGACAGACACAATCATATTTTATCTTTCCAGATCTCGCAGCATAGAGCATTTTCATCTGTTGTGATGGATGGAATATTTTCCATTTTTGTAGATTTTTGTATCTGTCCCATTATATTTTGACCCATGCAACTACATCCAACTTATAGAATGCATTTTGGCAATCCAACACCATGTACAAAGTCTCCTGTGGAGATTAGCCCAAAGAATAACATAATAAACAGAGGAATGCTGGTTCTGTTGTATGAGAGAGTTTTAATTAATGATCAAATTACCAAAAGCTTTAAATTATAGCAAATACTCGCTTAATATTTACTTAATAATACTAAGAGCATGTTGTGCCAATACTGGGAGATGCATTGTTCAAAAGTTGTTCTATTTAAAATCTAAGGGCTTCATTTACCAACATATATTGTAAATATGAAGTTTTTTTCTGATACACTAATGTTGTCCCATATTCTCTAGGTAAGTGCACCATCCATAAATATGTGCTTTCAATTCTGAGGTACCTCCATTGATGGCTGCACATATGCAATACAAACACATACTAAAAGGGCACCTGTTATCCCCAACCAAAGGTGCAGGCTAATACAGACCACATTCCAGTTGGGAGGTAGCTCCTGGTGCGAGCAGCCATGTCTGTTCACTCACATGCGCATAATGAAAATCTGTCACAAATTGCTCATTGTGCACATACGCGTGATGTCACATGCGCTTTATGCGCATGCAAGTGGCACAACATGGAACAAAATGCCCCCCGCCAGTCGAATACCTTTTATTTACTTTCACATCAACAGTGCTAGTATTAGAATCAAGTCTATTTAGTATATTTTAGTTTGCTAGTTCCTCAGTTGTATACACAGATAAAACAACATGTTTTTCCCTGCTCTCATCAACCAATTCATCACCCTCTGATGCTTGATGCTAAAGATTGGATCCCACCCCTTCATTTTGTCACTATTTACTGTTACTATTTTGGATTAAGTTTGCTCTCTGCAATGCTCTTTTCATGCATGCTTTATTGGCCTATTTTTACTTATTAAATGTCTTACATGTCCTAGATAATCTACATTAAATGCACCCTTTTTCCTTTCCATCTGCAATGCTAGCATTTCTATTTATCTACAAATGTTTACTGGTGGAATATACTGGGTTAATTGTAATTTAAATGTTACTAGAGCTCCTGTACTAGCACTGGAGACAATTGCACATTGACATAACCAATCTGAAATCTCCACTCATTAGTCAGCCTGTTCTAGAATGACCAATGATAATTGCTAGCTAAGGTTTAATGCAATTTTTCTACTTTCAATAAATGTGGTACGCTGTATTGTTTGCAGCACAACTTCTAAAAGGTGCCATTGTTCTATTGCTGCCCTAAGCAATTCTGTATGAAGTCTAACAATATGTGTGATACTTCATGATTTTTAACATACTCCGGAAAAACTGTGCTTTTTCGGGCTAAGGTTCTTTATACCAGTTTAATGAGATTAAAACATCAGCAAATTTTTAATGGAAATATAAATTTTTGTTTTTTGACAATAGAATGACACTTTCACATGACTTATTATTTTATGAATAAGGATTGGGGTTTAGAACTAGTCCCATTAATCCAATGAATATGTAGAGCTTTCTGCTTTAACAAAAGGTTTATTCAGACAATGTGTATGCTGGTGTGTGATTGTATTCAGTACAGTTTTCAAATGAGCAGCAGGCTTTATGCAGTTAGTCAGTTTTAAAGGCTTTAAAGGATTGACAGGAGTAGTAAGCAGTTGTAATTATACATTTTTAGATATAGATACATTCATAATCAAGGACAAATTTTCAACCATACCCAGTTAGTTGAAAATGCAAAGCCACACTGCAATGCAACCTCTGTTAATTGCCTGCCATACTGTAACCTTCTAGGTATTGTGGATTATGAGAAGAGAGCTTTGCAAGTGATCAGCAAACACAGTTCAGACATTTTTACAGCATGAAACATTTACAAGATTCAGTAACCCTTCTTCTTTGATTACTGGGGAGTTATATGTATGGAACCAAAGGATGCAGATATAGGTTGTGGGCAAATGGTTTATCTTAAAGAGATACATTTTTTTTCTAGTCCGATTTGCTTTTCCAAAGCACAAACTACCTGTTCTAATTTTACTAATAAAGGATATCATCACTAAGCACTGATTATTAAACAGTAATTATATTTTTTCTTGTTGATGATACAAAGACCTTATTGCACTCGCGTGTATTGCTGAAAATATTGAAGCGGGTTTGCTCTGTGTTAGAGTATACACAGGAAATTAATTTATAACAAGCTGCAAAATAAATCTGGAGCTTCAAACAAAACAAACATCCATTTGACATTAAATTAAACCAATACATATCATGCAGATAAAGCACTCTATAAACCAATAATCTCGCAAGTCAGTTTAATGAGTCCCCGATTTCAAACAACACTGCTCTGTACTCCCTAGATATGTGTAGCAGTTTTTAATTGAGGCTCAGTGTTCAGCAATTTGGGATTCCTCGAAGATCTGCATATTTAAAGGCTTCTCACGTCTGAATGCTTGTGCAGTCACTGATTTGTTTGTTTTAATGAAAGAATTAGTCTTCACAGCCACGGCAGGTTCCTAAGGAAGTGTGTATTTCAGTGTAACTATGCACTTAAGAAATGCGCTGTCACCAGATGAAAGGAGAGCAGCTTGACATTTAAGGAAATTAAGCAAATGATAAAAGGATGTTGCAAACACAAGAACATTTTCTTTCATGTGCAGCTTTACGTAGTGCCCTCTTTTGTGTGCAAACTCTGGGACTGTGTCCAAGGTTTCCCGGGTGCAAAATAAAATATTGTACCCACATTCTTTTAGTTCCAAACTCTAGTGTTGTTTCCACTGCATTCCTAATGTGAAACTGTCCAAATGACTGTCCGGTACAAAGTCCACAAGACAGATTGTTGATACCTACAACACTGATACCTGCACAAAAGTGAGGTTTTGCTCCACCTAGCAAGTCCATAGAGTCAAACAGTCTCCAGCTTTCTGCTTATTTATTTTAATAGAACATTCCAAAGCAACAATGTCCAGTCTGAAACAGCAATGCAGCCAGCTGCAGCCTATAAATCTTGAAACTTGTGCCTTCCAGAAAAAAAAGTAACTCCTTACCCTCTGAATTGCTAGTGGAGAGCTGTGCAGAACAAGAGCTAAGCCTGTCTGGTATGGTGTGTGCTAATAAAGGACTATGTACACTTCAATGGTTACCTTTAACACCACTCCCTTAGTGCTTAATCAAATCTCCATACAATAAATCCAGTTTATGTTTATCTTCTTTCTCCATTCATTCAGATGCCAAGTTGTGTTCCTTTCGCATAGTCTTGCCCTGTTTGAGAGCTAGCAGTTGCCTAGAGCAGTCTGTCCTCTTTACTGATCACTATCTAGATTAAGTGTGCAGAGTCCCTGGAAGTCTTCTCCCACATCTCTACAAAGCTTTTTGTTAGGGACTACTGTGAAACTGAGCTCCTCTGTTTCCCATTAGAGCTCATCTCTCACTGTTTTCCCCAAGACTATATTGAGTGGTGAGTCTCTGCAATCACATGGTAGAAGAGAAGGAGGGAGAGGGGGTCCTCTGCAGTTTGCTGTTTGTTGGGTTTCAGACACACACACAGTGTTACCTAGATGAAAGTCTAAGCTTTTCACTGGCTAATACATACCGCAAAATACAGGATTTATCTTGTGTTCCTCTTGTTATTTCATCTCTGTTGTCTGGTATCACTGGAGAGATTTTTCTTCTTTTATACCTCTGTACCACTAACAAATCTGAGCTGATGTGCTGTCTGCAAGGCTGGAAATGGAAGTGTTGATGTTCTGTCTTTTCCCCTGGATATTTCAGTGCTTTTCAGTGCAAGCGGACTCCATCATTCACATTGGTAAGAAAGGACTGGGTAAATGGAATAATAATGCTCATTAAGGGAAAGGGGGAAGGATAGTTGGCTTCTTTATAAACTACAGGGAGACGTCAGATGCTTGAACTAGGATACAGTGTAGCCATCAATTGTAGCGTTGAATGATACAAAGTTTATTGTAAGAGGGCAATGAAAGAAAATTTGACTGCTAATTGTATGGATACACAAGATCAGACAGAAATCCATTGAAATGCAGGGTTGATTGCTTAATGTACACTCTTGTTGAAATGAGCGTTGGCTTATTTGTAACAAGGAGAATGAGACTGGCAAAACAACACTATGGATAATTGGGCAGCATTTATTTGTACGTTAAAAATTGTACACATTTTAATTAATAGTCAATTTCAAAAACAGTGCTGGAACTGTATGCTGTGATCAAGGGAATATAGCAATTTTGTGAAAGACAGGGCAGGGGGCAGTGAGTGGCTAGAAGTACTTTTCAGGGTCTTATTAGTATGCTTTAGTGGCATGGAAAGATAGGCTGGCTCTACTTAGGAACATGCTGTTCTGCCATAAAAATGTCACCTAAAATAATGATACACTGCAGTCCTCTTCATAACTGTTGCTTAGCAGGTAATACAATGACATCTGTTTTGGACAGAAGGGTGCCCCGCCATCCTTGATTCAAAGATAGGTCTTGGTACCCTTTCATTTTAGTACACCTTCCTCCAGCTTCCTTCCACCAGCTCTTCATTCTGAACAAATATCCATCTTCCTTGCTTCCATCCATATCTAACTAACAAGTGCTTCTTCTTCTCACGCTAAACCGCTTTCTCTCTTAATATTGCCTTTGTGGTAACTAGAGCACCAGGAGGTTTATTAGGACATGCTACCCTTAGCATTTTATGTTTAGACAGTGCAAACATTAATGGATTCACCTGCAGTCCAACAGTATCTATAACCAGCAATATGAACCCTGAACTTTGAATCCTGCAACTATGTACAAGGGTCTATAATGCTAGATCATACAGCACCCTGTTTATGGGGTAGAGATAAATTTGGCTTGTTAGATCAATATACTGAAGACAGCTCATGTGAAAAGATGTACAGAAGATCATGCAGAATCATTGAGTTACAGTGCTGGGGCAGTTTTCGTGTCTAGGACAAAAATAGTGTCCCAAAAATAACAAGTGCCACTTGCTGCAGGGGTAGCATGTTTATTTAAAAATGGCCCTTCTGCTATTAGTAAAATTGTTGCACAGTGACCCCAAATTGGAATTTTATATTTAGCCCAGTATGGCATGGAGCCTATTATATCACAACAACTAAAACACATTGTAGTCCAATGGCCTGGAACATATAATTGTGCAGTAATTCCAGTATATAATGGCACAGTAATGCCCAGCATATAATAACCCAGTAATTGTACTATGAAATGTCAGTGGCCCCAAGCATAAGATGGAACTCAATCAAGTGATAACACATAGGCCTCCCAAACTATAAATGACATGCAGATTCCCAGTGTACATGCAACCTTTAAACTTTCTCACTGCTTTAATAACATGCCAAAGCTTTGATTTTTACAAAATTGTCATTTTATGTTCTGTCATCAGATGTCCTCGGTGAGCTAGGTTCCCACACATTCTCTAGCTTACTTCTCCTGTGCTCTACAATGCTGCAAATAATTTTTGTAGCCCATTTTTGTTAACAATCAAGCTGCAATCAGTTAGGATATAGTATCAGAACTGCTATGTGTGGACTACATCAGATATATAATATATAGAGTGTCTGAAATATGTTTGTATATGATTAGAGAATATTTAATCCTGCTTAGGCTACAAACACAAGTGCTGCCAACTAAAGCCTTTAATATGCATTGAAATTGCGCAGCATTCAAGTCTACCTTGGCTAAGTGTCAATAGGAGGTTTATTTTTAATATCGGGTTCAAGAATTTGGGCACAATATAAATAATGTACCAGAACTGTATGTACATGGATATTGTAATGTTCCAGGGACACAATTCTTTCACTTTTAAAGAATAACGACCACTGCTGTGCACACATTCAAGGTATGTTTGAATACAGCACATATTAAATCAATAGAGGGTATTATGGGTTCCCCATCACCTCTGATTAGTGCTCAAAAACAATGAGCAGTGGTATTGCTGCTCCAGAGCTTCTGGTCATGAAGAGCTGCTTTTTACTGCTGGAGCTATAAACACAGAATTTTGAACAACCCCTTTATTTTCTATTCTATCTGTTGTTAAGTCCGTATTACTTTCTAAAATGTATTAGATAAAAACTGATTCATTTTTCTAATAATTGAAACTGATGGGGCACAGTGCAGAGAAAGTTAAGGCCTTAGAGAATGAAGATGTAATTACTCTTTAGGTTTGATCTAAAGTTTTATTGTTCTGTTGTAGCCTTGTGTTTCCTGTTTACTTACAGGGTCTTGTCTTTATAGTGTGGGGCCCTTATTACTTAGTTGAATTGAGAGGGAATGAGAATAAAGCCTCCAGACTATACACAAACCAAGATGTTTGTGTGGGATACCTAAACTTAAGCACAAAGATCTGGCATATACAATTAATTTTTAACAGTTCATACTGTAATTAGTGATGGGTGAATTTATTCGGCTGCAACAAATTTGCGGCGAATACCAGTGATTCGCAAAATTCCGGGAAAATTTGGCACAGCAAAAATTTGCTGGCGTCTCGTTTTTGATGCGGATGTTATTTTTGGACATGGCGCCAGCGTTGAAAAAGTGGACACCGGAGTACGTTTTTTGGATACCGCCAATGGGCGCCGGTGTCAAAAACGAATGCCCATCACTATTCACAATAGGTTCTTATTGGATAATTTCACTATATACTTCCTGCCCTTTACAGTGCATCACAAGCATCTATAATAAACATACAATTATTTTAACTATGTCTCATGGCACATTGTATTTTACTTTAGAACAGTCTTTCAGTAATTATTCACCCCACGTGTGTACAGTTGGATTGAAGTAAAGGCTCTGTGCAGTCCATTCAAGTTATCCCACTCTCATTTAAACAAACCTGTTCTCTATAGACCACAAGAAAAAGTGTTCCCCAAACTGCTGTCACAAAGTGGGAAGTACAGAATTATCAAGAAGGCCATTGCTTGAATGCTTTAGTTCATGCAAAACAGAACCTGCCGATTCCCCTTTACCAAACTTTACCATTGCCATCTTTCACCTAGGCAGGTAGTGTTTTACTGGCATCTGCCAAAACCAGACTTTTCTGTCAGATTGCCAGATGGTGAAACTCCATTTATAACTCCAGAGGATGCATTTCCTACTGTTTCAGTTGTTGACCTTTGTAGCACTTCAGATGATTATTGGCATTGCTTTTAATGATGTTACGTTGGTTTGCCTCTAATCACCCATAAAACCCCACGCTCCCTTCCAATCGTTCTTCTGCAGATGTTGCTTCTAGAAACAGTTTGAAGCTGAGCAGTGAGTGTTCCAACTGAGGATATGTCATTTCAGACAGAGGATCCAGATGGTTGAAAATAACATAGTTACATTTAAAAATTTGTCCACCCCTGGACATAGCCATAGCCTTCAAACAATTATTGTAGCTGTCTTTTTAAAAATCTTTGTTTAGGATTTTTCTCCACTGTTCCTTGCAGTTTGCTTCTATTTCAGACAAATTCTTAGGTCATCTTGCAAGCATGTTTGACATCTACCTAAAATATTTAAAAAATATTTGTCCGTGGACTGTGAAGGCCATATAAAAATTAACTAACTGACTGACTTTCACCATTAACTTCCAGAATTCTTTTATATGCATATTAGAATACATTTGTTCCTTTGCCCATATATTATTTCCTATGGCCAGAGCATGAAAAAATACCTGTTAAATGAAAATACTAGAAGCTGATCAATCCAGGGATTGAAAGTGCATATAAGCTTACCACTTTCTCAGTGGTTCACTTGGAAATCATCATAATAGGCAGGTATCAATCTAGAATACCAAGGAGTAAAATTCAGGACCCCAAAAGGTGTAAATAGTAAAAAAAAAATTATTTCACATTATGTTAAAAAACAGCCTTGTGTTTTATGTCACCAAGGGACACACGAATTTATTCGAAATTCGATAAGCTGGACTTAGCAAAAGAAGCCTATATTATTGAATATTCGATAATTCGGTATTCAATGATCGAAGGGGCCAAATTTGTATATTCGAATATCCGAAAAAAATTGTACAATTGTAATTCGATCGAACTTCAATCCATTCATGTGAATTTTGTAAATTTGCCCCTTAATTATCGTCATCATGAACCTATTAAATGGATTGATGTCCGCCTATTACAATGATTTCTGAAAAAGAATATACCCCCCATGCTCATCAGTTGTCAGGATACTGAGACAGATTTACTAAAGGGGCGAAGTGACTAACTCTGGCGACAATTTGCCAGTGTTAATGCCCCGCAGGGACTTCACCAATTTTTATGGGCGCATATGTAACTTTGCTAGTGAAAGAGATAGACTCTATCGGTCATTCGAACTCTATCGTGCTGGCGAATAGACGTACTCCGCAAATTCACTACAATGCGAATTTTATTGAACGTTACCTTTTTCCCCAGACTTGCCTTCACCAGCTCAGACCAGGTGAAGTGCAATGGAGTGCATAGATCTTCCTCAATCTTCAGTAACTTACATCGTATTCCGTGAGTGTAAAAAACATCAAAGTTCAAAAAACACTGGTGTCTTTTCCTTTTTTCAGGGTTATAGGCAAATCATTTGCACATTTTATGTTTATAACACCCATACTCATTTAAAGTACTTGTGTGTTAAAATGCTCACAAACTGTTGGTCTGGTTTAAGTGTGTTCACTGCAGAGGTTGTGTTAAAGGGTTACTGTCATGGGAAAACATGTTTTTTTCAAAACGCATCAGTTACTAGTGCTGCTCCAGTAAACTTTTGAACTGAAATCAATTTCTCAAAAGGGCAAACAGGTTTTTTTTTTTATATTCTGCTTTGAAATCTGACATGGGGCTAGACATTTTGTCAATTTCCCAGCTGCTTCTGGTCATGTGACTTGTGCCAGCACCTTAGGAGGGAACTACTTTCTGGCAGGCTGTTGTTTTTTCTTCTCAATGCAACTGAATGGAATAGAGTGGGACATGGGTTTTTACTATTGAGTGCTGTTCTTAGATCTACGACTCAGCTGTTACCTTGTCAGGGAGCTGTTCTCTGGTTACCTTCCCATTGTTTTGTTATTAGGCTGCTGAGGGGGAAAAAAGGGAGGGGGTGATATCACTCCAAATTGCAGTACAGCAGTAAAGAGTGACTGAAGTTTATCAGAGCTCAAGTCACATTGGGGCAGCTGGGAAATTGACAAAATGTCTAACCCCATGTCAGATTTCAAAACTGAATATAAAAAAATATTTTTGCTCTTTTGGGAAATTGATTTCAATGCAGGATTCAGCTGGAGCGGCACTATTAACTGATGCATTAAAAAAAAAAAAAACACATTTTTTCTCATGACCATGTCCCTTTAACTAATCTTCACTTATGAAATCCATAAAATATGTGTCCAGATTATGTTTATGTTAACTAATGTGTGTTTTGATACAAAATTATACCATTGGCAGGTAGGTAGGAGATAAAATATATTGATGGGTTATAGATTTGATGTATTTTCTGGAAACCTATTTTTCAAAAGTATCCCATTTAAAAATTCTTTATTTTTTGTTAGTTTGTTCTTAACCTGTATTAAAAAGATGTTGCATGTGATTTTATCTAAGCTGGTATTAATTAATCCTTTTGATAAACAATATTCCTTGTTGTAGAGTGACTAAGGAAATGTTTAAAAAGGTGATTTTTCCATTCAAGTTGAGGGACATTTAATCTTCTGGAAAGGTGTTAATAAACAGAGATTGTTTTCATTATTGAAACACTTTAGTTGTCAGATCCTGGAAGTAACGAGCAGGCCAGTTACTACATGCCTTAACTCCAGCTGACATACTAGAACTCACTTTCCACAGAAAGGCTGTCCTGTGGAGGAGTATTTAATTCTAGTGAGACTGTTGGAAAGCTTTTTCTCAGCAGGGCACAGAGCAGGAAGGCTAAGTGACTGTGTGAGGAACTCCTGGAGGGGCTGGGGGTTTTGCCTCCCACTGCAAGGTGCAAAGGGATCCCATGACCAAGTGACTTACATAGTGGCCATACACTGAGAGATCCACTCATTTTGGCGACATCACCATTGAGGTGGGCGATATCGGGCTGATCCAATCGTGGGCCCTAGAGCCCAACAATCGGATCACAATGCAGGGGATACGAGCGGTAGGATCGTGGGACCCGCATCAACAAACAGATGTGGCCGTGATCCGATGGGATTTTTAATCCTGCCCGATTAACATCTGGACGACTTTCTTCGGAGGGCCCCATACACGGGCCGATAATCTGCCGATGGTAGGCCCGTGTATGGTCACCTTAAGAGTCTGCCAGTGATTGAGGAAAGCCAGGAGGCTGAGCAGTCCCCAAAAGAAGCATTTTGAGTACAAAGGTGGCTCATGATTTATTTGGTGTATACTGAAATGGTCCCCCTAGGTTTAAACTGCCTAAATGTGAAGAAAGTGTTGAAGATCCCACAAGCTTACAGTCTATTGGGTTTTTTAAGGTTTACATTAAATGCTCTGCAACACTCTACATTACAGAAAGACCTCTTATTTGGAAAACCCCAAGGTTTTGAGCCTTGCCACAAATCTGGGCCTGCTTAGGGGTTATTTTGGGATAGCTGACATTTTGCTGACATCATCTCAGCAGTTTTGTGACATTATTTAACATTCTGAATTCCCACTGATTTTTGTTAGAAAATGTTCTCCAACTTTCAGCATCTAAATTAAACTGATTCCTTTGGGCTAAAAAAAAAATCCAGATCTGCCCAAAAGTATGTTACTTAAAGAAAGTTACAGAAAAAAAACTTCAAACTGAATACATTTCAACAAAATGCAATTGTCAATCTAGATTGATTTTTTTTTTTAATGCTTTAATATTTATTACTGCTTGGTAAAATAATGTTTTACCAGTGGTAAATCAGCCACTAGTATTACACCCCTGTTATGTCAGGAAGAGTTGAGACTCATATTGGAAAACAATTCTGTAAGGTCTTCTATCCTGCTGTTGTCCCCAGCCCTCTGTGCTTAGTTTTTCAACACCTGTATACTATTTAAATTGCATTTGCTAACTATTGAGAAGCTTGTGTGAAGTAAAAAGATTTTATCATAAACCTAAACCATGCAAATAAATAAATGCAAGAAGGAAGAGCTCAAAGCTCTTTACAACTATTGGAGAAGCAATGGGGCAAACCCAGATTTGGGGCTCTTCCAGACGAGGAGATTGCAGGGAGATTTGTTGCCTGCGACAAATCGCCACGTGTTTGGGGCAACAAATCTCCCTGAATCTCTTCCCCCAGTCTTGCGCCCGCTAAAGTGTAAAGTCGCCTGCGCCTATTCACACGCAGCGCGGCGCTTTTGAAAATTGCTCGAAAATGTTGTTGCCCCAAACACGCAGTGATTTGTCGCAGGCAACAAATCTCCCTGCAATCTTCTCGTCTGGAAGAGCCCTTATAGTAATACACCTGAAGTCACTGTTTATGCTGGCAGTTGTAGTGGTGTCAGGAAAATATGGGGTTAATTTTAATCTAAGATTGTGCATCTTTATCCCTTTAAAAAGAAGCGCCAGCAATTTAAACCTTTTTTTAACATCCATCATAACATTATCTTTGCATGCTATTTATGATTTAACCATAATAGTATTTGCCCATTGCTTTCACATTGCCTATCTCATCCTCCATGCTCCTCTATGAGAGGGCTGCCATATTTGTGCAGCATTAGAATTCAAAACTCTGATGTGCTGAGAAGGGTCAGTCAAATGGTTAATGGCAACTTTTCAGAAAACATTTTTGCAAACATTTTTGCAAACTTGAGTTTACAAATAATGACATCATTAAGTAACAATAAAATGTCCAGTGCAATACCTTGATAAAGTGAGATATTCCATATTGTATAGATCACAGGCCCATATTCTTAAAGGAGACATTTTATGTAAAAAATAACAATGCATTTTACTCATTTACATATAGGACGAATGTGTTTAAAAAAGAAGTGTTTCAGGCTGATTTATTGAATATTTCTGCAAAAACCCTAATAATCCCTCACTTCTCTTCCACGTTCTGCTCCATGAATTCCCAGGCTGTGCAGAGGAGTCAGCGACACTCAGCTCACTTCACTGTATGACAGGAACCAATCAGCAACTAACATGACCTGATTGGGAACTGAAGCTTATCTTTGCCTCTGTGACTGCAGGGCTGTGATTGGCTGTCCCCCTCCTATTGTGCTTCTGGCACAGACCTTTAGGATGTGCCCACCTCTCATTTGAACCCAGAATAGGGACCAGTGAAAATCTATAGGGAGCTCCAATACAAGGTCTCTTTTTAAAGATAGTTTTAATTTATAGCACAATGTGAAATCAACACCAGATATTATTCATAATTGCCTCCAAAATGAGGGTTCCTTTTGTTTAGCTTATATGTCTCCTTTAACTTAAGAAATTAGCAAGGTAAGCACAATAAGACATTACCATTTTGGAAAAAAAATAGAAAAATGATTAAAAGCTAATGCCTTCAGCAAAGCTGTTTTTTTTTTTGTTTTTTTTAAAATATCAGACAAAGAGGAACCATAAGGTTCATTGAACTACAATTTTGAGCTAAAGCCTGTCAGAGAATGCTGGGGACTGTAGTTCATTATCTCCTGGAAACTGAAAGGTATATAATGTAGCTAGGGAAAACTGAGAAAATTCCACAGAAATGGAAAATGGTAAACAATAATGAAATCATAATTATACATTGTGTAAATGTATGTTTATTTTATAAACAAAAAAAGAGTAGAGATTGAAACATTTCAAATGTACATTAGTAGTGGTCTTGATATTTTAATAGGCCCTTAATTTCAGGCCTCCATCCAACACATACTGTATCCATGACGCATCTTGTTTAGGTTTGGAAAAATATTAGACTTCCAGCCAGACACAATGAATGTTATTACAATAGTACAGGTATGGGACCTGTTATCCAGAATGCACTGGACCTTGGGTTTTCTGGTAAAGGGATATTTCCATAATTTGGATCTTCTTACCTTAAGTCTACTAAAAAAGAATTAATAAACATTAAATAAACCAATAGATTGGGTTGTTTCCTAATAAGGATTAATCATATCTTCATTTGGATCAAGTACAATGTACTGTGTTATTAAAACAGAGAAAAAGGAAATCATTTTTAAAATTTTGAATTTTTTGGATAAAATGTCTATGGCAGACAGTCATCCCATAATTCGGAGCATTCTGGATAGTGGGTTTCCGGATAATGGATCCCTTACCTGTGCTAACATTTATAGAAGTCTCTAGTTTCTTAAGCAGACTCTAGCCCATTAAAATGCATCTGCTTTGATAGCCCATTATTAGACAATTAGAGGCAATGGGGTTCCTTTATAAACACTGGCCAATTTGGCCATGGGCAGCAACCAACCAATCAAATGCTGGCTTTTATCAACCAGTTGCAGAATGACAATGAAAGTCAAAATCTGATTGTTCTTCATGGGTTCATCTGTATACCGGCAAAGTAATACCCAGTAAGCATCTAAAAGTAGTGAGACAATTAAGAAATTATAGAACACTGATCCCTAGCATATAATTGCACAGTAGCCCCTTCATAATGTCACAGTAAATCTAAACACTTTAAAGAAATGACTTCGGGACCTCAATATATAAACCGTCAGTATATAAAAAAATAGTAACTAAGGTACAACAACATAACCTAATGACCTCCAGTATATACGCACACACTCGCCCACAAGCAGTGTGTTCATTGGCTGTAGCAGTATGCTCTTCAGTCCTCTTGTGTAGAGGGCCATGCATGTTGAATACAAAGTGAAAGAGCAATACATCTGTAGCCTGTAAATCTGAAAGTCTTTTATTTCTAAAATAAAGTAATTCCACTCAACCTTGTTTCTCCAATGTACAGATGTGCAGAGCTCATCCTAAACCTTTATTTCTGTTGAATTTTAATGAAAGTCTTTGAAGTGCAAGGGTTACCATTAGCCTCCCTGTCTGTGCTCTTAATCAAGTCTCTCCTTGTTATTCATACATCCAGTACATGTCCTTTAATTTCTCATCTGCCCACTTGTGCCAGTCTTATTCTGTTTAGGTTAAGAGCCAATAGTTTCATACTTCTAGTCTCAAATATTTTTCCTTACTCTTCACTTTGTTCTAGTTAATGTGTGGAGAATCCATTAAATCCTTCCTCCTTATCACCATAAAGCTTTTTGTTAGGAGCTCCTGTGAAACTGTGCTTCTCTGTTTCTCATCTGAGCTCATCTCTCCATCTCTCCGTTTTCCCCAAGACTATATTGAGTGGTGAGTCTCTGCAATCACGTGGTAGGAGAGGATGAGGGAGGGGGGGGGGATCCTCCGCAGTTTGCTGTTTGTTGGGTCTGAGACACACACAGTGTTGGAGAGAGCTGCAAGTCTATGTTTTTCCCTGGTTATGATAATCTAATACATTCTGCAACATACAGGATTTACCTTGTGCTCCCTTTGTTATTACATCTCTATTGTTTGCTATCACTGGAGAGATTTTTCATCTTTTATGCCTCTGTACCACTAACAAATCTGAGCTGATGTGCTGTCTGCAAGGCTGGAAATGGAAGTGTTGATGTTCTGTTTTTTCCCCTGGATATTTCAGTGCCTTTCAGTGCGGGCGGACTCAATCATTCACATTGGTAAGTAAGGACTGGGTGAATGGAATAATAATGTCCACTAAGGGAAAGGGGTTGGGTATCTAGATCCTAAAAAAAGAGGTGGCAGAGACTTTAACTGCTAATATATGATGTAGCTCTCTGCTGTAGCAGTGTCTGATGTAAAGTTGTATGGGGCAATGAGATAAAATTCTGTTGCTAACTGTATTGATGCACAAGGGCAATCTGAAATCCATAGAAATGATTGATAGTTTAGTGTGCGCTGCTGGTAGGATTATTGCAAACTTGCTTGCTTGTAACAAGGCAAAGCAGCACCCACAATACAGCAATGCTGAAGGTGTTGGACAGCATCATGAATTAGTTTAGTAGTAAAGGGTCAAGGGATATGACTTGCCACCTCATTAATGATGACACGTCGCATGCAAATAGATTTCTCAAAACAGGGCTGGAGCGCATCTCCCTGCTGTGTTTTGGATATTAATGAGAAAGACAAAGCAGAAAGCAGTGAGTGGACTTAAAACTTTTCATTTCTTAGCATGTTTTTGTGACACAGAAAGGAAAGGCTTCCTCTGGTTAGTAACATGCATAAAACTGTATGCAGTGCATGAAGGTATCCTGCATAACTGTTGCTTTCTGTATAACACATTAGCTCTATTGACGACAGGGGTGTAGCTATGGGGTCATGGACTCTGGGTTAACATTTTGGACCTTGACCCCACCCTTTTTGTGCACCTGTATCAAGCTTCCCTCATTTGTATATGCCCCATTGCCCATAGCTGTCTGCCTGACTGCCTTGCTTCCATCAGCATATAACTAGAAAATGCTTCTTCATCTCATATTAAGCAGCCCACTCTTTTATCCCTTGTTACAACACTCTACTGTGATTGAGCAGTAGCTCCAGGAGATTCATTAGGCCCTGCAATGCTAAGCTTTCTATGTTTACACAGACTGCAGGAGGGTCATGGGCATAGCTTGAAAGAAATATATGATTGCTGGGCACACTTTCTGTCCCACAAGCAGCAAGTGCCTCTAGCAGTATGCCTTTCAAGCACTGTGCATGGCCTTCCTGCTGTAGGTCATACAAAGTACCATACACATACAAATACAACTGCTTGTGGTCATTGTGGCTTTAGTAACTGAAACTAAAGCATGTCTTTCACGTAGAAGCTAAGGCCCTCCTGTACTTTGTCCCACTTTGTCTGCTGTGATTCAAGGGCTCAGTCCAGGTTTTATTGGCTTGGAGAGTAAAGGTAACATAGGTCCCCTGATGGGAAATAAAGCAGATGGAAGATCTAATCTGGGAGGGAGGGGTTGAGAGACAGTGCGAGATAAGCAGCCACAGATAAAAAGCATGTTTCTATAGAAAAGAGTGATGTGTTTGTGATTCTGTGTCCTAAGAATCTGCTCTAAAGACAGGGATGTGCCATGCTTTAGGCTGGGTGTAGGATAGTAGACACTCATGCCTTAATCCACGAGTAGGTGTTGTGAGCAAGCCCAGGCACACGGCATTGCAGATCTATTAAAATTAGACAGGAACAACTTTGTCCGCTGTGCTTTGTCTGCATGATCGCTTAGCTAGCAGTAGATTGGGATGTGTCTCCCAAGTGGATATAGTAACGTTCTGTCCAATGCTGCTTTGTGCTTTATTGCCCAATTTCACCCAAAGTAAAAACCTGTAATATTCACATTATGTGTTTATAGTGAGCTTTCTCACATCACAAGGGTGAAGGGGAGGGGTGAATCTGCTAATAAAATGCTGACTTGAATCTATCCATAGCAATTTTATTAGCATTCTTTAACAGAGAAGGTTGGATCCTCTTAAGATTTAATTAACATTCAATCTCCCTGAGTAACAGAGAATCACTTGGATGAGAGGCAAATAATCAGAGTATATATATATAAAGGAAAAATACATTTCTATTTGATTGAGAAACCTAAAAAGCAGCTCTGTCTGCATATGAGAGAACAAGTAGACTCAATCAGAGAAATGCTCCCTTTTTTTTCTAGCCTCAGCGTGTGATTTACTGATGGAGAGTGAAGATGCAGTGTTTAGTAAATGGCAGATCTGAGGCCACACTTCAATAAAATGACTGGGCCCAAGGGAGGTATTATACAATCATTAATAAAGTCAGCCACCTGCACAATACTTTTAATGAAAGAGGTATCCAGGGTCTCCCAAGCTAATTGCATATGTATCTAGGTGCTTAAGCAACAAGGTGGAGACAGTATTTTATTATCATGTTGGCTTTATTTACAGTGAAAGTAAAAAAAAAAAGATCAATATGTTGTATGCATTGTGAAATTCTAAATTTTAATGTTCATTAGTGTTATCTTTAAATCAATTTATAATGGCTACCATGTTTTGCTACTAAGGGAGATACTGTATTATACAGTCATTAATAAAGTCAGCCACCTGCACAATACTTTTAATGAAAGAGGTATCCAGGGTCTCCCAAGCTAATTGCATAGAAATCTAGGTGCTTAAGCAACTAGGTGCAGCCAGTATTTTATTATCATCTTGGCTTAATTTACAGTGAAAGTAAAAAAAAAAAAAAAAGATCAATATGTTGTATTCATTGTGGTTATTCTAAATGTTAATGTTCATTGGTGTTATCTTTAAATCAATTTATAATGGCTTCCATTTTTTGCTACTAAATGAATAGGAATTAACCAACCAGACAGTGCTTTTCTTTCTTGAATTCTTAACTGACTTGAAATGCTGTCTAAGGAGAAGCAGCTCACCTTGGCCTTTCAGAATGGAATTGGAATTTCAAAACTGAAAGTTAAGAGATTCTATACAAATGTGTAATATAGTGCAACAATGTGTAGTGTGAATGGTTGCTGTCCATGGTATTTAGACAAGCAGTGACTTTCAGAGATGCAGAATATGCTTCCATCTATCCAGCCCCAAACTTAGAGAAGTTGGGGAGGAATGCTATCCTAATGTAAAATGTCAATTGTAACAGACATCGGAGGAAAATTGCATCAAACATGTAAGTACTCAGAAGGTACATCAACTATATAAATGCATAATGTCAACACTATTGCAGAGATAAATCTACCATCTAAGCCCAGAAATTCATAAGAACAGGGCATTTCACTCATCAAAATACAGAAGTATAGAAATGATTGTGACTACCAATCCAATGCTAATATTTCTACTGCATAAATTGTGTCTTAACAGGTGCAATATTTGAAGAAAATGCTGTCAAAGACGATGAAATTTTCCAGCTGGCAGTGTCAGATTTAAGCCTGAATGACGACATATTACAGAGTGAGAAAATCACCTACTCCATCAAGTTTATAGAAGCCAATAACCCCTTCCAAGCAGTTCAAGAAGGTAGGACAGGTCTGAGCAACCTGTTGCACCAAGTACAGTACTCTCAGAGTGCATATCATTGATGTTTCAGATTAAACCTTGACCCTCTGGTCTATCCTCACTCCAAAAGATGGTTTGCCTCAGTGCAGCAATGCTGCAACTTCATCACAAATTCTTAAAAATAGTTTTGAATTACATTTTTTTATATTGATTTGACCTGTGCTAGGTCAATTGCAAATAAATCACTAGCACGTTTTATATGGTGCCCCCATGTAAAATTCTAGACACACTGTGCCATAGTAAAAATCTGTCTCCTGCAGAATAAGGAGTTTCATTGGATTGTATATCTGTTTAATGGCTGCGAACAGAAGTGTATTGACAAGTGTAGATGATGCTTTTATGTGGGTTCAGTTGGTTCATCTAAGGAGGTCAGCACAGCTGCAGATTTCAACACAGAAACACAGAGGAAATCCCAAATAAGGAAAGAGCTTGAGTGTGCAATACAGAGACAGCATTGTATTGCTCTTTCACTTGGCTGACAGCATGAGGTTGAAAGGCTTTTGTTCTGCCAAAGGTGGGCGCTGTGTTACAAGAAAAGACATAGCTCTGTCTAAAACATGACCCTGTACTCCCCGTCACTGATTTATTTTTTTATCACTTGAACGAAAGGGTTAAGGAAATTTTGACAGCAGCAATACCTACGCCTTTCCCAGTTTCAGTGCAGCAGAACTTAATGAATTACACAAAAAAGCCTATAAAATTGATTAGATACCGTTTTTGTGTCTCGTTATTGGAGACTTGTGCAATGAGCAAACAAGAGGATGATAAATCATGGAGAAATTCTTCATTGTTTCAGAGCAGAGAAGAAAAGGCAGGATATGCTTTGGCAAGCTGTTTCTGCTCAAAATGTAGAAAGGAGTGGTTCAAGGTTGTCTATTCAAATAGTGTTTAGCCTAATCCTGCCAATGTTTGGGATCCTGGATTCTGTGTGGACTAAAATATGTCTCAGTTTCTCCAACCATACTCCCACTGTTTTCATTTCACATGCTTTTAAGAAGTTGAAAAGGGTGAATGAACTTTTAATCAGAGGTAGACACAAATTAAAGGGGTGATTCACCTTTATGTATGTTGTAAAATGGCTAATTCTAAACAACTTTTCAATTGGCCTTTATTTTTTTATTTTTTTTTAATTATTTGCCTTTTTCTTCTGACTCTTTTCAGTTTTCAAATGGGGGTCACTGTCTAGAAAACAAATGCTCTTTAAGGCACCAGTTTTATTGTTATTGCTACTTTTTATTACTTATCTTTCTAGTTGCACTCTATTCATACTCCAATTCATTAATCCTTAATCAATGCATGGTTGGTAGGGTAATTTGGACACTAGCAGCCAGTATACACAAATAATAGAAAATGAAAACCAAATGCAAATGGTCTCAGAATATCACTCTCTTCATCATACTAAATATTCATTTAAATGTGAATAACTCATTTGAGAGCCAATGCCAGTGTATATTACTGGGCTGTAGTAAACTGTTTTTGCATACAGTACTTTATTTCCCAGAGCTAATTTTAATATATTCTAATATCTTCATGGTATGACATGTTCAACCTTGACCCTACACCTAATTCATATGTTTAAAATCAATAGTTTGAGTAATTATAACCTGCTTATACATCTAATCTAATTATCCAGTTATAAATACTACACGCAATATAGCAACAGAGTTGTGTTTCCTTGCATTAATCATGCACACATGGGTGTATGTGGCACTTGTACTTTCCTTATATTTATTACCTTGGAGTTTTCAGACACACATACAGTATACACACTTGGATTTGATGTTTTTCAGAGCCACAGAAGATAGCACCTATTTTAGCAGTTGGTTTGATTTTACAGTACCTTTTACAGTGTGTGCAATGTCACAGGCAGAGGGTTAAGCCCTTGCTCAGGCCCCCTTGCAATGAGAGGATGACAATGCCACAATATCTGATAGTGAGTGCTTTCATTCAGGAAAAACAAGGAGGAGGATGCTATTTTCATTGATTGTACACTATGTCCTGTCAGCACTAAGGTACTTTTGGAGTTAGTGAGACAGATGAGCATCATTTCTGCTGAACATCACTTTATTGAACAGCTTTACATCTGATTTTGCATTGCACTGGAAAAACAGCAGACAATACCACAGATAAGATTAAAGCAGATATTTGGATTCCTGCGGAAGCCAAGGATAATGAGTCATGCCAGCAACCATAAAATGGTGCTTTCATTCAGCCCTTAAAACCATTATGTAACTGAATGAAGTGATTTAATGTATGTCATGCAAGAGTCCAGCATATGGAACATGGACCCTTTTAGGGAAATGCATCTGAATACACTACCTGAGCTGTGTAGCACTGTCCTTGCATAATGAGGCCTGCCCTGCATCTTCTACCGTGCCTAGTGGATAGAACTCCTTGCATTTTGATGTGCTGTATATTGATTGCTTACGTCTTTAATTTATAGTTCTTCATTTTTGCTGCTAGAACTAGTATGTCATGCTTAAAGCCTTCTAGCAGTTGCTGAACTACAAATAATTTTCTGTGAAATGGGTGTTGTCTTTTAACAACAAAAGGATGTATGCAGCTTGGGCATACTAAGGTTATGTCTATTATTTGTCCTACAGGAATTGAAAGCCAATTGATACGCACAAATGCACTGTGTCTGCATATTCAGGATTTGCATAATCAGGACTTTCTATCTTTCTGATTTTATGGACTATGCTATGCTTTTAGTGGAAAACAATAGGTACTGTTACTGAAGTATGGTTGTTAGTACCAGAAACAGGATTCCTGCTCCTCTAGTGTTGTGGTACTACAACGCCCATCATGCTCTTCTAGCCTCAAGCTAATATCTGCCTGTGTCCCAGATTTGTACTGGAGACAAATCTGTTGCCTAACACTTCATGAGATAAGCCTTTGAAAATGTGACAGAATACTACATGAGGATAAATAGCAGATTTGACAGTGTTCTTCTATTACACATATTGTTGTCATTTTAATTGGAGAAACCTGGGCAATTTCCTCAGTTAAAAGGTCAAAAAAGGTTAAAAACATACATACGCATTGTTTTGATAGGGATATTTAACTTTAAACAAAGGGCTACATTCACTAACAAAAGTTGTGGTTTGTGGCTGATTTGATTCAAAATGATCCAAGACAATTTCAGGATGCCACTACCAAACCTATATGTTTTTACTTAGAAATTAATTAATTGTTTAGCGTGGGCACTATTTGCTCCCCCCACCCCATGAAGTGCCAGGATGGTCGTATGTAATATCTGTCATATACAGATGCAAACATGAGATCCTTGTCTTCATTATCCATTTTAAAGACCTCCAGTTCCACAGAATGCATTTTTGCTGTCCCAGTAATAATTTATAAATAGAAATCAATGGTTGCATTTTTGGGAGGAGAAGAGATGCTTATGCAGTGTCATAAAGCTAATGAAGATAAAGTAAATCTCTCTTTTAATTCTACCTTTCAGCAGCATGAATAATTATTGTCAGATATGACACACTAGAACGTCTTTGACATTGTATGTGAAAATAAATAAATTAGCCCTAGACCAGATTTTGTCCCTATTTAGAATCCCTTCAGATTTCAATTCACATCTAAAATTAGTTGTTTTTTTTCTATAAACCCAATAAAATAGCACATATAATGCAAGCCTTTAGATTTTGACATCTGACAACTTTATTCTGAATTTTATACAGAATTTTGTCCTTAAAGGGAAACTGTCATGGGAAAACATGTTTTTTTGTTTGTTTTTTTAAATGCATCAGTTAAAAGTGCTACTCCAGAAGACTTCTGCACTGAAATCCATTTCTCAAAAGAGCAAACAGTTTTTTTATATTCAGTTTTGAAATCTAACATGGGGCTAGCCATTTTGTAAATTTCCCAGCTGCCCCGGTCATGTGACTTGTGCCAGCACTTTCTGGCAGGCTGTTGTTTTTCCTTCTCAATGTAACTGAATAATATGCAGTGGGACATGGGTTTTACTATTGATTGCTGTCCTTAAATCTACCAGGCAGCTGTTATCTTGTGTCAGGGAGCTGTTCTCTGGTTACCTTCACATTGTTCTTTTGTTAGGCTGCTGGGTGGGGGAAAGGGAGGGGGTGATATCACTCCAACTTGCAGTACAGCAGTAAAGAGTGACTGAAGTTTATCAGAGCACAAGTCACATGACTTGGAGCAGCTGGGAAATTGACAAAATGTCAGATTTCAAAATGAAATATAAAAAAATTTGTTTGCTCTTTTGAGAAATTAACTGATGCATTTTGAATTTTTTTTCCCCATGACAGGATCCCTTTAACAGGTCTTGTCTGACAGAATTAGTGCAAGGTCATCTGCCTTGAGGTTGGAATTAATTTTGCGTATATGGTTGTAGATAGCTGTGACATGGTAATTCCATGTAGATGAAATTAAGCATTCCAAATTTAGCAAAATGGATTTTTGTACTATACTTTTCAATACATTGAATTTTAAATGACTGCCAGAAACCTGCCCCACTTTGCTTAGATTCTTTCTAGCAATTGTCATTTTAATGGTACAAGGGACAATTACATCATGTTCTGGATCCCAAAAATGCAAATGTTGTGCTAAGATTTCTGTGCTTTTGGGAGGGGTAGGTTGGTATAGACTGGGTTAGCAGATAGGAACCTGAAAGTTAAATTATTATGTCCTGTCAACTTTTGGTTACCAACTTCATAGATATTAAATTATTGTAGGTTAATTGCCTTGTGTATGACCCTTAAATAGGTGGGTGTTCATTTAGTTTATACAGATATAACTTTGGGCGAATTTAGGATTATGGCGCTCCTCACCTTGTTGGGGGTGGAAAGCACATACCTCCAACTAAAATATAGTGGCTTAAAGGGTAAATCTGACTTAACGTTGTTCTGTTTTTGACTGAAAGAAAAAGCACAATAATCATATAGTAGCTAAGCCAATGAGTCTGACTCAAGGAGGTGTGATATGATTCATATATTAGATTTTTATCACCTGGTGTGTATGCCTCAGACAACACATCAAATATACATTGTAAGCTTTAGGCTACAAGGACTCCTTCTGCCTGAAGAATTCTGCTATGTGCATGAAAAACCATCTATAATAATTTAAAGGTGCTTTAACTGCTTTCTGCTGCTATGTTATCTCTCTTCTTAACTGGAAAGACCACTACAGATTTTTACCAACCAGTTGGCACTTTTAGAGCCTAATAGCCGGCACAATGAATTATTGCTGAAAATAAGGTTGTTCTGTTTCAAAGTTGAAAAGTCTTGTATCAGGATAACAGGTTCCATACATCAAATTTGTTGCATTTCTCCATTACACCATGGAATCTTAAGCTGAACCACCATGATAAACTAGATTTTAACAGAACTTAATTCTTTAGAAGATTTCAGAGCGCAAGCAATAATATTTTTATGTTTAAATGTTGTCCAGTATTCTGACCCTCAGTACCCAGAAAACAATGACTGCTACATGTAATATGTCATCTGTAATTACCATGTGCAGTGCCACAATAAGAAGGCTGTATGCCTTGAGACTGCCTGCCCAGTTATCACTGTATGTTTTGCACATCATGGACAGATTATCTATTTAATATCAATATATATATATATGAAAGTATATATAGATGTGATTTTTATGTAGTCAGTATGGCTGTGAATATGGAGTGAGATTTAGTTGTTTAAATGAGGAATAGATTAACTGTGGACATCCAGCTGTTGCTTTGCTTCATCTCACTGCATAGCATATAAAACCATTTCATATACTGAAACCTTCAATGAAGATGGCGATATTATTTGGAAAGACTAGAACTTTAAGCTGGGGGGGATTATGAATAAGAATTCTTCCATTACTTATGATAAATAAAATTCCCAACTGACACAATGGCTACAAAAAGGCTATTTTTGCCCACTTGGGGATGTTATAATAAAGAGTATTAATAATAATATAAAATATAAAAAAATTATACTCTAGCTTTTGTGGTAAAGAATTTTAAAATTACTGCATCTGGTAAATGTAAATACAGCTTTTGTTCATGAATGGAAATATGTGGGAAAAATGTTCTATGAGTCAAATACATTGTACATGTATGAGCAGTGCCGGAACTAGGGGTAGGCAGAAGAGGCAACTGGATAGGGCGCAATGGAAAGGGGGTGCTGGGCAGGTACTGGACTTCTGCTTACCCCTAGTCCTTGTTCGCTGCTCACCCCTCCAGCACCTATCTGCCTCCATCCCCTCTAAAACTCTCTCCTTCCTTCCGGCAATCTCCCCTCCGGCATTTTCACCCTGCCTCCCTTCCTTTTTGGCGCTTTCGCCCTGCCTCCCTCCCCTCTGGTGCATGTGCGCTCTGAATTACTAGAATGCCATCATGGAGTCCATTTGATTTTCTTGTCCTCTCTAAAAGTAAAACAATACCTTGTACTTGATGGAAACTAAGCTCCATAAATATTGGTGGCAAGACTTAAGGCATGGTGATTTTGGAAAAGATCTTTTCTTTCAAACCCCAGCTCCCAAGATTTCTGGATATTAGATCATAAAAAAATATAGAGATTACATTTCACTGCAAAGGTTAACAAGTACTTTTTTCCTATTTGTATTGGCTAATTAAACTATTAAGAGGCATGACAAACGATTATTTTTCTATTGCTTTATTTATCTAGTTTATATGAAGAGATTAAGGGGGCTCTCTTTTAACCTTGCATAAACTGACATTTATCACTTAGATTTGCTGGCATACACCAACAATTTGCTAGCATTTTCCTTGAAGGTTTAAGGATTTAGTGGCTTTGAAATGTTTCTTGTTCTTTCAGAATAACAAATATTATATTTATGAATATGTTAAATAACAAGATAGAGTGTTATCTTATTTTATTTTATACACAATGATTTCCCTCTATAGAGTATTAGAAGAATGGCCAGTGTACAGGCTGGTCACATTCTAACTATTTACCATTTAAACTCTCCCATATAAAATGTTGTGTGAATTCTGTGGCTATTTACACTGTAACCAAAAAAAAAAAAAGTGATCCTTTATGTTTATTTTGATTTGTTAATGATCATTGATTACTAATTTGTAAAAGGTCTTAGAGGTTGTAATTTATTTTTCTGCATTTCTAACAAGTGAAACAAGTAATCCATCCTAAATTAAGATAACATGGCTCTACAATTTAATTACAGGTAGGAGGTCCATTATCTGGAAACTGATTATCCAGTTTAATGTTAAGATATGGAAATCCAAATTACAGAAAGATCCCTTATCTGGAAAAGCCCAGGTCCAGAGCATTCTGGATAACAGGTCCTACACATGTACATGTTAAAATGCCCATGTCACTTGTCATGACTTCTGGTAACCATATTCTGCTTAGAATATTGCACCTATATGCATATTCTGTCAACGAATTGCAGTTATCTGGAAAAAGGTAATAACAAGCTCAGCAATCAATTTGAAAAAAAAAAAAAGTAATGCTTTTAAGCCAATATTTACATGATACCTCAATAACCTTTTCAGCACTGGAATGATTAGAAATTTTCATTCTGAATAAAATATGTATTTTATCAATACAGAAATCTTTGCCATTCACACCATCAAGATATGCTCCTCAAAATGTTCAAATCCTTGGTACCCACAGTTGTCCATGGCTCTTAATTAGAGCAGAGCCTTGATTTGGTGTGAATCTCAGGGATATATGTGTGACTTTTCATTATATAATGATGTATGCGATTTGGATTCATGTGAACTGAGCAATGAAATGAATCTCAGCACCATGGGCACCTTGTCCAAATTCTTATTTACCTTTCCCACTCATACTGCTGCACAGACTCAAGTGATCTGAAATTTGGACTGGCTCTCAATTATAGAGCATGCTTGCTGTAGTTATGAACACAACAAGCTCTTTATCTCAATTTTCAAATACTTGATCAATTGCAAGAACTTGTTGCTCTAGGAAAACCTTTACCCAGTGTAAGGAAGAAGGTCAAGCTGGCTGTCACAATTAGCATAAAAGTTTATTTTAAAGTATCTAGAATTCCCTTTGCCCGAAAAAGACTTAGAGGGTTTCATATAAAAGCAAGCACCACAACGTGTTACTCCACATCTGTAACATCCCTTCACCTCTAGCCAATGTGTAGGTCTGGGTGGCCTCGAAACCGCAAAAAGGCTGGGAGACAACATAGCTTGTGGCACCCAGTATGTTGTCTACCTTATCACTTGCCATTGTGGCAAACAATATATAGGCAAAACGATAAGACCAGTTAGGAAACGTATTGCGGAACATTTAAACTGTGTAGCTCGTCAAGATTCACGTTCTGCAGTTGCTTTACATTTACTTGAACATCATGAAAGGAAGCTGTGTATTTCCTTTCAAATTATAGACAGGGTAACCCCCGGTCTCCGGAAAGGGGATATAGAACTCTCACTCCTTAGAAAGGAAGCCTTTTGGATTTATAAATTATGTACGATCAATCCTGCTGGTCTCAATAGGGAGTGGGAACTGAATTGTTTCATTGATTGAACTTTTTTGGATTAGGCAGTATTAACATTCATAGAGTAGATTATACTACAGTACATTATATATATGTATATATACGCCCCTAAGTGTTCCCACCCAGTGGACAGATGCATATATTACCCATACACCAATTGTTGGTTTCCTACAATTTCTCTCCAAATTTGCAAATCTGTAGTAGATTCCAGCCTTATATATATATATATATATATATATATATATATTTAGTTTCAGTTTATTTTTGTCTCAATATGGTTTAATGCACATTACCATTGGCAACATTGTTATCTCATTACATTGAATGACTTGCGCTTTATGGTTTGATTGTTACACACCATAAATATATTTATTGTTCATTTTAAATTGTGGTATTGGCAACATTGTTAAATTATTATATGATCTGAGATATTTGGCTTGATAAGCATCTATGCGTGACCTTTTTAAAGTGGTGTATCATTTCATTTATTAGGTGTAGGCTATATAAGCTCTTTCCCTGCAGGGGGCGCACAGGCTTCTGATGAAGTGACGAACTAGGTCACGAAACGTGTCAAGCCGCGTCTCCCTGCACGCAAACTTTTTAATGTGAAGCAATAAAGAATTTTCATTTTAACGCTTGGTTCCACCGCGGATTTGTTCACCAGCCCTGTTCCTATTTTTGCGCTCTCTTTCCATACCTCTATCTTGCATACAGTCATATATGTTGCATACTGTATATAGTCATATCTGTTTTTCCCCTTAGGAGAGAGATGCTTCTGTATACACTAAAATATTTTACATTTAACATACAGGTTAATTTTTTAGTCAACATTAAAATGCAGTATCAGACTTCTAGATCTGAAAAATGTATGCATATTTTAAGAAGATTAGAAGAATTAATGAATTAAACATGTTTTTAAAGTGACAAAACATTGCTTATGTGAGACAGGGCATGAGTGAGCATTCATGTACACAGGAGAGTTCATCATTGCTCATAACTTCATACAAATGACAACACACTTGATCAAAACTTTAGGGTTTATGTAGTATTAGTGACAAATATCAATTACACCATAGCACACAATCCAGAGTAACATTTAGGGGCATATTTACTAAGAGTCGAAGTGAAATCGAGGGAATTTTTGAAGTAAAAAAATTTGAAATTCAAAGTAATTTTTTCGATACTTCGACCATCGAATAGGTTACTATGACTTCGACTTTGATTTGAAAATTTGACCAGTTGATAATTGAAATACTGTCTCTTTAAAAAAACTTCGACTTCAATACTTCGCCATATTAAACCTGCCGAAGTCCTATGTTAGCCTATGGGGACCTTCTAGGGCATTTATTTTAGTCGAAGTAAAATTGTTCGATCATATGCTAAAATAGTTCGAATCGATAGATTTGAACGATTTTAGCTTACGATCGAATAATTTTTCTTCGATAGCAGGATAGCCAGATATGTGGAAAAATACTTCGACTTCGATATTCGAAGTATTTCAATTCGATGGTTGAATTATGAAATATTTTCCTCTTCGAAATTCAAGCCTTAGTAAATCAGCACCTTACTTTTCACCTATTCTGTCCAAGTGCCAAATGTCACCAGTTCCCCTGCACAGCCTGAAAAAGGAGGACGCAGGAAGAGGAACAGATGAGCAGAATGAATAGTGTTTTGGAAGAAATTATCAATAAATTAGCGTGAAACAAATATTTTTATGCACATTCTTTCAAGAGTATAATTCATGGCACATTCTTATTTATACATCTCCTTTAATACTTTACCAGGTAACTTACTTAAGATTGTAAGCTCTTTAAGGCAGGGACCTTCTTCTAACTGTGTTTCTTACCACATGCAACTTAATTTCTATATATTTATACTTTTATTTCTATATCTAATATGCAAATAATGTTTCTGCTCTCTATGACAGCCTAAAGCTGGCCATAGACCGGTAGAAAAAGCTGCCGATATCGGTAGTTTTAGACCATTTTGACAGCTTATCTACCCGTGTATGGGGGCTTCCGACTGGTCTTCCCGATCGATATCTGGCCACGATATCAATCGGGAAGGTTTGATTTTAACATGACCAACCCGTCAGAAGCCCATTGCCCTCGTCGTAATCTGATCGGCCATAGGGCTGAATGTTCGGATTACCCCCATATAGCCCTGCCATTAGTGGCATATCGGGGAAAGATCTGCTCATTTGGTGATGTTGCCAAATGAGTGGATCCTTGCATTTATGGCCAGCTTAAAACTGACAACAATTTTACATTAAGTTGATTTTTTTAACCATTTTTAAAGATTTTTAACCAGTTTTCAAGGATTAAGCTAATTGTTCCATATTTCCTCCAATAGCCATGGACTAGAGTTGACAGAATTCCCATTAAACATACTAAAAGGTGCCTTTACAAACAAAGCTTCCTCACTTTGCTCTGTCAGTTGCACATTCATATGGGTCATCTTCAGTTTTATCAACCAAAAAGAAGTATCATATGATTTTGCTCAATAAATGATCAAAGTTCAATCGAATTCGATCGAATGCCGATCGTACAAATTTTTCGTGAAATCAGAATGCAAATTTGGCCTCTTCAAATATAGAATATCAAATAGATTGAATAGATCGAATGATCAGATATTCGATCATTCCATGATCGAAGGAATTAAAATTTTAAAGTTATTCGACTGCCTACTTCGCCAGATTGAACCTACTGAATTGTAATAGAAGACTATGGGAAGCTCCCCATAGGCTTCTGAGGCTAAGTCCTGCTTGAATACCATTCGTACGATCAGAGCGTTCGATCATATGAATCATACCAATTTTTTTGAGTTCAGAACCATTGATTTATTGACCCACTGATTTTAAACTTGTATGTAGTTATATAAACTATCCCTAAATATGTAGCACTTGAAGTAGAAGTTTGTTCTCAAATCATTGCTTTCTGACTGTGCACAGCATGATGCTGGTAGTCAAGGGATCCCCTGTAAGTGCAGATTTTCTCACCAGCTTGCTGCTGTTAAAAGCTTTTGCCCAGTGGGGTAAGATCGCTAACAATATACATTCTTGTGCCTTGTTCGATGAAAACAGGAGTTATGTAGGAATGCCAATGAGAGACAAATAGCATGGTTGGGAATTCTATTTGCCAATCACATATATGTTTAAAACTGTGTTAAAAAACATGTTTCAGACTGAAAGCATGAAATGGGTTTTCTATATTTCAAGTATACAGTACTTGTATTTATACTGGTATATAAAAGATCAAGATGCATTTATATCAATAGGCAAGTACAGCAGATAAAAAAACAGGCATTTAATTCCAAAATATGCTCACTTCTCAGGAATCTTTTCAGTTCATGTATTCAGTAGCAATTTAAAACTGAGCAGGAAGAGAAGCTGAGAAAGGCCCATAGTTCTGATTTATTGTATTTAGAAATGTACAGCTTGTTTTATTTTTTGTGTGCTGTTAAACTCATCAGATAATCTTTGACACACACAAATATGCAGTTTTAAAGAGATTTTGTGTGGTAGTCACAAATTTCAAGTCAATGATACTACAAAACACCATGGTTAAAAATCCAATGTTTTAATAATGGATTGTCAAGGGAAACATAGGTTGAATAAGCACATTCCATGTTATATATATATATATATATATATATATATATATATATATATATATATATATAAATAAAAGACCAGCAACACTGGGAATTCTGCAGTGATCAAATTATTATATTTGTATGCATTACCAACGTGACTCAAGAAAGGTCCCTTGAAAAACATCATGTCGGTAATGCATACAAATATAATAATTTGGTCACTTCAGGATTCCCAGTGTTGCTGGTCTTTCTTTCTTTCTTTCTTTCTATATGGATTTGTTTACCGTGCACCTGGGTTACACATACAAGTTTTAGTGCTGTTTTGTACTATAATATATATATGTGTGTTCTCCTCTCCAGCTTTATCTCAAAAACTAAATGAATAATTAAAGGGAAAATATCCCCCTTTTTGACATTGAATACATTAGTTTGGGTTTATGTAGAAAAGATGCAAAACACTCACAAAAAACATAAATGTATTTTTTCTATACAGACACACCTGGTTCCACATATTGAAAGGAAATCGTGATACTCTGATGTACCATTTTGTAAAAACCCTTAGGTTCATAGATTAATGCCACCTCTATTACCTTGTTCTAATGTAAATTGATGGATTCTTGGACTTCATACTCACATCACAATTAAACAAAACAAGGAAGGGATTACATTACACTGTGACCTAAATGTGAGTGGGAATCTTATCCCTGACCAGAGAGAGACTCTTATGGTTGCCTTTTTATCAGTGAAATCAGGTATGCCTGTGTAAAAAGAAAAGAAAATGACATTTAATTCTGGCGGCCATATGAGGGGGTTATGAAATAAGAGGCACTAAGTTTGGCCATGGAGTAGTAACCCATAACAGGAGTAGGTAGTATTTACTGGTCACCTGTTGAAAAGCAAAGATCCGAATGGTTGCTAGCTTAGTGCTTTTTATTACATATGGGGGTACTGTTTATGCATGTTTCTACATGAGACCTATGAGCTCAAGCTAAAAAGCATCCACTATCATTTGGGTGCATGCTTATATCAGTGACAGTTCCCCTTTAAACTCCAAGTACATTTCAAGAATCTCCTTTCAGTCCTATAATGATCTCTTCAAATCCTTTGAATACCAAGATTGCGTCCCTTGTTCTAGTTTATTTTCTCCTACCAAAATGCTCTTTTCAGCAGTCGGTGATCGGCACAAATTAGCAAACAATTAAAAGATCAACTGTTCCATTGCTATTCACACACACCCTATTCTTGAACAATTTCAATAGACAGGTTAAGGAGAGATAGAAATGTGAAAAAATCCTTAAATAAATAGAAAGTATTTAAATCTATTGTTGCTTGTTCATAGACTAGCTTTATATATTAGGCAAACATACTAGCATACTCTCGAAGGGCGACAATAGCCAACATGTTAAAGCTTAAAGGTTAAATTCAAACACTACATGTTTAAAAGAATAGTTACCATAGCTACAGACTAAGCGGATGCAGGGACAAATCCAATAGAGTTATATGCTGTGAGAATTCCATCCAGTTGTGATGATGGTGAGATATTGTGCTCTCTCCTGTTTGTATTGCTGCATCTATATATGCCTTCGTGCTGTTTCAAATTCTGGGAAAGATATTTTTTTATAAATATATAAGAGATAAAGATAAAAGATAATGACAGAAAGGAACGCATGTCACCTTTTAGAAAATTAAAACTTAATACAATGCAGGCTTTACATATCCAGTCTGCTAAACCTGACATAAAACCCAACCTGTTTTACTGGTGTTTCAGTGTAATAATATTAATATTGTCTGTAGAAAAAAATGTGAAATTTCTAATATGCTAAGAAGGAGGAATGTATTACACTGTGTAGTAACAGATTATATTGCCCCCCTGGCATCAGAGAACAGGATTCCCTAGTCTTGTTGTATCAAGTTTCTAAATCTTTATTAATTCAGCACTTCAGTCACTTTAGAGCTAGATCTAGTTCCCCCAAGACATGAATTTCATGATGGGAATTATTTCAGTTGAGTCAAATTTTAATCAAAACCTATCACAGCCGATAATGTTCCATGTAGTAGGATGGGATGCAATATGCTGTTTGTAGTGTCAAGCAAGGAAAATAAAAAATAAATATATAAAAAGTCACATTGTTTACAAAGCCCACCAGAATGACAATAAAACAAGTAAAGGTACATAGGTATGATCAGTGCACAGCTAGTACATTTTTGCAATAAAACTGGGAGAACCATGAAAAAAAGAATATTTTTTTTTAGAAAATAACAATAACAAATACATTTATAGGAATGGCAATGTACTAAATACCACATCCTTAAAATGTTATCATTATCCTTTATTTACAAAGCACCAATATATTGAAGTGTTTCACAGAGAATATATAACCATTCACACCAGCGTCTGTCCTAGTGGAGCTTACAGTCTAATATCTCCACCACATGCACCAAAAATGTTAGTGTCCTGATTGCAATCAAATCTAGGACCCCAGTGGTCCTTTAAATGGAATTGTAATCCAGGATTGATTGCACTTAATTCATCTTCTTTTTCCATAAAAGACTGACAGAGCTCTATGTGATGAATTTAATATGAAAATGTTGAAACCATATAAATGTGAATTAGCTGTGGGACATAGCACATACTGAGCGTGTGAAATATTTATGATGTATTCTCTTCAGTGCTGTAATTTTCTCCTTAAAAATAGGCAAACTGTCTCTTCTATATACTATCTTTGTTTTCTGATGCATGCAAAAAGTATTCGATTGTAGAATGTCACTAAGAAAATGCTTAATTCTTCGTTATATATGTGATGCATTATTTAAGGCCAACTTTAATTAATTTACACTGAATTTTATGTTCTCCCTTTCGTCACTATATAACTGGACTCACTTGATAGCCACTTGCATGTTATTTATTTTGATACTCTAATGTCCTCTTTAAATGCAATTTTTTCAGTAGAGCTAATTGAGACTGGTAACAATCAAATGCTTCTTTCGAGTCAGTAAATAGAAGAACCATTAAACGAGGACTCTCTACATTTAACTGAATAATCAATATCATTATATTTTATAATGCATCCTAAATATATTGTTGTCATCATTAACATTATTGTTGTTCATTATATATATTAATTGGAGCCATCAGTATACATTTATCATTCATTTGAATATCTGATAATAATTTATAAGTGCTAATGTTATTCATACTGTTATTGTGTCTGTTCTATGAAATGCGACTGCCCCTTCCTTCCCACTTACAGAGTTGTGCTTATTTGAATTTATAAGGTTTATTTTTAATATAAGCATGTGCTTCTAGTTACCTTGCGAGCAGACATATAGGAAAGATTATACATAAACATTAGCATATTCTGCAATCATGTTTGCCTGATGTCTTGGAATTTCAATCCCCACCTATGCTGGCTTATAAGCGAGCGAAAAATCTTAAGGACAGGCTGATTAAGGCAGACATAGGGAGTTGTAAGATGCAGACCACTCGTTTTCTTAGTAAACCAAAATTCGGAACTTTCCCATGTCTGAACTGTTCACAATGTATTTCAGTTAACAAGGGGGGATATTTTTTCCATCCACATTCAGGCAAAAAATATGATATCAGACAATATTATACTTGTGAATCGTCATTTGTCATATATTTACTGAAATGTCCTTGTGGACTTTTATATATAGGTGAGACAACACAAAAAATCAAGGATAGAATATCTAAACACAAGTCGACTATACGAAAAGGATTAACAGCATTACCTATATCAGTACATTTCAAACAAGCCAAACATACAGTGAGCCAGTTGAGATTTCAGGTAATAGACTCAGTCGGACCACTTAGAAGAGGGGGCGATAGGTTACAACAATTACATAGGTTAGAGATGCAATGGATCCATAGATTGGATACAGTTTGGCCGAAAGGATTAAACAGAGAGTACACACCTGCTATGTTTATCTGTTAGTAGGAAGTAGACGATGAATACGTAATGGTTTTAAGAATTCATAATGATTTTCTTTTTTAAGATTATTGAATGAGGTTTTGGAAATGGATAACTATGAGTGCCGTTTTATCTCCGAATAGGGGAATGCAGAACCAACTGATTTAATTGGCATAAAAAAAATTTAACATGTGCATCTTGAACTCCTTCAGTTTCCTTTTTAAGATATTAGGGAGAATATGTGTAATTAGTCTTTTGATTTTGTGAATAGATCACTTGGACAGTAGTCAGGCATCACATAGACTCACAGTACAATCAATTGGCTTATATGTAAATTAATTTTAATGAATTTTAAGCACAGAGAAACTATGGTTATTATGATCACATTTGATGGACAATTTGGATTACAACAGATAAATAATTGACACTTTTATGGTCACTTTTAATGAATGACACTATGTATTTGTATGATCACTTTTAAATGATAATATGTAATTAAACTGATAAAGAATGATATTGTAAACTAATTGACACAATTGTCACCACCCACATTCCCCTGACCTCTCCACGCCCTCACTGATAGCTATTTAGCACAGAGTGTTACGTATGATCACAGGCTTGATAAAGGGTCCTGCGAGGCCCGAAACGTTGCCTTGTCTACTTGATGTTTTAGCCAATAAACACTATGCAGTGCTGTGGACTAGTATATTGATTTTTAACCCGTGGCAGTTTGGGTGAATCACTGCAGAAGCACCTGAGTCGCAAAGGGGGATACAGAGGTGAGCACTCCAAATTTGTGTGGTTCTAGTTACCTTGTTGTGAACATATTTAAAAAAAATGTATGTAATGTAGGTAATAAAAGTCAGTAACAGAAAAAATATTCACAATGGGAAAAGTTATGCCTTTGTGCGAACAAATTTGCCTTTACGCAAATTTATTATAGCTTTTGTAAACCCAGAAACTGTTTAATGACCACTTCCAACAGGGGACGTATGTTTGCGAATTTTATAGTTTTTGCGCCAGTGCGCAGTGAATGTAATAAAACTTCTTACTGAAAAAGTTATGTTAGCTCCAAAAGATTACAATACCTTCAAGCCCTTCTTAAAAGTGTGCTAAGAAATAACAGTTAAAGGAAGAGTATTACATTGCAAAATGTTAATTTTTATTCTTATTTGCACAAATTGTTTTGCTCTTTTAGACTTATTACATTCCCCCCAATAGTCTGTTCACAGATCAGAACAGAGATACAGTGCCAGCTCCCTCTGTCACAATAAACCAGACCAAGTTTTGTTTAGCCAATGTTTTACAATGTGGAAGGTGTGCAAAGTGCAAGCTTAATCCACCATGCTTTTGCTTGGAACATAATTTTTTCACTTAGAGAACCGACTGAAGGATAGATTACAGAGAGTGCTGCTGAATGAAACATTTTCTAATTGTACCAGTGTTATTAGTGGAGTACTGTGGGATTCTGTACTTGGTCTTTTGCCACTTTGAAGAGTGATTTGACTATATTGTAAAACTGGGCAGAAAAATTGAAAATGAGGTTCAATGTTGATAAATGCAAGGTTATGCCCTTTGGCAAAAATAATATAAATGCAAAGTTATACACTGGAGCAGATTATTATGTGGTGTACAAAATGGCGAAATAATTACACTAGGCATTACATGCATGAACTACATAAAAATGGTATAATTGTTTTACATCCTTTTTTCTTGAGCAACTTCCATGGGAACTTATTTACAAAGATTTAAAATAACAGCTGCAAATCTGCCATTTGCATGGTGTAAAATATCACACACCTTGATCATTTATATCTTTTTTATATATTGATAAATTAAATATTGATTTAATTTGGGGATTTCTTGTGGATAAACTATGTAACTCTAAGCGTTGTTATAAAATGGCTACTAAAGCAAGTAAAGAACTGTTTTGCATAAAAAGGACATTAACTCAAGGGATGAAAGCATCATTCTACCTCTTTATAGGTCACTGGTAAGGCCACAACTAAAGTATGCAGTGCAGTTTTGGGCTCCAGTCCTTAAGAACAATATTAATGAGCTGGAGAGATTGTAGAGACGGGCAACTAAACTGGTAAAAGCAATGGAGCATTTAGATATGAAGGTAGACTTCAAGGGAACAAATGGGAGGGATCATGATTCCTCTTTACAAGTACATTAGAAGACATTATAGACAAATGGCAGGGGAATTGTATTTCCCAATTTCCATAGGTAAGATCAATGGCAAGAGAGACCCCTTTAGAACTGAGGAACGGAGCTTTCATTTTAAGCAGAGTTGGTGGGTCTTCACAGTGATTTTGTGATGTTATGATTGCAGATTCTATTAAAGAGTAGCTTCTAGCTTTTCTTGAATGAGCATAATCAGTGATGGGTGAATTTATTCATGAGGCACGAATTCCTGCGATTCGCCACCGGCAAATAAATTTGTGAAAATTTGCCTGCCATCAAAAAAACGAAACTCGCGTCAAAAAAAAAAAAAAGCGACGTGTGACGAAAGTCTTTTTTTCAACCCAACTTTACTATGTAACTTTGCACGCTACCTTCCATGCTAAGGTGAATCATAACAGGTCTCTCTGCTCTGTAACATTGCAGCCACCCCATGAATGAGGGAGGCTTGATAAAGGGAACTGCCTCGCACCTGCAAAATAATGTGATCTGCACCTTACAGCTAATTTGTTTATCTGCTGCAATATATAGTGTACAACCATACCCTGGGAAAAATGCTCCCAAATTAGCACTAAGGGGGCACATACAATTCCATATAGCACATAAAAAGAATTCTTCTTACAAAGGCTTACAGTTTAAAAGCAGCAGGGATAAATATGACACTAGGTTTAAAGTTATGGTACAGGGAAATCTATGTTGCAGAAATTGCAGGCTGGCCATTAAGTTAATGGCTGGTAAATGGAGATACAAGAAGTATATAATGGATTTAAAGCTTACAAAGGCTTTTAATTTCTACACAATGCAAAACACACAAGCTATTAGTAGAATGACAATTATTTTTGTAAATGTTCTCTTCTTGAACATTATTTTATCTTGCCTCATGGAAGCTTCGTGTAATTTTTGTATTGTGTTTTTCAAAAGCAAGCATCCTTTAATGTGCATTAGAGTACATCTGTGCAAAACCCACTTGTAACCTTTATTATTATTGATCCCTGCTGAGTCATACCTGCAAAATACTCTATGATTATGAATTTGTATTTCCGTGCCAACCCATTAGATATCTAAAAAGTCAGGTCATGGCTAATGAGGCCAAGGGTGGTAGAAGAAAGGCTGCAGTCTGTTACTGTTGTCAGTTTTACATTGGAGGAAAGACATAGATAAGGAGACTAATCATCCATGTACAGGGATCTGTTAATAGCTTTTTATTGGACTGACATGTAGAATAAATAAGGCAATGTAATAGGGTGAACAAGCTTTCAACACTACAGTTCTGTCTTCATCGGATGTAATATCAGGCCTATTTTATGAGGTATTTTAACTGTATATTATATAGAAATTTTTTATTTCATACAAGCTTTCTAAATACGGTAATTAAAAATTAGCATGAAGAGAAGCCTGTAGCTCTTTAATATATATTGTTTTTGCATTTAATATCAACATTCTAAATGCTGGGATAAAAAATTAGGATCATGATTTAGATAAACAGATGGAAACAATAGAATTCTACTTGTTTCTTACGAATCAGCACTAACAATGGCCGATGTGAAGGGCACCAGATCAAAAGTTTCCATCCAGCCCAATCGACCAGCTGACAGATATCAAAGTCTTCTGCAGATATTGGTCATCTCGGTTCCCACCATACACGCACCGAATATCGTACGAAAATTCTGTGTGTCTATGGCCACCTTTTGGCACTGGAAGCAATGTAATGAATAATATTTGAATTTAGCATAGCAATTGAAGCACCATGTATCTAGCAGTAACAGATTTTTAGAAGCAAATAATTGTATGTGTTTCTTCTGCATTGATTTAGGGGGCAAATTTGTTACAATCAAGCTGACAGTGTCACGGTTGGCACCCTAAACTCAGAACCTATGCCAAGCACCCTGGTCTAGGCTCGTGCTTCTGCCTATAACAGCCGCCTTTCACATTGGGAGGAGCCCTCGGCTAATTGGATGCCGCCAGGTCTTATAACGAGAGGTGCAAGGCGAAGGGTTCTGGGCAAGCAAAGGGGCACAACTGTAAAGTCAATTAGGCCAAAGGTCACGGTACAAGTAGGATTAGGCAAGTTCGTAGTCAGACAAGCTGGGTCGAGGCAGGCGGATAACAAGGATCGTCAGGCAAGCAAGGGTCAAACCGGGTAATCAATCAGAGGGGATCAAACGGAATCAGAGTCGAAGTACAGGCAGGGGTCAGGTTACAGATATCAGAATAGTCAGGAACAGACCGGGTCAAACACAGGAATAATACTAACAGGATACAAGGATCAAACACACAAAGGCTCAGGAAGCACCAGGATTCAAATCCTATCACGGGCAACTACATTAAACCAAATGCCCCTTTAAATACCTTTCAAATTTCGGGCCATTGTGCGCTGACGTAATAACGCCAGCGCGCATGCGCCTTTAAATCTGCGGAAGTGCGCACACTAAGAATCGGCATTTTCAGGAGCGGCAGCATGGTGTGGCGGGCGTCCCCGCCGCACCAATAAGGTGCGCTTTATTACAGACAGGCTGTAACACATGAGCATACAGACATAAAAAATGGATGCCTAATAAGAACTGCTTAGCCTTTCTGGCCACTGCCTTTCAATTTACAGGGACTTCTTCCAATCCAATTAGGTCTTTAGTTCTCATCTATAGCAATATTTATGCAATGTGACAGATTGCAACAATTTAGAGCCAGAATGTCACCAGTAACCTTGGGAAGTGTTTCAGCTTTTACAGTTCCTGTGCAATCTGAATTAGAGGCAAAGTTCAGTTGTTTCTTGCATGCTTTTCCACCGCCGTTACCCAGCTCAGGAATTTAAAACACGATTTATAACATTCCATTCAATAATTGCAGTGTACCCAACATATGCTGTGTGAATATCAGCTCCAGAATAAATTCTTTCTTCATTATTATCCTTGACATAGAGCGACACATTACCATTTAATTTGCTGCTGCTGGATTTTTAAGCCATAGATTGCTAGTTTAAAATTGGCAAAAAACTGCCACTGCATGCTGACGACAGCTATTATACAATCTACAGTACAGTGAAGCTGTGACTAAATGATCCTGAAAGCCAGAAATGAAACAGATTATTTTCTTATAGGGTATGGGATAATAATTAACTCTTATGCTATGCAATATTTGTGTCACAGCTATGAGGAGAGACAATGGGATAGAAGCACTACAATTTGCTTTCCACTGTATCGCAATACCATCTGCTATGTTTATTATAAACATAAGTATTGAGTGGAGAAACTCAACCCATGCTTTACCTACAGGAATCAGTTTTCCTCCACCAAGATGCTATAATCTGTTCTACAAAGTTAAGTAATTGTTTGACAGGGCTGCTATAGAAGAAAAAATATTGAGAGACTCTAGAAGACCAGGAATGTGAGAGGTTAAGGAGTTAGATCTTGATCAAAAGGAGAGGTCTACCATTGCCAGCAGTGGTGCAACTTCACATGTTTCTAATCACTTACTATTAGAGTTACATAGCCATATCCAGCAGCCAGTTTCTGCTCCTATCAGTTCCTGTACACAAGGTAACATTGCATGTCTATAAATGTTTCAGTTGCTAATAGTTCCATATTTCCAATAACTAAATAACTTTTGAAATATATCTGGAGTTTTATCAGACTCATTTCAAACTATGATACGTGCCAAGCATGACGGCATGTGCCAAAGAGTATTATTTATGATAAGGTGAACACATTCAGTGTTTTATCTCTATAATATTGCCTCCCAATATGGCTTCTGGTGATGCTCCAACATTGTTGATCCATTCTTATACTTGCTAATCTCTTACTTATAAAAATACTGTAGCTGACAAATTGGCCAAATTATCAGGAAACTATCATATGTTCAATCACTAAAACATTTTCTATATATTTTTGTGACTGCCATAACATGTCTATCTTTTTCCACCACATTGGTTGTTTTAAATAATGCAACAATATTGCCTGAAGCAAACAGCTCAGACTGTTTATTGATAGCAAACTGAATCAGACTGACACAGAGCATCTTGTAATATTGACTGCTTAAGGCTTCTTTAAGAAAAAAATAAAAAAAAAATAAATATATATATATATATATATATACTCTGTAGATAAAAGGCATTTGAAATATTCTAGGGCAGATGCTATTAAATAAAATCATCAAGATTCTTAATAAGTCTAGGTGGCAGTAGAGTTGAGGGGTTAATAAACTTGCAAAGTAATGCTTTGTTTTCATGGCTGAGCAGTATATTTTAGTGCTCTGCAAAGTGATAAGAAATAGTCACACAGCCACGTGTCATCTATCTTTCTAGATATGCTGGACAATATAGTTTGAGACAATAATATTAACAAAAAACTCCCTCCACAGTAAAAAGACAAGTAACACAAGGAAAGGAAATTGTTCAATATGTATTTCTCATAAAGGCTAATTTTCAGACACAAGATCAGTTTGCATATCACCATGATGCAGCAGTTTCCCCAACCATCCAGTATTAATGAATATCCACCAAATACCATGTATCACAACTTGCACACAATGTTAAATATGTATGCAGATCATTTCTAAAAATACTACTAGTTATATTACTATTTGTCATTCCATTCAGCACAAATTACCTTAGAAACCATGCATTGATTTGAACCACTAGAATATGAATAGGAGAGGGCCTGAATAGTAAGATGAGTAATCTTAGTAGCAATAACAATAAATGTGCAGCCTTACAGACCATTTGTTTTTTATGGGGTCATTGACCACCATTTGACAGCTAGAGTCAGAAGAAGAAAGCAAATAATTAGAAAACTCTGTAAAAAAAATAATAATTAGAATTAGCCATTCTATGACATACTAAAAATTAACTTAAAGTGGAACCACCCCTGTTAGTGTCTATTAAGTGATTAGTATCTATTGGATTGGAAGAATTTTCTTATAGCAAAGAATGAACACCACAAAAATATCCCCAGACAAGATTTATATGAACAATATGACCTTGAAAAATAGACCCCTAAAAATGTTTCATATCAAAGCAGATTTGCTCATTTGTAAAGGTTCCTTTAAAGCCGGCACAACCACAGAGTTTCCCTGTCATGCTACATTATAACTGGCTGGAGCCCTGTACATTAATGATTAATAAGCATGCTCTTTTATAACTGATGACATTTACTGGTGATAAAATAATTTTAATGCACCTCCATTCTTTAGAATATATCAGCTAAAATGTATCTAGGTTATGATACACATTACAGTACAGTCTAGTCCTGAGCAGATATCCCGTCTATGTTGGGCCATTTTCTTCTATGAAAGCCCCTCAAGGGTTTAAATGCCAGGGAATTCCCTACCACATCAGTTGAACTAAAGAAGCCACTTCAATGAGTGGTGAAATGTTTTCAAGAAAAATTCTAAATGTCCAGGTGCTTTTGACTTCATTCTACTAGAAACTGTCTATCTATCTTGTTGTTTCTCACAACAGGAAAAAGAACAATGACTTTCGAAGTGTGGTTTTGGGCATAATTAAAACAATGCAGTTCAAATATTTCATTATCTCAGTACTGTGAAATGTTCATACAATCTACCTGTACTCTAGTAGATTAATACAAGGCTTGCCTAGAGGTTGTGTTTCATCACCCAACCATTATATACTGCTTAGTTACAAGGTCTCTCCACCAGCTTTGAGTATTTTTTTTTGTAAGTCAGTTACAACCTCAAGACATAGGGGCAGATTTACTAAATTCGTGTGAAGGATTCGAATTGAAAAAATTTCCAATTTTTTTTGGGCTACTTTGACCATCGAATTTGCAAAATTTCGACTGTCAAATAGCCACAAAAAAAATTAGATTCGAATTGGCCAAATTCGAAAATTTGCATTTGATAGTCGAAGTAAAAAATTTTTTTTTTTAATTCGATATAACAATTCGGCAGATTAAATCTACTGAAATGCTATATAACCCTATGGGAAGCTCTCATAGTATATTCCCAAGGTTTTTGATCGAAAAAAAAAAATTTGATAGAAAGGTTAAAATCGTTTGATTCAAACTATTTAATCTATCAAATTTTTCGATAAATCGAATTGCACTAAAACCCCTTGAATTTGAATTCAAGGGGTTTTAATTCGATGCAAATTTGATGGTCAAATGAATTAACCCTCTAATTTGACCCTTAGTAAATCTGCCCCACAATATTGCTTAGACAAATTACAGACAGTAGGGGGCAGATTTTTAAGGGATTGATCGAATTTTTCTTATTTGATCTTAGGGAATGATCCCCATTTCGGTAGGTTTAATCTGGCAAAGTAGGTGATCGAATTTAAATTTAAAGGGGAAGTATTTGACCATCGAATTTTCGAACAAAATTAAATTTGAATATTCAAATTATTTGTATTCAAATATTCGATGGTCGAATTTGGTCGAATTTGCCTAATTTGCATATTCAAAATTCGAATTTGAATCTTTTTGAAAATTCGATCGAATATTCGAATCCCTCATGTGAATTTATGGGAATTTAGTAAATATGCCCCTAAGTGAGCTCAAGTTTCTGCTACCTGTATGATTTGAAGTATTATTGATGGAATTATAACAGCTTTTATATTCGAATATTCGAATCCCTCATGTGAATTTATGGGAATTTAATAAATCTGCCCCTAAGTGAGCTCAAGTTCTGCTACCTGTTTGATTTGGAATATTATTGATGGAATTATAACATCTTTTATACTTTGTTTTCTTGGGGCAGCAATAATTAATGTTGACTACGCTTTCAGTGTCTTCTGGGGGATGTGCATTAAACATGAAATGAAGTTTTATCAACCAAATTAGCCTCCTTAAACAGAAGAGTCACCTGCCTGTGCTCTTATGGATTATGACATGCAGTGCAGTGCATTTGTTAACCATGCCAGTGAAGGAAGTTTGTAGACAGGAATATGGCTACATACAGTAAAAAATATAATTATGCAGTGAATGTATTTTCTGTGTGTTCATTGATACCCTTTTCATTGAGAGCCTATTTATGAGAAAACAAAAGGAATGTACACAAATGGACTACTTACAATTTAATTAATCAGTGACTTCTGAATATGTACAGTGTTCTGATCGAGTCAAGATGTAACTTGCCAAAATATTCTCACTGATTTTACCACCTTTGTTGGTAACAATTAACCACGACCTGGATTTTGAGTGCAATATATGAACTTAAAGAAAAACACATTCTAAAAGGATTTATTTAGTGAAAGTTATATTGAGGCTTTCTCTGTGGTTATATGTAGCAAGCATGAAAGAAATATTCTGCTATAATGGGGAAAATATGCTGAAATGTGACACAGCTGAACTTTGACATTGTGTATAGTAACTGAATGATTGAAAAAATTTCATTAATTCATTCTGTTTGTAGTTTATTTCCAGGCTTTATCAGTATTTGCTTAGATATGTAGTGATGGGCGAATCTCCCGCGATTCGCTTCGCCGAAAAATTCGCAAATTTCTAGAGAAATTCGCGAATCGGCGAAAAATTCGCGAAACGAGTCCCGGGACGATTTTGTCGGCGAATTTTCGCCAAGCGAAATTTCGCTGGTGATTCGCGAATTTATTCGCCAGCGGTGAATCGCGGGAATTCGCCGCGAATTCGACCTAGGCGAATAAATTCGCCCATCACTATAGATATGGTGTCTTATGGTTCTTTTGCTCACATTCAACCATAGGTCTTCATAAATTCTGATTAATCCAGTTTGTCTGTCCTGTCTTTGAGCTAATGATCCCATGACAGTAAATGATAATTCAACTATTTTATGCTTGGGACAGGCTACAGCAATGTATGTTTTATCGCATGAGTTCTCATGGGGTATACACAAGCAGTATACAAATCGAAAATGCTGTTCTCCTGACAGCAAAAAAACCCAAATAATTTATACCCTCTCAAGAGGTGTTTTATTATACTTGAAATAGAAAAAATAACAGCAACAATTTTCCACAAAGCTGGTACAGGTATGGGACCTATTATGCAGAATGCACTGGACCTGTTGCTTTCTGGATAATGGGTCTTTCTGTAATTTGGATCTTCATACTTTAAGTCTACTAGAAAATCATGTAAGCATTAAATAAACCCAATAGGCTGGTTTTGCTTCCAACAAGGATTCATTATATTTTAGTTATTATAGGATCAAGTACAAGCTACTATTTTATTATTGTACAGAAAAAGAAAATACATTTTAAAAATCTGGATTATTTATTTATAATGGGGTCTATGAGAGACTGCCTTTCAGTAATTCAGAGCTTTATGGATAATGAGTTTCTGGATAATGGATCCCATACCTGTATACTTAAAAAAAAAATGTATTCAAAATATATAGATTTTTTTTTTTTATTAGGAATATTTATAATATGTTAATTTACTTACAACCATTGGCAACAATGCAGCTGTCAAACTAGTGTAAACAGGAAAGGCACACAAAACCTTAAATTAGACTAACATGGAGATGTATTGTATTATTTTCACGTGCTCAGCACTTTGGTTTGTATTTATTCCTTTTTCTATAAGAAAGCACAGTTTCTTCCCTTTCTCTGTATATTTATTTAGCATTTTTGAAAGTCAGCTCATTTATAAAGCACAAGTAAATGTTTAAAATTTTTTTTTAATAGCTTTCAATTCTTTAGATTTGTGTAGTCATTGGTGCGATATTATAATCACCATGACGTCCGTGCTTTTCTACTTTTAGTACCATACCTATTGTGACATAGCAAACTTTTGCAAAGTTTAATATAGTGGAGCATCTACTTATGCGTATGGCTTATGTGCAAGCAAAATATTCACAAATCTCCCAGAGAAGCTTAATTTTCTTTGGCATATTTGTTTGTATTGTGAATTGATTGCTTTCCTTCAGGTCTGCCTGCTAAATGTCCTTTATGTTGCAGTATTGCCTGTACAGAATAAGGGATATGAGTGAACAAGGGAGTGAGATCATTAAGGAGCAAATTTACAAAATTCACATGAAGGATCGAAGTTCAATCGAATATGATAGAATTACGATCATACGTTTTTTCGGATATTCGAATATGCAAAATTTGGCCTCTTTCAATCATCGAATAACGAATTATCGAATTATTGAATTGCTCGAATGATCGTATATTCGATAATTCGATCATTCGATGATCGAAGGAATCAAAATTTTAAAATCCTTCGAATGCCTACTTCACCAGATTGAACCTACCAAATACCAATAGAAGCCTATGGAACCCCCCATAGGCTTCAATCGAATGCTTCGATCGTTCAAATCGTACAAATTTTTCGGAGGCTCGAAGGAAAAAGTAAGATTTTTTTAATGAAATCGAACGATTGGTATCCGATTAGCGATGGATGAATTTATTCACCAGGGGCGAATTCGCGGCGAAGTTGCACGTCGTTTTTGACGCGACGAAAACTACGTGACGCGCGTTGAAAACGACGCGACGAAAACGAGCCACGACTCGTTTCACAAATTTTTTTGTCAATTCGCGAATTTTGCTGGAAATTCGCTAATTTTTCGGTGAAGCAAAACTGGGTAGATTCGCCCATCACTATATCCGATCATTTGAATTAATTGAGAAATCAAATATCGAGCAAAATGATAGCCTAAAACTATTCGATAAGCATTCGATATTCAAATGCTTATCGAATTTCGAATAGATTCATAGGATTTTCGGTGAAAAATAGTAAATTTGCCCCTAAATATGTTACAGCTGGTATGTGAGACTATTGCTTCATACAAAATTTGGACACACATTTCACTTCACTTGATATTTAATTATTCAAACCTATTTACCTACAAACATATCCAAACACTGAGAGATTCCATACAAATAATTTAGTGTGGTCACTTTTTAATGTGTCATATTTTCATTTTCTTACCTAGAGGAAATAGTGCATCCAATGTGTTCTTAACATTTTAACATATATTTAAGTACTTAATGAGCTCTGTTTGATCTGCAAAACATTTAAAGGCACGAATTCCCATAAACTCCAATGAACTCAAAATTCAACCAATCGCAACTTAATACATTCAAATTTTTTTAATTCAGATGAATAGAATCGAGCTGCATACTGGAATCGAATTCAATTCGAACCTCGATTCCAGTTTTTTTTCTCTGGAACAACCTCGATTGTTAGGAAGGCTGCAAACAACTCAAAATTGATCCATTAACCTCTCCCATTGACTTTAACAGCAATTTGGCAAATTTTAGGTGGTGAATAGTCTAATTTGAGGGTCAGAGCAAGATAAATCTTGACAATCTAATTCAACTCAAAAATTTTAATTTTTAACTCAACCCTTCATAAATCTGCCCCAGTGTGTGGTCTGAACTTCTTGGTTCTGAAAATGACAAATAAAGCCTTTCATAGGCATTTTTATTCTGAATTCCTTATACAAATTGTGTGAAACAAAAGTTTCTCCTTCATTTTTGACTGACTATGTATAATTTTATATTTTATTGGGTCTTTTTATGTACTTTGGTACTTGTTTAGTAGCTTTTGTTTAAATTCCATAAACAATTTATCTTTGTGTTGCAGCCATGCTGCTCATCAGCATGTCCCTCAATACTCGTTCCCAATAGATTGCTAATTAAGGATTTGCTTTTCTCTACATCCAAATGGTTATGTGCTTGGAACTTGAGCAAAATTTACCCAACCATTTAAAATCTTGTACATTTGCAGTAAATACTCCTTCTTGATTGGAAAATGCATGGCTACTAAAAATACGTGCAAGTAAAGCATTTCATGGGTAGGTTGGCTTCTACTGGGGTCCGAGCAAGCTAAACCAAAGCCATTGTTAATACTCAAGTGGCAATGATGTTAAAATATATGAGTGAAATCATCAGCATAGCAGCTACACCATTATATGGATGTGTACAGTAATGTAATAAATACCGTGTGAGAAACTTATGTTCCATTATACAAACTGAGGACTCATCTACACCTTTCCTCTTTTGGAACAAATCACCAGTATTTAAGAAAAAGCCCATATCTTGCTCTCGGCAGGATACACGTTTCAGTGCCAATGTTTTGAGATTTTATTAGTATGCATTATCCAAAGGTAATAACCCACTTTTAACCAGTCAGCACATTCAGAAAAAGAATATTTTGAAACAGCACAATATAAAGTGAATGGAAGGACCAAGAGTATCCCTTGGAAATATTGCTTTACTGAATATGTATTGTATTCACAGTAGCCAGTAGATGTGCTCAAGGCAATAGAAGAAATCAAATAAGAGACATGAGCATGTCTGGTGAATGAAATACTGAATGAAATACAGAAACACAGTATACACCAACAAAAAGGAAACTGGGGCTGCTAATTCTCGCTTTAATTTTATATTCCGCATAGATAGTCTCTTTTTTCACATAGCTTTTCCCTATGCTGTTTGAGACTATTAATGAATATGTAGCTCATCCATTAAATTTTACTGTCCCAAACTACCACAGAACCCTACTAATTGTTTTATATTATGTTGCTATTTATTACTGACCTGTAAACATTTGTTGATGTCAATCAGCTTAGTACACTGACAAGCTTGGACAGCTCATCATCACCTAGTCATCTAACACCTGCTCAGTAAGTCACTTTCTACCCCTAAATCTTTCACCTTCTAGTTTTATAGGATACCATCTGTTCTCAATTTATAATGAAAAAATGCATCCTTCCTAAATTGTCACACTACAGAATATACAACATTGCACTTCTTCATTACCAATTGTGTAGCTTCCTCTTAATGTTGTGCCTGGCATTTGAGGGCTGTATCTAAAATAAACATATACATAGTCATTGTGCATCTTCATGTGCATTTAAAAATGCAAAGTAGTGCTTGGTTTTGGTTTGAAATTCAGGCATCCCTTATAAACTATAAGTTTGCAAATTCTAATATGGAGATGTAATCTAAGCCAAATGTTGGAAGTGTAATGGTGATGTAGCGTCTATAGCATCTTGTACAAAAACAAATCATTTACATTGACATTTTATTAAACCTTTTTGATGTTTGTAGTCATCTTTTATTTATTATATTTACAAAGAACTTACATGTAGGCGGTTTGCAGTTACTCTCGTGGCAGCTACCCGTATTGTTGTACTCCGTTTCAGCCTCAACATGCAAAGTTCATTAGAGAATGGATGGACGGGAGCTTAATAGCTACGGGTAAAAAAATTCAAAAACTTTATTTCCAAGTGAACATTAAAAGCATGAACAGGCATCTTACTTGAGACCTAATGCTGAACTGTCACATTTCTAGTCACCTGATGTGTTTCGTGCCTCACTCTACCACTTCATCAGATGTGGAGTCTAGCTCTGGCTCTCTTCCCTATATAATACATGCAATTAAAAACATGTGCAATAAAAATTTACATATCACAGTTCTAATTTATTACAGGCGATTATTAAACTTATTTAATTAGTTGATGAGAATATCTAAGGCAGTTCTAAAAGGGAAGATCATATCACATTGAATGTTTATATTTAACTTTATTGGGTTACTTCAAAAATAGCAGGAGACTTCCCAATCGCTATTTAACGCCTGTGGGTAATGAGTTTTTAGAGTGACTATCCAATATACTTTCTTCTGGTCTATCTGTCTTTGCAAGTCTCCTCCTCTTACTCCCGGTTGTATATCCTCTATGCCCTGAAATTTTATTTGGTTAAAATTACAATTATGTTTCAGCATAATATGCCTACTAATGACAGCAACTTTTCTATTGGAGCATCTCACTAAATCCATGTCACTGATGTCTATTGGAGTTAAATGTCCTCTGACCCTTTCTTTTAGTGGTCTGAGAGTCCTGTCCACATATTGTTTACCACAATCACATGTGGCTAAATAAATGACACCTTTTGAGTCACAATTGTAGCTGTGAATGGGAAAAGTTTATTTGGTTACACTACTCTGAACGCTATCTTTTTATTAGGACATGTCTTGAGAAAGGTCCAGACTGGACCGAAACGTTGACAAATAAACTTCCCTTTTTCATCTCACTATGAAGTCCTGGAGTGCGTCATTCCTTGGAATATGAATATTTACACGATATTTACCCAGGCGGAATTGGAGTGCACCACAGCTTGAACTGTATATATATTTACACAGACAGGTCTTTAACCTTTAACCTTAAAAGTCTATTGTACATTGATATTTCAGGAACATTGTTACTTGCTGTAATGCTTTGGAGAGTATTTTGTATTTTAAAAATAGCATGAGTTCAATATATTGCTCTCTAATGCTTTCTATAATTTTACATATTGCCTAGCGATGAGTGAAATTTTTCACCAAGTTTTGGCACAAAAAAGGCACCAATAGACTAATGGGTGGAAAAATTTTTTATTGTGCAATAAAACTGTCGCCCATAGACGTCAATGGCTTTCAGCAAATTGAAATGGGTCAAATTCACCCATACCTACAGATGAAGCCACTTTGGATTGTGCATTTGACACAGAATAACTTAACTCATCTATCCCATTTATCCCACTTAGCACAGAATATTGTGTCACAACATCCCATCCAATTAAAGAGTTCACCATTGAAAACAATGGTGCTTTGGTATGCTAATGAAAAGGTTAAATGCATTAAATGAGTTAAGATAACTTTAGATAACACAGTTTCTTCAATTAACCCTGAGTCATGACGCATTTAACTCACAAATCCAAGTGGCTGCATCTGTAATTAAGTCCAGTGCTCAGTTCTTGCATCAATCACAATGTATTTGAAATTGTTTATATATTATGTTTAAAAAAAAAAAAAAAAGTTTTTTTCTTTTAAATGTAATTCTTTATTCAATTAGAATTTTGAATATTCAGTACTAAGAATAAGTACCTTGGACACATAGGAAATGGGGATGTCCAACATTTTAAAACAATAGAGCTTATCCACGTTCCCAAAATAGTTTTTATTAAGATCCATAAACCACAGTTCAAGAGTAAAAAACGTAAAATACTGTAATAGTGATTGAGCAATCTGATGAGCTAATCTTGCTGAGTTAAGTGAGCAGATGATAAGCAAGACGTAACAGTTATTAAATTACTTGTCTGTTATACCTGATTGTGTTAGATCAGTTAATTTACATTACATCAGCTGCTTGTCACAAGTCACTAGTCAGTCTTAGACATGATAACCTATTCAAGTTCAGTTTAGCACTTCAATTAATTAAAAAAATAAAAGTGAAAATGAATAATGAATATTTTAAGTTGATTACTCACAGTCTTATGCAAATAAAATATGATCCATTGAGATGGCTACACTTTAAAACTGCCATGCCTGAAATTAAATTAAAGGCTACAGATCACAGTCACTGTGAGGAATAGGATGATCAATTTTTTCATGCTCTTGAGATTAGATTTTTAATTGTGCATGTGAATATGTTTATTTTTGCTCTAAAGTAATCAATTGTATAAATATATAATGACTTAGCATATTTTGGTTACAGGGAATACTGTGTACCTTAAATACTGTCACATGGGCTTTATCTACAATTTTTAAATAATTTGTGATCACTGGTAAAACAAGGAATATTGACCAGTCCCTCACATCATCCACCATAAATGCCATACAGGATCTGAAAACTTTACTGACTTGAATTTATGGAAAGGCCACAAAGGCCCAGTCCTAGGGCAGCACAATTTAAGGGTCAGCATGCCCAGCTGCTTCTACATTTTTTATGTAAATTATATAAAATTGGACATTCAGGAGATTTAAATCTCCTGAACACTTAGGGGCCGATTTAAGAAATTCACATGAAATGATCGCAGTTCGATCGAATACCGATAGTCCTGCTCGAATACCATTCGTACGATCGTAGCATTCAATGGTTCGAATCGTACAAATTTTTCGGACACTCTAAGGAAATTTCACGGTAACTGATCATACAAATTCATAGAGAAATCGTATTGCGAGCAAAATGATAGCCTAAAACAATTGGATAAGCATTCGATGGTCGAATGCTTATCGAATTACGAATTTGGTTGAGCTAATTATGGGGAATAATAGTAAATTTGCCCCTTAGTCCTAAAACCAGAGGAGTGTGCATGTGCAAAAGAGCAGGGAGCAGAAGATACCTAACTGGAATATGGTGGTGGATGGACTGTGAAAGAAGGACTTGGCCTTGGGGCTCCTAGGTAGCAAATAAGGGTTGAAAATTTTACTTGTATGTGTGTATGTATATTTTTATTTATATAGCGCTCCTTGAGGGCAAAGCACTGTACAGCAACAATAATTTTGTAGTAACAAACAAGGGATCACTGCATTAATCAGTAACAATAAGTGCATTATTATAAATACAGTTTGCATAAATATAAAATATAATTACACATTGTTGAGGAGACAAGATGATGGAGGACCCTATCCCTTGGGGCTTACAGTCTAAATGGGAGGGTAACTTACGGACACAATTTGGAGGGGTAATAAAGTGCTTTTTACAGTGGGTGAAACTGTCGTACAAGTGCCAGTTCAGGTATTATCCAGGTGCTCCCAGAGGTAGTCTCTGAGTTTTGTTTTAAAAACATTGAGGGAGGATTCTCTCCGGAGAGATGCAGGAATGGCATTCCAAATATAAGGAGCTGCAAGAGAGAAGGGTTTGACACGGGAAACAGCAGTAGAAGTGGGGGGTACAACCAAGCGGTTAGTCTGAGAGGAGCGGAGGTTTCGGCCAGGAACATATAGAGAAACAAGAGATGAAATGTAGTTAGGTGTAAAGGAATGAAGGGCTTTGAAGGCTACGAGCAGAAGTTTATAAGTTATTCTCTGTTTTATAGGAAGCCAAGATAATGACTTCAACAGGGGAGGGGCCTGTACCCTCTTGGATGAGAGAAGGACAATTCTGGCAGCAGAATTTAATACAGACTGTAGAGGGGAGAGATGGGAGTTAGGCAGGCCTGTTAGTAGAAGGTTACAGTAATCTAGTCGGGATAGGATGAGAGCATGCATGAGTGTCTTGGCTGTAGCAGGTGAAAGGAAGGGACGTATTTTTGCAATATTACGTAAGAAAAAGTGACAGGTTTTGACAGTGGCATTAATATGATCTGAGAAGGAGAGAGAGGAGTCAAATATCACCCCTAGACAGCGTGCTGAGTTGACCGGGTCAATGAGCATGCCATCAATAGAGATAGTAAAACGGGGAGTAGGGCCAGGTTTAGGTGGAAAGATGATTAGTTCAGTTTTTGTTAGGTTGAGTTTGAGGTGGTGCTGGTTCATCCAGTTGGAGATTGCTAGGAGGCAGTTAGAGATTTGAGCCTCTGTTTCAGCTGTTAATGAAGGGGTGGATAAATATATTTGGGTATCATCAGCATACAGATGATAATTAAAGCCAAATGAGCGAATGAGATCTCCCAAAGACAGAGTGTATAGAGAGAACAACAACGGACCAAGTGCAGAGCCTTGTGGCACCCCTACATTAAGAGAAATCGGAGATGAGGTTTTGTTAGCGCAAGAGACAGTGAATGTTCGGTTAGAAAGGTATGAAGAAAGCCAAGATGTAGCCTGGTTCCGGATGCCAAGCGAATACAGAATCTCCATCAGGAGAGAGTGGTCAACCGTGTCAACTGCAGATGATAGGTCAAGGAGGATAAGGATGGAGAAGTGACCTTTGGCTTTGACAACCTGGAGATCATTTGTAACTCTGCACAAGGCAGTCTCGGTAGAGTGACCAGGCCGGAAACCAGATTGCAGAGGTTGTTGTACAGCTACTAAGTGAATATTGACAAAAAAGCAGGGGAATATGACCTCCCAAAAGAAGCAGAATGATAACTTGACCCCCTTCACTTTACTGGACTGGCCGCTGATCTCCTGCTAAAATAAAACATTGGCAGACCAGATTTTCTGGTTTTAGAAACCAACTGTATCTACAAAGCCTATCAAAACTTTCCAACCATGAACACTGTTGCCAAATTTCCTGCCCATATTGCTCTTTGCAAATCTACCTTAGCACAGATTGAAAGACATGAGACTGTTGCTATTGGCATTACAGAATCCAAACTACTATATCGAATTCTGTGTGCATTTATTTAGCACATCCCTCGTTACTCAATCATCTCAATTCCAATAATCCTTGTAGGAAACAGGGCTTTTTGAAGAGGTGAATGAACAGGGTTGCTTCAGAATAGTTAAAGTTTAGTATTATTTTTTTAAATCCCTGTTAGCACATTATTGTATTACCTTTATTCACACATTATTTTATTACCTTTTTTCTCTTCAGCTGAGAGGAGAGCCATTGTCAAATGTGGATTTTTTAGTTGTTAACCTTGACTTAGGCTGAGCAAAGAGCAATGCATAACATGACAGTGCTGGGCTGAAAGCACCTAGGGAGCAAAAGAAGCAAAAAAATGCTATTGAAAGATACCAGGAAGATAAAATAGAAATACTATAGAATACTAAAGCATCAACTAATCAAGGAGAAAGGAAAGAATAAAGAAAGTAGAAAAATAAGTAGCACAGGATTTAAAACTTTTTACATAAAGATTTGTTACACTGCAACGATTTTACACGTTAAGGGTCAAATTTATTCAAATGGGAGTTTAGAGCTTAATAATTAAAACTCACCCATGTTCTATCTATCCCTATAGGATTTTTATAACCATATTTTTAACTTTAACCAATTGATAATTACAATTCTAAAAATCCCATAGGAATGAATAGAAAGTGGGTGAGTTGTTTTTTTTAAGCTCATTAGTATCGGTAAAGCCATAGACACAAAGATCCGATCGTTCGAATAATCAAATGAGTGGACGTCCCCTTCTCCCGACCTGCCACTAACCTTCAGTTGAAATAAAGCAGTAGAAGAACAGATCAGACAATGTTCAGCCCCTGACAGCAATCATACCAATATTTATTTCCGGCAAAGCTGGTCTCCCACTGAAAATCATCAGATCGGCAAAAAATGCAGAGATATGATCGGCAGCTGAGAGAAATCTTCTAACCTTTCTGACCGACTGAACGACCGATCAGCATGGCAAGACAAATGTTGGGACACTCCACATACGATCCGAACATTGTACAAATTGAGGATTCGTTTAATTGGATCTTCGCGTCTATGGCCAGCTTAATAGGATGACAAGAAACAATAAAAAGGGCATGTTTGTCAGGAGGCCATGGCTGTTCTAAAGTTGGTAGCCTTTTGTCAGGCTCTTTTCTGCTGATGCTGAAATTTTGAGATACATCTCTCATGGTGACTGCATATATCCCAATATATCCATTTTAAAAAGGAAATTCATGAATATGCCTTAACAGACAGTTGTTTGTATTGTTATACTTACATTGTGACTATTATTTTATGGTATAAAGATTGTATATCATCTTGATAAGTCTCATTACCACTCCACAATTTCAGCCAATTTTAGTCAGGCTGAGGCAGTCAAGATTGATACGTTAGATTAAGTCTTCTTCACATTAATCTGAAATTTCTGGAAATGTGGCAGCTTTTGGCCCTGTTAAACTGCAACAAATACACTGTTCTATCTTTGTCTTTTTGATGTCTCTTACTGTCATCTCTGTCTGAGCTCCCCTTCAGTTTGTGGTTACTAATATTGTTTCTCTCTGTTCTGGTAGCTGGAACATTTGCCAGTTCATACTGTGATAGATCAGGCTTCAATGTTTTGTTTACAAACTGTATGGGTTTTTAATAATAATTGATTAAGGGATGTTGAGCTGTAGGATAATAAAGTTCAACAACAGCTGAAGGGTCACACACTGGGCATTCTTATTCATTTTCATTCATGACTAAGCATTGCCTTTGCCCCCATAATTCCCTTTTTCTTTGCAAAGGTAATGAGTAACATTGTCTCAGGCAGCCATCCTGGGATATTGGTAATTGCTGTATGTCACATAGCTCCCCTTCTCTCTTTCTCACATCCACCTTCCTCTCCGTTTCCAAATGCTGTACTAAATTTGGCAAATTAAACTTTGCTACTAAACAATGCAAGCACAGGGCCACACAAGTTAAGGTAGTTTGGAGGGGTTGAACTTGATGGACTCGGTCTTTTTTCAACCCAATTTAACTATGTAACTATGTAACTATGTAACCATCTTGTTTTGGCTTAACCGAACTGTCAGGGACAGATTTACTAAATTCACATGAATGATTTGAAATTCGATCAAATTTTCAAGAAGTTTTGAATTTAGAATAACTTTTTTTGTGTAGTTCGACCATCAATTCGAATAAAAATCTATTCGATCATTCGACCATTCAATGGGCTCCCATAGGGTTTTTTAGATCGAAAAAAAAAATTTGATCGAATGGTAAAATCGTTTGAATTGTTCGATTCGAACGATTTAATCATTCAATCTAATTTTTTAAATTTGATTATTTGCATTCTTTAAATTCCTTTAAATTCGATATTAGAACACGAAGGATTTAAATTCGGCGAAAATTCTACGGTCGAATTCGAGGGTTTTTTAACCCTCAAATTCGACCCTTGATAAATCTGCCCCTTAATCTTTAAATACAACAAATTCATTACTATGCTAAAAGTATATGTGTAGGCACATATATATTAAAGATTCATTTATTTTATAAACTCATAAGTAGCAACAACAATGGTATAATGAAAATAAATACTTGCATTTCTTCCAGGTGTAAATAAGATTCTTTTTCCTTTCATTTTCTGCCAGGCTGGTAATCCTCTCATATTGTTGATAATCCACAAGATTTATGATGTACATCAATTGTGGATGACATTTGAAAGTGCAGCAGTGTCCTTACTGCAGGTCGTCATTGCACCAGAATTATGGTGTAATTGGTTTTGCTTTTATTGTAAATTGTTTTAAATGGATATATCACCTTCATCCATAGAAACAAATGACAGGTCTTCCATAAAAAAATGCGATTATTCCAAACCTGCTATAAGCTTCATAGCAGAGCCATCCAAATGGCTGAATGAGGGTTTTCAGCCGATGGGTGCTGTTACTCAGGCATGTAAATCTAATATAGAGCATCAATTAAGGCAAAATAAAACTACATGAAAGGGAATGCATAAAAATATTTGTGAGGAACTCTGTTCTGGTATTTAAGAGTGAATGAAGCTGTTTGAACTTGATATAATGCCATATTTTAACCCAAAAAATATCATACTCTGTGTTTATCGATTTATGTGCGTTTGTGTTAGTGTACATGTCTGTTTTGTGTTTTTATCTTTCTAACGTTTATGAAAATATTAATTTCAATGTTTATTTGATAATTTATAGTTCTTTGTTCAGTAACTTATTCTTGAGAAGTGTGATAGACGGATAGATGGATATACTGTATAGTGTGTATTTAATTGTATAGTTGAACATGAAGCAAGAGCAAGAAGGCTTTCTTCTAATTACAGCGCTACAAAACAATTTGGCGCTAAAGAAATACATGTTAATAATAATAATAATAATAATAATAATTGTGATTGGTTGTTGTCTGGTATCCATAAGTAATACGGTTATCAGTATCGAAAAAAGACAGCTGCCCATAAGTATCAACCCCTTCAAATGAGCCACCGGTGCTTTTTTAAGGACCAGCACTCCTTTTCTTGTGAACTGTGTTTTGCCAAACTTTGAGTATTGCTTCATAGTTTAATTGTTACATTTGTTTTTCCTGCTTCTTAATATTCTTCCAAAGGCTGAGCTATTTACTCCAAACCAGTGCAGCGTCTGTAGCCAGCACAAGCTTTTGTGTGTGTTTGGAGTGAATTGGCAACAATACATAGACTTAAAATACTCCTGATTAGATCATTTACCCGATGAGATGATTTGCCACCAGCATACATGCTGCAAGGATTATTTACTAATGTTATGTCACTGAGATTCACTGCTGCAGTGTCATTTATAGCAAACCAACTGTTTGCAAAAACATTTGTCTTGATGGTGTTGCTTCTCAGAAAGGCTCATAGTAATGTCAGTGTTTGTCTAGCTTCGTAGGGAATATTTAAAATACTGATGGACAAGCCTGCTGTTCTTTTATTGATAAGTTTATCAAAGTTAAGGTAAATTATGTTATAATATTGTGATTTGTGTATTAGATTCTGAACATGAGTTTTGGCCAGTCTATCACTGGTGTTATCAAATAAACTTTAGCAAAAAAAAATAAAAAATACTACCTGATAATACCCTGCACTGTAATCTACATAAAATCTGAAAATCAAATGCTCTATCAATTAGCTATCTTCACAATCAAGATATTTAAGGCTTTAAGGCAGGACCAGAACTAAGGGTAGGCATGTGAATGTTCATGTATACGTGCAGTGATAAGTTGGGTACCTGGCCCTGCTTTAAATTACTATCCGCCCCGAATGCAGTTTCAGACTGTTGTAAGTTGAAACTATAGTGAATCTTAATATGCTCTGTTTATTAAAGCTATGTGCAAAATGCTGCAGTAAACATGGTTGCTACACTGTTACTGGCACAGATAGCTTCTTTTAATGTTCAGAATGCATTTCTTTCTATGCTAGAATATGATTTTTAATATCCTTAACAGTGATGTTATCTACATGGCATGCTTCCAAGACTACCATGAAAGTTGTAATTCTGCAAAATGAAAGCTAAACTGGAAATGTAGCCATTTAGTCATTATAGCATAGATACATAATAGCTTTGAGCATTGCAGAATAACAGGAGACAACAGAATGTGATTTTCTTATCACCCATGTATAATGACTCAGAATATGAATAGAGAGTATTGTCATCATCACACATTTAATTCAAGATATTCAGAGATTCTTAAAAAGAAATTAAATGAACCAGTGAATTCTTACCCCAAAGAAGAGAGCAGTTGGTACAATCTAGAGTCACTTGTATTTTATGATTATATTCTGTAATATAATTAGATATGGTGCAGTTTATAGGGACAGATACTAGTAAGAATTGTTATGATACTGTACTTATTAAAAAGGGACATTGGCACATTTGGATAAATGTGTTGGGGCCTGGCTTGTTTCAAATTGAAAATTTGTGAGATAAAAAAAGCTAACGTGTTTTGTGCCCGTTGGGGCACTTAATCATTGACCTGGTTTGTTTTATTCAAGGATGTGCATGTTCAAGCACTTTCCAACAATCTTAATAACTAAAAATTATGATCCAAAGGTAAAATGAAAATGCTAAAGAGCACTAGGACTAAAACTTCATATTAGTACAAATTTTAAAAACTAACAAAGGAAAAACCCTTCTTACCATACCATAGATGAAATGGTAAAAAAATGTTGTTTAGGAATAACATGAAATGGCTTTAATGCCAACATTATGGTTATGTTATTGATCAAAGGAGAATGAAAGTCTTTTTTTTTTTTTTTGCTTGGGGTACCAAAAGATTGGTACCCCCCAAGTAATTGTATTTACTTAACCTGACATCCTGGTCTGGTTCTCCTGTCAGCAGAAAACTGCCTGGGGTTCTTCCAGCGAACAACATGGAGGAATCCTCTTCCTACTTATTCTTTCTTCTCGCGGCTGTACATGTGCAGTAGAGTGAGAAGCTGAACTGTAATGAAAAGGCCAGATATTACATTCTACTAAGCATGTGTCTGCCCTGGGAAATTTTGCTTTGTGGTGCTCGCTGGCAGAACCTTGGTCAGTGCAGTTTTCTGATAGGAGCACAGGTAAGTAAATACAACCGCTTGGGGGGTTTCTTAACTTTTGGCACCCCCAAATTAAAGTGAGTTTTATAACAATAGTTTACAAATCAATGGAAACAATGTATGTTGTATAATTTTGCAGAGTTTTTGGATTTTAACACAAGAAAAAAAAATCGTAAGTAAACTTATTGTTATTTACTACCATTAAATGCTTGAAGAAGAATTCTTAAAAAAAAAAAGGAAAATCAGTGCTACCCAATGTAAAAACACAAAATTTATCTGGTTCTCTAACATTTGTGGATCATAGACTTTCTAGGTAACATTTAGCTATTTGGTATTTATACATGGCCATTTATCAGGATAAACTTTGGATCTCAAAGTGTGGGACTCCCAACAGTAGTAGATAAGGGTTGGTGCAGGTTGAACCACAGACAAGCTAAGAGTGCATGCTAATCCTAAAGTCAAATTAAAGAAAGTAATAATAAAAAGAGTAGATCTGTTCATTTTGTAAGGATGCTCTTACGTGTTTTGTAATGAATACCCATGTAACTGGGTTTGTATTTACCTTTCCAAGTGATTGGGTGTCTCCCCACCTGGAATACAGTTGTAAATCTATGACCCTGAACAACAATAACTGCTCATCAGAAAATACATTTTGTTGTCAAGCCACATTGTTTGGGCTTTCTGCTTAATCTTCTTTTCAATAATGTAACCGCTTAATATCCATCCCTAGTGCCAACAAACAGTGAGACACATCATTAGTTCTTAAATTATCTTTGCAGTAAATGTTAAAAAGAATTCAAAAAGCTTTTATGGCACAAGGAGAAAATATGCATTTATCCTTTCTTCTACTTAACAAAAATCCTTGGGCAGTCTTTGTTTCAATTCTTTTAATGCAGAACAGTGTTTACACTGAATTATTGTGATGCATATATTTTAAGTATTGTAAGCAAGGCATCCACCATTGTAGGAGAAGTTACTGATGCTGCTGTTCACATTAATCTCTTCCCTGAGACAAACTAGATTAATTTTGGCACATATGCATTATACTGTTCTATGCAGGCGCAGAATTTCCTGATACAGTATATGCTGTTTATTCTTGGAACAGAATGAACAGCATTTCATCACTTGTTCATTCTTGGAGAAGCTTTATTCTATAATATATATATGTATAAATGTTTCCTTTTGTAGAAACTAGGACCTTCCTAGTTTCCCTAATGAACAGTTTTAACCATAGAACAATGTCATACTTTTGCACTGTGATTAATAGGTGTAATGTCACCTGGTGCTTGGCAAAAGGACAACAAAATGCACAATGTTGCTAATGTAAGCTGTTTTCCTGAATTGTATACTTTTGTACTGCCAATGACATTCTGCTTACACATATGCAGTTCAATATCTGCTTCTTGATAGCTACTCTGTAGCAGCTCTATTAAACTCTTAACCATCCATACACACCTGCTTGCGGATGTTACTGCATTATTAACGTGTTCGTTATAGGCAACAGGCTGAGAGCCTCCAGAGCAATTCCGGAATATAAAAGATGCAGTAAAGTCCTGCTGATGCACAGTTTAAATATATATTTTCAAACCAATTCTCTTTTCTTTTTTTTTTTTTAAAGCTGGGGACATATCCCTAAAAATGTTTGCTGAGGGGCCCATTAACTTTTGGTTAAACCATTTCATTATTTATGTAGAGCTACTAAATGTATAAACTATTAAGCATTCAATACCTCATAAGGCAAATGTTTTGCAGGATGACATACCCATGCAATAGGGGTAATTCTGTTTTGTTTTATTAGATTTTCATGATCAAAATGCTCACTATGGGGCACACTGTAACCAACAATTAAGTTCAGAAATAACCACATTAATGAAAACACAAGCCTCTTTGTTGGTAGCTTAAGTGCTTAGACTTATGCATTTTTGATCTCGGTGTGATGTTCCATTAGTTTTTCCTTTTATGGGACATTTAATGTGTGGGAAATTGGGTATATTCAACCATAAAACTTGAACACACAAGCAGGTAGTATGTGTTCACTTATGTTATATAATGCATGCTTAGTGGTTTTAGATGAATGGACCACTGCAGTTTCCATCAAGCAAGCAATCTAGTAAATCTACATTTATTTTTAAAGAACTCTATAAACTGATTACTGTGTCATTTTATCTAAGCATGAGTTCAAAGCACGGCATAAGGGACACACTGTATCTGAGCATGCTACTTCAAAGCCGCATGTGATGTCTAACCAACAAGACAACTGTGGGTCAGGTTGAAAGCTTTAAATAATGTTTGCCATTCCTGACTTAAGAGCAGATGCCCAAAATGACAGCCTTTAAATAACTGTAATATTGCACACAATGGAATATAGACTGAGGGTGTATAAATACTGAAAAATATAGATACAGCAATCAAATTAGAAATGACTGCTGTTAAAATGTCCTTTCATTTATATCACTTGTTTATGAATTTTGCAGTTTGTGAATGGAAATCACCCATAAATTTTAAACACAGCTAAAAAAAAAAAAAAACATAGTAATATTGTGAACTGTTTTTAATTGTGATACAATATAGGTATACAACATGTTCTTAGATTTTAGTAAACCATTTTATTTATCTTAAAAAGGGAGGATGGAAGCAAGTAACAAAGGAAAGGGAAAGTATTTGGAGGGTTACATTATCTGTTTTTTTATTTTACCTACAGAAAATCATGAGCGATGCTGTCCATGACTCCATATTTTTTCTTTTTAAGCAGTGCTAGTGGGTGCATAAAGTCAGGTTAGAATAATTTTGAAACAAATATCCTGTAACATGAATCTGATTGTACTGATTGTAATCTGATTATTATTCAGCCAACTCCCTCTGTACTGAAATATACAGTTGAAACAATTTTATGTGACAGTTATTGGATCACATGTATGTTTTCATGCTACCACCTCCATCCAATGTCTAAAGAGTGATTGAGTGCATGGGAAAAGGGATCTGGTGTTATTGATTTTTTTAAATTAAATCTGCTTTTCAAGAATGATTTTGAAGATAGCAGCCTGAAAGAATGGGGGAAAATAGAAATACTGTATATAGGTTTTGAAAACAATGCAGCAAACAATGAGTAAAATATGAGTATTGTAAAACTATTGGAAAGAGAGAGAAAGCAAGTATATCAGATATGTAACCAACTAAGATGACACATAGTTAATGTGAATGAATTTTATAGTCTACCCTTATTGGTTCCTGGGTGCATGACATGCATTGGGCCTGTAAACATCTATTTAAAAAAGAAATTCACAAAACCATAAAGAAATATGTTAAAAAATATGTTTATGCATTAGAGTGGTGCATGCAGTGCCCATGCCCTGGTAACACAAATGAAGTGGGAGGGAATTATGAGGAGGACAGTGTCATTTAGGAAGTACAGGATGAAAAGTAAAAGTAATTGCTTGCCCCACCTCTATGGCTTGAAGGAGTGGCAGGCAATATATGATTGACAGGACCTTATTATACAGCTTTTTATGTTTTATGACAGGTCCCCTTTAATTAGTTTTTGAGCCCTGGCTGTACATACCGGCAATGCTTCAGTGCAATTGGGGGGAATACAGAAGTCATCCCTAATTCATAAAGTATGAAGTACAGTGTAAACATGATTTTATAGGCCCAAATTTCCTTTCTAAGAGAAAATAATACACTCTGAATATGCTGTTTTTCAGATTTACTGTACTGCAGCCTAACTTTTCGTGATGCCTCTTGGCTGGATTGTGTCAGATTCTATCTCCTGCACTGCTAATATTAGATACAATATACTGTCTGAATCAATCAAACACCTCTAAAACTCTGTACGTTATGATTAGATAATGCAAGGTTGTTTACTACTGCCATACTTGATGGATTTTACCTGTGTAATTTTACAGGGTATTAAATGTATTTTAGTAGAAAACTTGTTGTTTGGATGAGTTGCCAACATATGCAAACTAATGTAATCATAATGTAATCACAAGTAAGGCATGCTTTCCATCAAAATAAAAAAATAAAAACAAACACTTTTAAGGACAATAACAAGAATTTTTTTCTTTTTGTTGAAATTATGCATTTAGATTTTCTTTTGATGCATTTATCATTTTTGCCAGCAGGAGAGCATATTTGTTGAGAGACCCTACATATTGCACAGAGATAGAATTCATTTACATAAACATATATAACCTACAGCTCTCAAATTAAAAAATAGTCTGCTGGGATCTTAATTGGAAATTATACAACTGCTATTTAGCTATGCAATGAATTGCACTCATATTTAGTCTCCCTAGCTTTCAGCTAAAGACTGTTGTGTCACTATAAATGCAATGCATTTCGAATGTGTAATATTTCAGTTGGACATGTCACTGGTAAAAAGTAAGACTCTGGTTAAAAGCACTGGGTGAAAAACCTTTGAAACAGAAATAACTGTAAAGTTAAGTCTCTAACTCTATTTGTATATGTCTTGCATCCAACACAAGAGTGTCCTTGCTTGGAGACAGGTTATACAAAAAAATTAGAACCAGTTCTTTATGCTTCCATTTCAATGAGTTTTGGGTTCCTAAGGGGTGTGATTTTCTCCAGCTGTTGTGGCCGTAGAGTTCCCTTTAAGGGAAATGCATACATTTCCAACTTTTATTGGGCATTCTAGTCTGAGGTATGTACAAAAACTGTTTATCGTACACCAGTGACACCTCACCACCAGTGAATAAAGAGCATACATGAAAGGGAAATATAATCTGTCATCTTGGCAACCCCAAATCAATACTTGGACATTGGCCATACGGATTTTTGTAAGGAGTTATCCCTCTGCTGTGGTTTTTGTATTGTAGCCTGTTCCCTTGCCTCACTTCTATTCTGACAGGTTAGAGATTTGGGTTTACCCTGTATTGAGGTCCCATGGTTAGCCCTGGTGCTGCTAATAATTTCAGCTGCTCTGCACTAACTGGCAGGTGCAGTCTATTTCCCGATTAGCTCCCAGAAGAGGGCCCTTATTTAGAGCATGAGCCAACTCCCCCCCCGCCAGTTCATAGTTCTGAAACCTGCTGGACACTAATGATGGGCGAATCTCCCGCCTTTCGCTTCGCCGAAAAATTTGCGAATTTCCAGAGAAATTAGCGAAAAAATTCGGGAAACGAATCGCGCATTGCATCAAACGAGTTGCGTCGTTTCCGACGCGCGGCGCGTCGTTTCCGGCGCGTCGCGTCGTTTTTTGGGCAAATCTTTCGGCGGCGAATTTTTGCTGGCGTTTCGTGAATTTATTCGCCAGCGGCGAATCGCGGGAATTCGCCGCGAATTCGCCCCTGGCGAATAAATTCACCCATCACTACTGGACACCCATTCGATGTTCCTGCATTCCCATGTTCCTATGATCCAGTCTGACCGTCTTCCAGTACTCTCTCCCATGCTGATGTTTCTGATTCCTGTTTTTGTTTTGTTTTACTTTGAACTCCTGTAAGTTATTCTTCTACTTTATGCTTGCTAATAAACTCTCTGTCTGCAAGCATCCCTACCAGTCTACTTCATCTTATTTATTGTAAATATTAACCCAGCAGCCCTTCTGGTCATCCCTATGTGGGATTTGGCCACTGGTCATGACAGTTTTATTTTGCCTAAATCTCTTCTACCAAAAGTTTTCCCTATCAAGAGTCTCCTTGCACCCCAGACTAGCCAATACTCTGTGTACATATTGGATTGTAATGTCTAAGATATAGTGACTTCCTTGGTCTGCTTTTGCATGCAAACATGATTTCTATGCATCTGTCTCATCTCCTATTCAGTCTTTTTCTGTTATATCATAATGAAAATAAACTTGGTCTACAATCATCAGCAAATGTACTTAAAGATCAAGGGGAAAGTATCACAATGTGATGCTGAATGCATGAGAAAAGTAGGCATTTAAGAGGAGTCAACCTTCAATACTATGTAAGAAAATTACATTTTCTGTACCAAACAGAAGGGTGGTGGATCTTTGGAGGGGCCCAGTATGCACAGCTGCTCTGACACACACCACTAACCACCCCCCTCCTCTTGTATGGTTTTGCATGGATATTTAAAGAAGAAGGGTGGGGGGGTTTATGCTATATAGCAGAGGTCCCCAACCTTTTATACATACTTTCACATTCAAATGTAAAAATTTTTGGTGAGCAACACAAGCATGAAAACAGTTCCTGGGGAGAGCCTAATAAGGTCTGCTATTGGCTAATTGATACCCTATGTGGATTGGCAACATACAGTATATGAGGCTCTGTTTGCCAGTAAATCTTGTTTTTTTATACAACCAAAACTTGCCTATAAGCCAGGAATTAAAAGAATTGTATCTCTTTTAAAGCCACTGCAAGCAACATATTACTGGTTGGGGATCACTGCTATAATGGAAACCGACTCCTCTGCCTGGTCCCTCTGTGAACACAGGATCTGCTTCCTTTATAGTTTCAACACTGTCCTTTTAATAATATTGCACTCCTGTATTAGTTTATGGCATTTCTAATGTGGAATGCATTCTCTGGGGGTCTATTTCATTGCTATAAACATGCTTTTTATAATAGTCTATTTAATAACTTCATGTAGAGTTGAAATTGCAACTGTTACATCAATAAATAGCCTGTGTTAACTGCATATCAGGAGGCGTGTTGCTATTAGACTAAGGAAATAAAGGTCACAGAGACTTACAGTATAATGCCACTTGTGCAGTATTCCTTCATCAGGCTTGAGTTGTATATCTGTGCTCAGAATTGGCTCACTGTTTAATTTTAGAACTACTCAATACATTTTCATCAATAGTAAAATTTAGGCATACAGCAGATAAATGTGTTCAAATGACTAAGCAGAGAAGAGGATATAGAACACAAATAGAAGCTTAGCCAAAGCATATTAGACAGTTGATGTACTTAAAAGGAGAAAATAAAATTATATAGTGAATGAACTATTGTAAAAATATAAGGATCTTATACAGTAAGTCAATGAGGAGTTCCATGACCATATACTGTAAAGCTGAAAGGCCAAAGACCGAGTGCTTTTATACAAGTCATGAAACGCTGAGGTGACCTCTAATAGCCTAGTATTTTTCAGCAGGGATGCTTTATTATAATACATAATTCCATCACTAAACTCTACTTATAAGCAATTAAATAACTAAGCTCAGTTTATAATGTTACAATTTACAGGATATTCATGGCTCTTGTTTATTATATAATTATAACTACAGATACAGATATATCTTTAGTAGATATCAGGTATAGTGATCCATATTACCGAATAACTGAAAATACATGAACTCAGGTACCAAGCATTACAGATATTAGAAACCACAGCTTCAGATTTAACATGCTACATTTTTGTTGCAGCTACCATTTGTAAACCAGGAGTAGTACGGTAATAAGTCCACTAATCACTTTATCCAAAAAAATGTTGCAACTCTAAAATATCTAAAATAAATAGTCAAATTTGTAATGTAAGCACTTGCGGTCATAAATTTCCCTTTCAGTGTAGCACTTTACATTTCAATGTTGTAGTTTTGCTGTAGAATCTTTTTTTTTTTTCATATTAGAAAGTTTAATGGTATTAATCACGTCATACAACATTGAGAGGCCCATTTATCAAAGTTCGAATTCATGTTAATTTTTTTTACTCTAATAAATGGGAGGTTACAAATATTATCGTCTTGAAAACTCAAATCAAATTGATTTGAAATCAACTAAACTCGAATCAAATGTTAGGAAGACTATTAACATCTTAAAATGGGTCACTGGTAGTGATGGGCGAAACGGCCGCGTTTCGCCGAAAAATTTGAGAATTTCCAGAGAAATTTGCGAATTTTTCACCAATTCGCGAAACGAGTCGCGCGTCGTTTTTGGCGGCGAATTTTTTTCGGCAAATTTTTCCTGACGTTTCGCGAATTTATTTGCCAGTGGGGAATCGCGGGAATTCGCCGCTAATTCGCCCCTGGCGAATAAATTCGCCCATCACTAGTCACTGGACTTCTGCCATTGACTTCCACATGAACTTGGCAGATGGCAGTCTAATTTGAATTGTTCCAAGGGTCGAAGTTTGTTACATCTTGAATTTCAAATTCAAATCGAGCTTTGGATTATTCCCAATTCGAATTTTGAGAGTTTTGACCAAAAATACAATTTGAAAATTCACACATTAGACAATTTAAGGATGGATTTTAAGTTCGCTGTCAGCCATATTAGAACATAAATTATGATATTCCTGCAGTGTCTCTCTCTCTCTCTCTCTAATACATGTCGTTTTTCAGTGAATGATACCATTAATCACAGCCTTGTTTCTCTTACATCACCTCATCATAGGACACATTGGACCGTATTATTGCAGAACCATTAAATTAATCATAGATGATTATAATTGGTTATGCACAAACCATGAGTGTTTAATATGTTTTCTACGTTTTATCTTTTTATTTATTTTTGCAACAGATATCTTTATCACATAAATCCTGTCTATATATTATGAATGAAATGCTGGGACTGGGAAAAACATGTTTGGAACATCACAGCGCTACGAAATAAGTTGGCGCTATAGAAATACATGTTCATAATATGTTAATAATTGTACATGTATACTATACCAGGCTACTGCAAGAGAATTCAGGGAACTTCTGATAAGTGAATCTGTCTTGTTTTGCTTTGCCGAAAAAAGTGTAAAATGTTGACTGTTTGTTAAACACTTTGATGGAATTTTTTTCCACCTCTTTTTCTGCTAAAAATACATTAGCGTCAATGAGCATTTTGTTGCTGCAACCATTTGTGTGTCAAATACATTGACATCAGCAGGAGTGGTCCTGTTGTTGCAACATTTTTCACAAAATTTTGTCTTTAAACATTTTTCCAGAGAAAAATTGTGGCCCCTAATATAATAATATATTATAATATAATAATCTAATATGAAATGTTGCTGCAAATTCATGCTAGGAACCCGTAGAAAGGTGTGGTGCAATTTTTGCAGGACTTTATCCTTCAGTAAGGAGTAGCACAATTTTGTAACATATATTTTAAAACTTGAAAGGAGTCTTTGCACAGACAAATAGTTGGAAACTCATCAAATGTAAAATGGTGCTCCAGAGAAAATGTGCAAAGCAATACTTGAATACTTGTGAAATGATAATGAGTAAGGTGTTGAGGAGCAATCACTTGAAGATGGCAATCAATAAATACATAAAAAAACAGTTCAGAGATATAAGGTAGCTTTCAAATATTTGTCTGTGCAAAGACTCCTTTCAAGTTTTAAAATATATGTTACATCTAATGCGTCTTGTTTATGTGATTGATGACTTTGAACTAATTGGAGATGAGCTGCTCTGTCAATTTTCCTTATAAGAAAACCTTCCATTAATTTATTAGGCTAATGTATCACAGACCATTACTAATCATTCAAAGAACACCCTCGCTTGGGTGCAGAAGAAGTGGCTTTTGGAAGCAGCAATGAACATAGCCCCTATGCTCAGACTGCTTTGCAATTTTTACATATTACTGTATGCAAAAAAATTAAGCTGTGGCGCTAAAACCACTACCCCCCACCCTCGCGTAGGTCCCCTGGCCTAACTCCCTGCCCGGGCTGTTGTCCCTAACGTGTAAATTACCCCATAGCTTCTGCCACACCGTCTTCTTCGTTATCCCGATGGCATTTGTGGTGCATGTACAGTAGGACGCATTTGCCGGTTCATACCACTGCGCATGCACCCGACGTTCACTAAGTCTAATCGGAAAACTTTGTGAAGTTAGGGCGCATGCGCAGTAGTACCATGTGAAATGTAAATGTGTCCTACTGTGCATGAATAGGTGTAGCAGGTACATTTACATTTCTTCTTGATACCAGTGTTTCCCAAACCTTTTTTTATGCAAACTGCAGCACTCTTTAATTAATTTTTATGTTGTAGAAAATAAGGCAGTGACTGTTTTAAGGACTTTAAAATGTAGCTTTAGTTTATTCACCTGGGAAATAATGTACTGTATAGCAATTAAATGTTCTGTGTGTGTGTTTTTTTTATGGAGAATTAACAAAATACAAATTCTAAGAAGATATTCCAGTAGGTTTGAAAGAAAATTGTTGAAACAGTGACATGCATGAAAAATAATAATCTATATTGAGTTCTACACATTGTGTGTGTGTGTATATATATATATATATATATATATATATATATATATGTATACACTATATAAAGTAAGTAAATCTACTTACTATTTTTATATGAAGGCATAAAGACATAGAAGGGTCAAACCAATCATGAAATGAAAATATGCTAAGGTTGTGCTTCATACAGCATGACCCCATTTGATGTATTTTGTTGTACTTGGAAACAAGCTTATGTGCATTTGCAGAAAACGTGTTTTGACAGGCAAGCAAATATGGCATCATTGGCTATGTTACAGGAATACTCAAATTTTATTATTTTAACTTTAATATATTTGCTGGGATTCTATAACCTTGGGGATTTGCTCAGTAGACCTTTATATTTACATTAAAATATTTAGTTTAGGACTGCTAAGCCCATTTAAATATATTCATATAAGGACTATATTTATAAAATAAAGAAATATTCACCTAGGAAGATAGGAAGGAGATATTTCAAAACACATCAACAAGAAAAAAGCTATTTTATTTTCTGAGACTTTCAAATACTGTTAGCTCTGAAGCTTAGGCTTTTTGAACCTGTATGCCAGCCTTGATCCTCTGGATTCCTTGCAGGTGGATAACCATGAGAAGTACAACTTTGCTGCTGAGGGAGGCCTGGGTGCTATATGTTATTGCTTTGAGAGGCCATAAAGAAAAATAAATAGCAACAATAAAACCTTTGTTTGATTTTCTCTTGTTAGCATAAGATCCCAAGAGAGAACTAATACATTCACTATTATTAACATGTATTTCTATAGCGCCAACTTGTTGCATAGCGCTGACTATATATGTATATATACTGTATATATATATATATATATATATATATATATATATCAGTTCTCAGATAGTATCAGCACTCCAAGGCAATATTCTGGCTTAGCCTGGGTGCACGGTGAAAATACATATAGTGTAATATCCAAAAGACCGGCACTCCCAAATGTAAAACTTCTGATTTATTGAATCATATCACAATCCAACGTTTCGGTTGCCATTACGACCTTTCTCAACCTTATAAACTATATATATATATATATATATATATATAGTTTATAAATGTGTATGTGTATATATATATTTATATATTAGTCTGGGAAAAGGCTTGTATAATGAATAATTTCATTCTAAGATGCAAACAAAAATAGTGGTTATAAAAATAATTAAGAAAAACATTTTTGGAGGATGCCTGAAAGTTTCACTTGTATATAGCCTTTGAATGCAATCAAAGAAGATCTTGACTTGTTGGAAAGAATTAACATGATATTCATAGCACTGGATGTGTTTTTCCTTTACTTGGTTGCTTTGATCACATACTTTTTGACATGTATAAAAAAAGAGCAGAATATGAAGCTGATTGGCATTGCGCTCACATCTTATACAAAGAAAAGTTAAATCATTGTTACATGAACTATAATTCAACAAATATTGGCATGTACACTTATTTTGAAATATTTGTGCTAATATATTAACAATGGATTACATCAAATAACAGATTTAGCATTTAAGCCAAACTTAAAGCGGTAATGTCCAACAAACCACCAGGCACCAGGCACTGTATGTAGATCTTACTGAATGACGTCTGCCTGCCATTGGCTTGTTTGACATTTGTTTGATTGGTTTCTAGACCATCTAGATATTAGCCTACTAAAACATTTAACCTTTTATTAGATCCCTCCATTCTTGGTTTTCAATTGTAGAAATAGGGTTAATTTTCTGGAAAAGCAGCTTGCAAAACTTGGCACTTTGCTGCAGGGCGTTGTGGTCTGTTGTAGTCATGAGGGACTGAGGGGGGGGGGTGGCATGTAACATTGTCTTCTACATCCCTACCTGCCTGAATGACAAACAAATTAGGGACTGGTGGCAGAAGCTGGTTGCAAAGGGGCCTTATACTTATTGCCTGCACTACAAATGCTACACTCTGCACCTCACTTCAGAATTTTTATCTGGCAGGTGGTATTGGACCTCTTAGTGCTCTTGCACTTCAGGTCTTAGTAACTGACTTACAATGTATTTTTTCATAGATAAGTTTAAGGTAAGTTAATATTATGTTATTATACTGCAAATATTGATATTGGGTTTATGCATTTGGCCAAATCATTGGTGGTGTATTTATTTGAACAAATATTAAAAATGTGGACCAGATGGATATGTGAAAATAAATCTCCCATGGCATACCAATACCTACATTGTTACAGCAAGAGTTGATGCACTTGAAAAAACAAAGTTTACAGGCTGTATACCCTTGAGAGAAAGACAAAGCAGCCCCAGAAAATACAATAATGGTATCTAAACAAGAAAAGACAAAATAATAAACTAAAAATGACTCTCTAAACAGGCAAGGGAAGTATAACATATTTCTAAATTCTATAACAAATCATCCTGTCAACAAACTAAAATAACTTGGCCTTCCAGAGGGGCAAGTATCCATGGAGACAGAATATAACATTGTGAGGAGATGCTTCATTTCTTCCGACCTTCTATTCATATGTCACCAAAACAATAGAACCCCATTTTTCTTAATAGGTAAATGCTGAAGTGGTTAATGAGATGGCAAAGCAAAAAAAAAAAACAAAAAACAAAGGAGACAAAGAGAAAGTAAAATACCTTGATGTCTGCTGTAAAATACAGAATAAATCTGTGCAGTTAGAGTAACTGATTTTAATAAACAAACAAAAGAAATTCCAATGTTTCAATCACATCATTGCAAGCAGTGCAATCCCTTAAGAACCTTCCCCCTGTGCAAAACATGGCACCAAAAACAAGAATCGAATTAATTAAAAACCCAAGTTGGGAGTGAAAAACTAAAGTAAAGCAGCCTAACACAAGATTGTAAAAGGAAATAGAAAGAAAGCAAGCGATAACTGTAGATGCTTGCAAGTTGTAGTAGAAATAGAAAATCATTAACCTCAAGTTGATGTATTATTCATAGCATAATGAATAGAAACAAAGTAGTTCCTTGGGTATAATCAAAGATCCAAGTGAGGCATATAGGATTAACTAGATATCACACAGCAGGCTGAGGATTGTTGTCCAGGCACTGGGTCCAAAAATGGCCAAAAATTAATAAACTAGATAAGGTATAAGGGTCTTATCGGGAACCAAAACTGAGCTCAGTCTCCATAGTGCAAAACTATAAAAAAAATGCCCAAAATAGACTGCACCACTTGAATGTAAAAGAAACAAACCCATCTGAGAAATTGCTACAATATTAGGAGTGGCACAATCTACAGTTTGGTACATCCTGAGAAAGAAAGAAAGCACTGGTGAAAACCTGAACATCCATGGAAGAAAACAGTGGTGGATGATTGCAGAATCATTTCCATAGTGAAGAGAACCCCCTTGGGTTTGTCTTGGGTGTGCATGAGTGCCATTATCAATGATGTGACACAGTACAGAAGCAGTATGGTGAAAGAAAGTGGAAGGAGTGGGTGTGGCTAAATGATTGGATAATTGTGTAACAGTGTGTTTAAATTACACAATTATCCAATCATTTAGACACACCCACTCCTTCCACTTTCTTTCACCAACACTATTTAATGAGATTTGGTATTGTGAGCACTTCAGGCTTGACAAAGGGCCCAGTGGGGTCCGGAACGTTGCCTTTTTTTGGGTACATATGGGCTTAATAAATCAGACTTCACTAAGACTACATTGGTGTGCTGCTGGATTTTTACATTATTTGGACATTTGACCCTGTGCAAGGGAAGGGCCTTCCGGTTTCAAGCACCCAGCACCAACAATTGGTGAGTCATAATCAGGTGTAGCACTCCACTACCGTATGACAGTACAGAAGCAGTGGCATAACTATTCCCTGGTGGGACCCGGTACAGGGCACCCCTGTTGGGCCCTTACCTATATAAATCCCATGCTGGAGTGTTGATAGCATGTGTGCTGTAAAAGTTCCCCCTAGATAACCGTCTGCCATAACCATTATCGTGGCTCTGATGGGCCCCAAGGGGGTGGGGGCCCTGGTGCAATTGCACCCTCTGCCCCCCTGGTAGTTACGCCACTGTACAGAAGCAGCCAAATGAATTGAGGTGTTCAGAGACATAATCACTGCTCAAATCCAGCTAAATGCTGTTAAATTGATTCGGAGGCGTTTCATAACACAGATGGACAATGACCAAAAACATATGGCTAAAGCAACTTCAGGATTTTATTAAAGCAAAGAAGTGGAATATTATTGAATGGCCAAGTCACCTGATCTGAACCAAATGAGCATGCAATATGTGAAGCAAAAAATTCAATTAAACGTGGACCCTGGCAGATCATCAGACTGTCAAAATCATAATACAATACAGGCATAAGCAGTACTGTGTGCATGCCAGTTTTCATTGCCCACTAATGCAGTCAAAGGACAATTACACTTGATGTAGTTATAGGTGAAACCTGGCTAATTGTCTGACTGCTAGTCAATATTGTATAGTAAAACTCAAACAGAAATAATGCTGTGTATTTGGCAGTTTTAAATTGCACATTAAAGCAGTCAAAAGACAGATCACACAATTATGGGAACACATGGCTTAAATGCCCAATTATGGCACCTAGTTATCACATAAATTTGGCCACACAGGGACAGCCCCAACCCAAACTAATAGAAAGGAAGGGCCATACTAGGGTGACAAATAAGGGCTCTGGGATTTCCAGAAAGTCTAGTTGGTTGTAAAAATAGAAGATACAATTAAAATACCCAAAGAGAAAAAAGGGGACCTTTTTGAGAGAGAGAAAACAGAGTTACAAAGAGAGAAGCAGGGAGCAGAGAGAAATAGACTTAAGTTACAGTGAACCACCACATAAGAAGTGTTGATTGAAAAAGCAGTCCATTAGGGTACACGAAAACAGTTCAAAAAGCTAAATCTAAAGGGCAGATTTATCAAGGGTCGAATTTCGAAGTGAAAAAATGTTGAAATTTGACCATGAAATTTATTTAGAATAAGTTTTTTTTTTATCAAAAATGGACCGTTTTCAATTGAATAGATCAGTTTTCAATTGAATTAAAATAGTTTGAATTGTTCGATTTGAACGATTTCCTCCAAAAAAATTTCAAAAACACACCTTAAAGGTTGGAGGCAGTCCCACATAGGCTAAAACAGCAATATGGCAGGTTTAAGGCGGCAAAGGGTCGATTTTGAATTTTTTTCAAGAGACAGTACTTTCAAATTTTTTTCGAATGTCATTTTTTAATTCAAATCGAATTTTGGCATATTTGATAGTCATAAAATTTTTCAATTCCAATTTTCACTTCGACCCATGATAAATCTGCTCCTAAGTATTCAAGGATAAGACCCATGCAAAATGATCACCATAAAAAATATGTAATAAATGTATAATCATATCTAAACGTGAAGACTGTGTGCACTCCGTTGGAATTAGTAACTTTATTCCGGTATAAGATTACATTGACGTTTCGGTTCTGGTCTCAAACCATTCTCAAAATGTTCTTGTTCAGAGATGAACATTTTGAGAACGGTTTGAGACCAGAAACGAAACTTAAATGTAATCTTATACCGGAGTGCACACAGTCTTCGGGTTTAGATATATATATATATATATATAATACATCCTCCATGTTGTCGACACTCACGATCAACAGTATACGTGCCTGGGTGCAATGTCCATCATAAGTATTTACTCCAATTCCAATAACACCCAACATTGGAAAACCAAAAATAGGGACAAAATCGATTACCACGCACATTGAGGCAAAAATTTTGGCCACACCAATTTTATGTCTACACCTCCCTAATTACCATGTCCATTTTACAAAATATGGCAGGTTATGAACACTTTCTGGGAGTTTTAGTGCAATGTTTTATGTGTTATGTTATGTTATGTTTAACAAATGAAAGTGAATTGTCCTTAATGCTGCTAGTCTCAGTTCTCCCAAGGGACCTGCTTATCTTAAATAGCTACAATTGTATCTTTGCTTACTTTAAATTGTTACAAAAGTATCCATACACAAGTGCAGCTGCTAACTGTTCTGGGCTCTCTACCAAAAAGTCTGTTAAGTTGCAGATCAGAGAAAGTTGAGACATTTTAGTAAGCTGTCAAAATTGGAACTGTCCCAGAGAAAACTGACTGTTGGGAGGTATGGTGCATTTTGCATGAAGGGGTTTACCTTGAGAGTCAAATTGAGGGTTCATTAATATTGTCTCCAACAGAATGTCTTAGCAGACTTTTAGCACTTCCAGTATGCATCAAGACATTCATTCAGCCTGATATTATATTGTATATGTTGCACACAATAATGTGGGTGGACACCCTGTAACTACTGGCGGTCTGGACTTGGTAGTACTTTCAGGGTTCCTCTAGCAAGTGTTTGTGTATTCACAAACACAACAGACACCCATTTTGGCACAAACTGTGCCTGAATCCGCTCCATAGGTTCCCACAATTCTAGGTAAAAAGGTACATTGTGGGTAAAGAAAAAATATGATTTGTGTCTGAATTTTATACTTTGCTGTTTAAGCTTTGAATATGAGTTCTGATATATGATTTCAGTTTCTTAATTCCTTTAGTACTTGCTAAACATTATAGGCTATATGGAGTATGATATCAATTATTTTTATGCTCAATTTGGAAAGTATAACTTCTGCTGTTCCTTTCTGCATTTTCATAATACTGCACCTAGGAATTGGAAATCTGGGAGGTGTTGTTTGCTTCTGTGACTTAGCAATTATAATTCTAGCAGAAATAGATATCAGTGATATTGACTTTGACACTTGCATGGTTACTTTGGGAAAATAATTTGAAACACAATTTATGTTACAGAACCCAAGTAAGTCAAAAGATTCTGTTGATCAGAGAATACAGAGTTCCAGAAATTGTGTTCCACCAGATGTGCAATAATTTCCTTATTGTTCACAGTTTCCCCAGCATATAATATTTTGATTCAACAGAGAATCCAAACACTGAACTCAATCCAACCCCACTTTGCATATTTTAATTTGAGATGAATAAAGAAAGATGCTATCATAAGAAAAAAGAAATGTGTCAGTTTCAGATAATATAAAGAATTCATTTTAGCCAGACATTCTGGATTTGGCTGAATACATAATTAGATAGTTACATAGTTAAATTGGGTTGAAAAAAAACAAAGTCCATCAAATTCAATCCCCCCAACTTAAAACCCAGCATACACACACACACCTCCACACTTTCACACAAACCGCATATGCCCATAGCTATACTAACTGTAGAGTTTAGTATCAAAATAGCCTTTGATATTATGTCTGTCCAAAAAATCACCCAAGCCCCTTTTAATAGCATCAACAGAATCGGCCATCACAACATCAACCGATGCATTCCACAACTTCACTGTCCTCAATGTGAAGAACCACCTATACTGCTTCAAATTAAAGTTCCTTTCTTCTAGCCTGAAGGGGTGGCCTCTGGTGCGTTGATCCTCTTTATGGGTAAAAAGGTCCCCTGATACTTGTCTATAATGTCCTCCAATGTACCTGTAAAGTGTAATCATGTCCCCTTGCAAGCACCTTTTTTTCCAGAGAAAACAACCCCAACCTGGACAGTCTACCCTCATAATTTAAGTCTTCTATCCCTCTAACCAGTTTAGTTGCCCCTCTCTGCACTCTCTCCAGCTCATCTAAATCCTTATTAAGGACTGGAGTCCAAAACTGCACTGCATACTCCAGATGATGTCTTAATAGGCATCTATAAAGAGGTATAATTTAATCCCTTGAGTTTATGCAAGACAGAACTTTATTTGCTTTAGTAGCTACAGAATGACACTGCCCAGAATTAGACAACTTATCTATAAAAACCTCAATATCCTTCTCATTTAAAGAAACTCCCAACACAGCCCACCCACTGCCATTTAGTGTATAACTTGCATTTATATTATTTTTGCCAAAGTGTATAACCTTGCATTTATCAAAATTGAACCTCATTTTCCAGTTTGCTGCTCAGTTTCCCAACTTAGACAAATCACGCTGCAGAGTGGCAGCATCCTGCATGGAACCTATAGTTCTGCACAATTTAGTATCATCTGCAAAAATAGATACCGTACTTTCAATGCCCACATCCAGGTCATTAATAAACATGTTGAAAATCAAGGGACCCAGTACAGAGCCCTGTGGTACACCACAAACAACACTAGTCCTTTTAGAAAATTCTCCATTTACCACCACTCCAACATTCCTTAATTTAACCAGTAACCTTCTGTGTGGCACTGTATCAAATGCTTTAGCAAAGTCTTAGTAAATTACATCCACTGCCATCCCAGAATTGAGGTCCCTGCTTACCTTCTCCTAAAAAGAAATTAAGTTAGTCTGGCAAGATCTATTAAGCATAGAATCATGCTGGCTTAAACTCATAGTATTGTTATTTGCTATGAAGTCCAGTATACTTTATTAATCCTTCGAATACCATCGACATCAGACTAACTGTCTATAGTTTTGAGGCTGAGAATGGGATCCCTTTTTGAATAGCGGCACCACATTATCAATTTGCCAGTCTCTCTGCACCATGCCAGACCTCAATGAATCCTGAAAAATTAAGTAGAGAGGTTTGGCAATCATAAGCTAAGCTTGCTAAGTACCCTGGGATGAATCCCATCTGGCCCTGGACCTTTGTTTATCTTAACATGTTCTAGTCTCTTTTGAATTTCATCATGTGTGAACCATTCATCAGATGTATTTTTAGAATTGGGACTATTAATAAGGAAACCTTCATTAGATGATCCACATTTGTGTAGACAGATGAAAAGTATCTGAATCTGAGCTTTTTGCTTGTTCTCATCAACCAGCTAAATCCCCTCTGATAATAAAGGTCCCACCCCTTCCTGATTCATTTTTTTACTATTAACGTATTTAAAAAATTATTTTGGATTCTTTTTACTTCTTATTGCAATAAATTTTTCCATATCTATTTTAACTTGCCTGATGGCTTTTTTTGCATGATTTATTAGCCTCCTTGTACCTTATGAATGATTTAGCTTTTCCAGCTAACTTGAAAACCTTAAAAGCACATATTTTCTTACAAACCACAACACCAACACTTCTATTGAACAAGGTTTTGCTTTGCAATGACATTCCTTGTTTACAAGGGGAATATACTTTATTAAGCAGAGTTTTAAAGACTTCCCATTTTTGTTCTGTGTTTAACCCTGTGAAAAGCATTTCCCACTTAATATGTTGCAGAGATGCCCTTATACTGTCAAAGTTTGCATGCCTGAAATTCAGTGTATTAGTTACTCCCTAGAGTTGCTTCTGCAACAGAATCTTAAAGGAGACCATGTTCCCTAAATGTTCACCCACACAAATGCTAGAGAGGATTTCAGTATTATTAGTTATTACAAGAAACAAAAGAGTTATTCATATTAGGTTCTTGAACGAGCTGGGATAAAAAGTTGTCAGTTAGCATATTTACAAACCTGCTAGCTTTGTCTGACTTGGCAACCCCATTACCCCAGTCAATATCAGCATAATTGAAGTCCCCTATAATAATAACTTGACCTAGTTGTGAAGCCGCTTCGATTTGTAAAAGTAGCTGGGCTTCATACTTGTCACTTATACAAGGTGGTTTATAGCATACACCAATGATAATTTGCTTTGTAACCTTTTGCCCAGTCAAAATCTCCACCCAGAGGGATTCCACACCCTCACCAGTGCCAGCAATGGTTATTTCTTTAAGTGCATGGCTTTAATTCAGGCTTTACATGCAAACACATCCCTCCCCCCTTTTTAATCCCTCTTTCCCTCCTAAAAAGGGTGTAACCATTTAAATTCACAGTCCAGTCACATTTCATCCCACCACGTCTCAGTAATACTAATTATTTCATAATTTTTAGAGCATGCAATTTATTCTAGGTTACCCAGTTTACCTGACAAACGTCATGCATTTGCCAGCATACAGCGGTGGTTACTACTTTTAGTTTTTAAATGTTCATTACTTTGAGGACAATTATATACTAAATTAGTATTAGTCTGTTTTCCTTGTAACAGAGGGACCTCCTTAGCTGGTAAACTGTATGCCCCCCTCATTCCTCCCCCATCACTCCTTACTAATCCTACTACCCCATCTACCCTAGCTTCCCTATAACAGTAGACCCCCTTCCATTGAGGTGCAATCCATCATGACTGTTATACCCCAAGGAAAAATCAGCCCAGTGCTCAGGAACCCAAACCCTTCCTTCCTACCCCAAGACTTGAGCCACGCATTTAGCTCCCTAAGCTCCCGCTGTCTACCTGAACTTGCATGTGGCACAGGCAAAATTCCTGAAAAAATACATTGGAAGACCTTCCCTTAATGTTAGAGACTAGATCCCTGAATTCTTTAAGGTCTTCCATCTACCATTTATCTTGTAATTAGTACCGATATGTACTAAGACCCAATAATATGTCTACCCGATCAATCACATGCCGAACCCTGGCACCAGGTAGACAGCAAACTGTTCGGTCGGACAACAGATTACCCTATCCACTTTCCTAATAATTGAATCCCCTACAACCACAATCTGCTTAGGCCTGACTCTGCTCTCCTCCCCACCACTACTAGAGAAACTGGTCTCCCGGCAGTTAGAGAGATCAGCGAAATTTCGCTTGGCAAAAATTCGCCGGAAAAACAAGTCGCGCGTCGTTTTTGACGCAATGCGTGTCAGAAACGACGCAACGCGCCATAGTTGACGCAACGCGCGTCAAAAGCGTGCCGCGACTCGAGCCTCCAAAGTGGCCATTTGCTCACATACACCACAGAGGTAAGATCTCTTATTCCAAATCTGCATACATATGGCAGACTGTGCACAGGGTCAGATCTTCAATCTTGCTAGCACTCATGATCCCAGTTACAGATCAAAACAGGAATAAAAATAATTAGGGTTTAGAACAAACTTTTGACCTAGTTTGAAGCTCCTTTGGTTTGAAACTCTGGTTTTTGTAACTCTACTTACAGATCCCCCACTTAACTCTGCTGTTTGTAACTCCACTTACAGATTCCCCACTTAAAGAGCAAACACTTAAGAGCAGCTAAACACTAGAGCAAGCTCCAATGGAGTCCCAGGGGTTTTATTTATACAGTCTGTTCAGGTGCAACTAATCAAACACCAGCCCCTCAAACTGAAGGAAAAATAAATGCAAAGTAAAGCAGATTATGACAAACTTGCTGTAAGCACAATAGAACACCAAACTTTGCTATTTTGCACCAAATACAGAAAAGAAAATTATAAAAAATTTAATTACAGTATTTAAATATACCACCTTACTATAAAATAACAGTTAATAAGAAATACTTATCCTTTTCAGTTGATTTGTTTGTTTCTGGTTGCTTTTTCCAGTCAGAATTCAGATCCTGAAAAAGGTAATTTACTGAATCCTGGCCAAAATCGTAAATTCTGTGCTTTCCTAATGCCAACTCAATTAGACCTAGGCAATATACCATTTTGAAAACCAAGTTGTCTACTTTATACACAGTTGATTAATTACTGCACTGTACATATTCTGTCTGATCTCGCCAATTTAGGTTGCCTACATAACATTAGAGTGAGCTGTGATTGGTACTGTATAGACTTAATACTACTGAAATCCATTGCATTGCTGGTGAATCACAGCTGTAAGACGTGTACTTTACATGACAAATGGCTGTTTTACACAGACGGAGCACGACTTGCCAGATAAATACATTCTGCTACTGGTAGACTCTTGTCTGTCCAGAGCTATGCCTCATTTGTTCTGCATCCAGTTTTAATCTGTAATAATCATTCACAGAATGCTGGCCATGTGACAGGTCAGCAACTCTTGTCATTAGATTATTTATTTTTAATCGTCTCCAAAAAAGCAATGTTGTTTATAATCTAAATCAACTTTTGAGTAATTGCGCTCTGTAATGCATGTGTAAGTCTGGATACTGGATTCATATACAGTACCAACGATTTCTCTAGTGTTAGAGCTTTTCCCAGTGTGGTGGTAAGTTGCATAATGTAAATAATGTAGAATGGAAGGTGGAGGATATTTAATCTTGCTATTAGTCCTGTCATTTAGGTGAGCATTTGGCTTATTTTTTAAATAGTCTAGAGTACAAGGCTTAGAGCATGACAATTTTGCTACATTTTGACAGGAAGGAAGCAGATAAATACACTAAAAGAAAGTATATGACTGATTTTTGTCAAGTATTTTCTGTATTTTAAAATATTATACTGATAAAGGTATCCCTTCAAGAAAAGGTCTAGGTATCTTAATTATAGGACAATTGTCATATTTAAAAAAAAGTCTATTAAAATATTAAAACTGTAGAAATGTCATGACCCATAAAGTCAAAATATGTGTAAAAAGCTCATTTTACTTCTGACCATTCATCATCTCTACAGCTTAGATCTTTAATATATAAAAGCCATACATGGCAGGTGGAAAGCAGCATATAATGGAAAATGCATGTATACAGGCAGATTTGGGTGTTTTTAAGTTTCATGTGTACAACAAGACCAATATGCAGGTTAAAGCTGTCCCATAATAATGGATAATAGCAGACAAGGGGTGTGGTGTTTCCAAAAATGTTGAAAAAGCCTGCTGGAACTTTTAGTCACATTGCAATGACATTTTATTTTAAACAGTCTTCTTAGTACTATTTCAATGCATGGCTGTTAATAAGTGACATTGTTAATAGATTTCCTAATATCACTGTCCTGTAATTGATTTAAAAGCAGCAAAGGGAAATAAGGATTTTGGTGTATTATCTCAAACTACCTGTAATGAGTGAACAAAGATCATGCCAATATTCCTCTGTTCAATTAATTTGAAGAGCTTGGCACTAGACCATACACAAATTCTAGAAGAGATATCTGATCATAGAAAAGCTCATTCACATCTTTCTTTTCTTTCTTGAATGAACAAAGAAAAAGAAAAAGCACCACCACATCTTTTCAATTGAACAAAGAGAGATTATCCACTCTTAATCAGGATTAACTACTGTGCACAGCTTTGATTTGTTTCTTAACCACTTCTGGTTGCAGTGAATCTTTCCAATAAAGTGATAAGGACCATACACTATATTATTTTCAATCTGATCTTATGAATATAGTGTCCATCAATGTTAAGTTTAAGAGTAATTTCTAAGCTACATTTGAGCTACATTAAAATGGAAGTTAATATTTGAGATTTCCATCAAGATGCAACCTGGCTATGAGGAGGCTGGTAAAAATTGCAAGGCAGTTTCTATAACATCTAAAAACATTTATAATACAGTAAACTGTCAAACTGAATCTATTTAACAACCAAAACAAAAATATAAATATAGGTACATTTTCAGTTATTTATATATATATACTAATATATAATATTTTCTATTATAAAGAAACCTTCTATTATAAAGAAGCCTTCATAAAGGCTAAACATAATGTTTATACATGCTGCAGTCAAAACAATTATTAGATATACATTAGTTATTTTACATATATATCTACATTATTATAGAGTCATCCCACACAGCTCAAAGATAGTTCTAAATATATAGCTTAAGGGACAAAATACTTTAACACTTGAGGAGGAATGTAAAATTTTAGTAAGGTATTTTGCAGGTTTTAACTGTATCACATAAAATGTACATTTATTGTAAATTGTAAATTTATTACCTGAGAAACATCAGGAGAAACTTATTACCATGGATAATGAAGACAAACAGTATTTTTTGCAAATTGTCTCCTAAATCCAGAACGGGTGCTAGGATCCCTGGTCTCGGGTCTGCTTCTGCCTTTAGCAGCTGCCTTTCACTTTGGGAGAAGCCCTCCGCTAATCGGATGCCTCCAGGTCTTAATAAGAGAGGAGCCCAGCAAAGGTTCTGGACAGGCAAAAGGGCACCATCGTTTACCAAGGATATTAGATAAAAGGCAACACAACCGGAATAGCATAGCCAGAGTTCAAGCAAGGTCAGACAGGCTGGGTCGGTACAGGAAGAGTTCACAGGATAGTCAAGTATCAGGATTGGAGAGTTTAGAATAGTCAGGCAGGCAAGCAAGGGTTAATACAAGGGAAATCAATAAGGATTCACGAGGAATACAAACCCGGAACCAAACAACTAGCAATGAGTTTTCATTCAAAGTCCCTTTAAATACATTTGAATTTCTCACCAATGGGCAATGATGTCCTAATGCTGTGTGCCCCATAGAGAAACTCACAGTGGAAGAGCGTGGAACCACGTGGAGGATGTCACCACCTGAGGCGTTGCGGGCATCCCTGCCAGCCACTAGGGTAAGCGATCCGTACACAAATAAAGAAACTGACCGCAAGAACAGAGCTATTTAAGACACAGGTTAGCCTTAATTAAGCTTGGAAGGCATTGGGGGTGGTTGAATAAGTTAGGGCTATAAGAAAAAAGTGAAGAAGAAGAATATTAGGTCAAATGTGGAACCTGGGAGCAGCATCCTGCCTACACTGTTCAAATTAAGTTTGGTGGGGTTTTTCTAGCTTGGTTTTCATGATAAGTCATGCTTGCTACAACAGTGGGGGGAAATGGAATGGTATTCCCCTGCTTAATGGAGTGTAGTTACAATTTTCCTTGGGAAATAAATGTTTTCCTTTTTCACTGTAGTTGTTATATTTTTGGATTTGGATCAGCAAAAGTATTATGTACTTGTATCATCTTTTATGAATTTCAATCTGAAATATTGATCATGGTTATGCTATTGAGGTAGATTAAAAATGTGCTTTCTTTCAAGGAAGAAACAATTGCTTATTTGCAGAAATTGATTTTCATTTGATTTGTTATTTCGGAGGCCATGTTATCAAGCTAAAATTATTATTTTTTTTTTAAAATAAAAAAAATATATATATTTACATATTTATAATATATATGCACACACTCCATTGTTAAGGTTATACAGTTAATTGATAGGTGCCGATGTCCTGCGTAATTTCTAGCACTGCATGACACAGTGAAACAGTGACGTATGTTTGAAGAATGGCGGAAGACAAATTCATAATACAGGCAACAATCTGGGTGTTGATAAACTCAACAAGTCCCAGGCACATGGTCAGGGCAAGTGACAAACAACCAAAGGTCAAGTAGTAGGCAAGGGTCAAAACTGGGGAATCCAAATAAAGGGAAACATGAACAGGACAGTGAATCCCAGATTTTTAGAAAAAGAGGACTTTAGAATACAGGAATACAAAATGTGGGGGGTCCTCAGGAACAGGAGCCTTGGTCACACAAAATAATTTAATAGACCAGCACCAGTTAGAGAAGGTGGCAGGCTTAAATAACCCATTAAAAGGGCAGTTGCCTGCAGCTGGATTCTTACAGTTTTAGGTACCAGCCGGGGAATGCAGAGGTAGGGGGAAAATAATTTAATATACATTTCAGTACTTGTTCTAACAAAAGTATATACAGTACATACCTACATACCCTAAGTTGCAGATAGATATCCATGGATGCGATTTCCCTGTGCATTGGTGTAGAACAGTGGTCCCCAACCAGTAGCTCGTGAGCAACATGTTGCTCTCCAACCCCTTGGATGTTGCTCCCAGTGGCCTCAAAGCAGGAGCTTATTTTTGAATTTCAGGCTTGGAGGCAAGTTTTGGTTCTATAAAAACCAGGTGTCCTGCCAAACAAAGCCCCAATGTAGGTGGACAATCCACATAGGGGCTACCAAATGGCCAATAACAGCACCCCAAGAAAAATTTTCATGCTCGTGTTGCTCCCCAACTCCTTGTACTCCTGAATGTTGCTCACAGGTTCAAAAGGTTGGGGATCCCTGGTGTAGAAGGTATGGTCCAGCTGACATCATCCAGCAGACGTCTCTTACAATTGCTCATGCCCATGACCTCCCTGAAGTCACAGTCCTTATTTGTTCTCTATGCAGTTACTACCATGAATGAGTTAGGGGCATATTACCAAGATAAAGCAAAGTACCTTTCACTGTACTGTAATCAGCAACTATTCAGTATAGATATGAAGACATACATAGCTATGAAGACATACAACAAATTCAAAAGTTTTTTCACTGGCATAAAATATCAGGTTTATATGCTCTTAAACTGCCTCTTACAGATGCAGTCACTTGGATTTGTAAGTTAAATGCGTCGTGACTCAGGGCTAATTGAAGAAACTGTGTTATCTAAAGTTATCTTAACTCATTTAATGTATTTAAACTTTTCATTAGCATACCAAAGCACCATTGTTTTCAATGGTGAACTCTTTAATTGGATGGGATGCTGTGACACAATATTCTGTGCTAAGTGGGATAAATGGGATAGATGAGTTAAGTCACGACGCATTTAACACACAATCCAAAGTGACTGCATCTGTATGTATTGTATTTGTGAATTCAGTGATTTAAGAGCTATGGAAGTGATGACATATACGTTATATACAGTATTTTCAAAAAGATGAAGAACTTCTGATATTTCAGCTTCACCCAGATATTTTCAATAAAACCTCCTTTCTTCAATAACAGTGCATCCACACTGTATAACTTTAGTAGTATGGTAGAATGGATCAGCTGTTCAGGCCATTATCTACATTGTATGCATCATTATTAACATAAAACTAAATGTTTAGGTATCCTCAATGGGTGACCAGACCAATCAAAGAAGTGTTTTTAGCTATCAAATATATAAAAATGGATTTTAAACAAGAAACCTGAAAATTATCAATATTTCCACAATCTAATTTCACAAATTCCATTACTGAATGATTGTAATGTTTTGTAATCCAGTCAATGTTATTCTAGTCCTTCATGTAGTGCAGAACTCTTCTCAGTTATCATTAAACAATGCAGTCCCAGTCTACCAATAGAGTGCAATGACTGTCCACTGTCAAGTGTCCCCAAGATGCAATTGCTGTTAATCCACTCTCTGTATAATGAGCACATTGAACTTATCTTGTCCACTTACTTGTTCAATTTATTTTACATTGTATACCTACATAACTTTAAAGGAGAAGGAAGTATTTTATTGCCGATAGGTTAGCTGCAATAGTGCAAGCTAGAACACATTAGAAGGAAAGAAATGCAGTGTTTCTTTTGACAGATGACTCAGAGCAGCACTACTTTGAGGGCTTACTGGTATATTTAGGTGGATCTTTTTGATAAAACTTAGTTTTAACCTTTCCTTCTCCTTTAATAAAGTGTAGTATTACTTTTTAGAGACTTTCTTTCTCCTTATACAGTTAATGATCTTGCAAAACCTCTTTTCAATGTTCTTTAGATGCTCTCCAACTGTTCATTCTCATGATAGTACCTGTAATCTTCTGGTCTGTGAATTATTGTTACCTAACATTATTTATTGTCTGTTGTTAAAGTTTCACCAGTGCCTACAAAATAAAGATAGAAACAGTCATTTCTGTTCTCCAATAACTCAACTCATTCATCTTCAGCTAAGGGACAATTTTTCCCCCCATCACTGACCCCTCTCCCTTAACCACCAAGGTGGCTAAAAGAAAAATAACCCTTTAAATTAAGCCCATTCACACATTTAAAATGGACCTGTCACCCACACATAACAAGTTGTATAATGAAAGACCTTAATAAATTAAACATGAAACCTAAATAATTTTCTTCATTAAAGAATCCCTACTTGTTATAAAGGTGTTTAAATATCTGAGCTGTCAATCAAATATAACATGCCCCGCCTCTATGCCAGTGGCATATAGAGGTGGGGCAGTCAATTACTTTTATTTTACCTTCAGAAATTTCTAGATGTCACTGCACTCCTCACATTCCCACTCTCTCCTCACACTCTATAATTGCCTAGGGCACTGCACATGGGCATTAAGTCCCCCCATTCTGGTGCATACACAAAATTTTGTTTGATACAAAATTTGTCTTAATAACAGTGTAAGCAAAATGGCTGCTGCCTGCTTTCTGTAATTCCAAGACTGAAGGAAACAAATATTAAATAAATATAGTGTAAGTAAAGTTTAAATTGCTCAACTAACTTGATGGAAAGGAATTTTAAATTATTTCTTAGGGTGACAGCTGTTCAGAAAATGGTGAACTTAGTCTCTTAAATAAAATATATAAAGGTGATGCTTGTTAAGGTATTTGCCATGTACTACTTGTTTTAAAAACATTTTATCCATTTTCATTATGACTAAATTGCACCAAGTGACTATTGAATTGTGTCTGATTTTTCAGTCAGTCATTCTTATTGCACCAAAAGCTTTAGCATGTTCCCAACGGAATGATTTGTCTGCTAGAGTAGTGGCCCTATATAGAATATCCCTTCATCTGGAAATGACCTCAAGTGAGTTAGCTCTGAACTAGTGAAACAGACAGCAGACATCTTTCATACATCCGATGAACCTCATTATAGTAGCATGACTCCTGTATTGGAAAATTCTTAGGCATAACATACATTTGTAATGCTGAATGAGCATTTATGATACATATTGAAATCAAAAAATCTTCTAGCATAATGTTTAATAGCTTCATGTGTTCTCAGGCATGGACTAAGATATAAAGCTTATAGGGATGTTTTAATGAAAACATCCCTATTGATTTAATACTGGATGCGTTGATCTTAACAGAACATTGACTAAGAATGCATCTAGAGAATTGACAAGTGATAAGGGACCCAAGAGAATGTACACTGTATTTCTAGCCAAGAAAACACACACAACCTCTATAAATCTAAACCAGCAAGCTTATGTTTGAAAATAAGCAAAACGAAATACAGAACGTTCCTTGTGTATAGTTAAAAACCTTTCAGGAAAACATAATTAATTTCAATCTCAAAGTAGTTATAAAACTAATGTGAAAACTGTGAAAAAAATGTAGAATGGTAGAAAGCAGGAATTGTAAAAAAATCACCTAAAAGTTCTTGCAGTTTGGTAACACACACACATTTAGCTGTTTATTCTGACTTCTTACTCGCAGTTTCTTAAACTGTGGCTGTGAGCCAACACTCCACTTTCATCAGAAAAAAAGTGATGTCTGATCAAATTCTAATAAAAACTGTTTATTTTTTTGCATATGAATTTTGAAGCACTGTTATTGATAGGGCTTTTTATCAACCAAAACTTAAATAAGGAAATGTAAGAAAAGGAGCAACATATGTACTTGGTCCTGTTACCCATAGCAACCAATCAGTAGGTAGTTTGAACTGGGTATATATCAGAAGCAAACAGGTAACACTTTAACATATACTTTTACAAATATTGTAATGAAACATGAGTGAACATGCTATGCTTTGAAAGATCAAATGATTTGCCAAATCAAGGAACGATCTGACAGTTTTGAGCCTGGTGACGTGAAAGAGCATTTGCAAGACTTATTGAGCACAAATCTATCTGCTCAAGGTATATAGCTAGATAGGGGTTGTAGCACAAATACTGCAGGCTCAGAGTGCAAATAGATTTTTCTACTTAAATCAGTTTTCTGGTTCACACATTACTAACCCTGTAAAATGAAGAAACAAAGAATTTACAATGGCATATTCTGTATGAAATTTTTTCCACTTTGATTAAAATTCTAATGTAAAAGGTAGATCTAAATACAATGTATATATTTATTGATATTTTTTACTGTTAAATTTGTTTTAAAAATGGTGTTTCTTGGTATCAACAAATGCAATCCAACTCTTCATTATATATCATTTTGGTTGGAGAATAAGCAAGCGTTGCCTAATTTTTAGTTTGATTGAAAGTTATGATTTAATAATATTTACCACCCGATTTTAGATAATCATTGAAATAAAACAAATTAAAGAAATTACCGCAAAGTCTAAATAATAATAATTCTACTTCTGTTAGAAATGAATGTAAAAATGGTTTAATTTTGTAGCATTAGTGTGTATTTGGTGTAAATTTTTCTTTGTAGAATAAAGCAATGATGTCACAATTTACTCCTTTCTGTTCACATTTAGGGGCAGATTTACTAAGGGTTGAATTTCGAGGGTTAATTAACCCTCAAATTCGACCCTCGAATTTTTATAGAATGAAAACCCCTCAAATTCAAAGGGATTTTAACGCAATAAGATTTTTCGAACAAACTTAATTTTAATTTTTGAATTTGGCGAATTCGAATCGAATTCAAACATGCCCAAAATAAATTTGAATTTCAAATTTATAAGAATTTGATTCGAATTTTCACTTCAAATCAATTCGAACCTTAGTATATGTGCCCCTTAATGTAACTTTCTCTATGATGTAGAGCAGTGATCCCCAACCAGTAGCTCGCGAGCAACATGTTGTTCTCCAACCCCTTGGATGTTGCTCCCAGTAGCCTCAAAGCAGGTGCTTATTTTGTAATTACTGGCTTAGAGGCAAGTTTTGGTTGCATAAAAAACAGATGTCCTGCCAAACATTCTCTCCTGTAGGATGCCAGTCCATATAGGGGTTACCAAAAAGCCAATTTGACATCCCCATGGACTTTTTCATGCTTGTGTTGCTCTCCAACTCTTTTTTAAATTTAAATGTGGCTCACGAGCAAAAAAGGTTGGGGACCCCTGATGTAGAGAATGATATTCTGAGATAATGTGCAGGTAGTCTTCATTATTTTGTTTGTGTTTTATTTAGCTTTTTGTTCAGTAGCTCTCCAGTTTGAAATTTCAACATTTCTTCTGCTAGGGTCCACATTGTCTTTGCAACCAGAAAGTGGTTTCCCCAGTAAACTGTATGAGCCATGTATAACATAAAATAAACTCAATAGGATTGTTTATTATTACAGAGAAAATGAAAATTTTTTTTTAAAAGTTTGAAGGAGTCAATGGGAGATTTCCATAATTTGGAACTTTCTGGAAAAGGGGTTTTATATATATATATAAAAGGGTGTGACAGCACTCCAAGAAAATATTCCAACAGGTTCAGAAGATCAAATAAAGTGGAAGTTTATTTGTGATCCAACGTTTCGACTCCACACAGGAGACTTCGTCAGGGTAAACCAACAGTGCACAAATCAGTGTATTTATACAGATAAAATGGAGCCAAGTCAGGGTGACAGGGCACCCATCAATCATTGTTACAGGTTCAAGGGTCACAGGTCATTGGGGGCCAAAGCTCCTAGTTTACATTAAAATAAATAAACAGTAGAGCAAGAAATTAGCCTACTACAACATACAGTGTGCGCAGTGCCAGGCCTTATTTAGAAGGCAATTGTGTTGCAACATAAGTAGCGAGTCAAAGAAAGTAACGAGTACGTAATGCAGAGGGAGAGAAAAGCGCGCCCCGTTGCTAGGCAACCCATCAGGACTGGACTGAGAATTAAAATAGGCCCTGGCATTTCAGGTACACAAGAGGCCCATCAGCCCACATAGAGGCCCAAAAAGCCCCCACCAGCCCACTAAACACTGACTTTCTATGGGACCTTATAGCAGCCCATCTGGCATTTGCCCTAACCCACAAATGGCCAGTCCGGGCCTGCAACCCATGTATACAGGGTTCCGGAGTGAACAGCCAGAGAGCAGCCGCACTTAGTCAGCGCAACCCGTTCACCGCTGTCATAGAAGACAGGAGGTGACGGGAGATGCGCAGGCGTATGGGACACATGTGGGTCAGCACAGGGACACAACCGGAGAACCCGGTGCGCCCTGTGTGACTAAGCCACACCTCCCACATTACCTTATCTGACGTGTGGTGCATTTCTAGCAGTGACAGAAAAAGAGGGGAACAACGCGCTGTGTCTCTGATGCACATAGGCCAAAATTCTATACATGCAGAGTATGTATTCATTAGTGAGCATAAACTGATGAGCTCTAACCTGTTATAATCGGCTCCCCATATTGGGGTAAGGGGACCCGTGACCCTATATTAACGTGCAACAGTACTCAGGGAGGGGTGACATAAATGTAGAATACTGAAAAAAGAGGAAAAGCTGTTATTGGGAGCAACAAAATTACAGAACTAGGTGCTACTTGATGCATGGTAAAATAAAAAGAGTCAAAGGTATTCCAAGTTCATACAAAACAGCCAAGTGGTAATGTCTCATTGAGTCCTCGTGGGGATAGAGTGTCCAATGTGTATATCCAGCGGGATTCTCTTCGCAGGAGAGCCTGATCCCTATTACCACCCCTAGATAGGGGGGGTTGATGGTCTATAGCCATGCATCTGAAAGTGGGAAGAGGGTGCCCCATGGTTAGGAAATGTTTGGCCACAGGTTGAAGTGCTTTATTTTCCCTCAGGGCCTTGCTGATTGATGATCTGTGGTTAGCAAGTTGAGTTGTGAGAGTGCATCTGCCATAGTTAAGTGGCGTCAGGTGAAAGTGATGTGGAGGGGAATCGCAGGCAGGGGTCCCACAGGAAAGCTTGAGTACTGGGAATGGTCGGTTTCCAAACTTCCAAAAAACAGGATTAATGAGGCAAAAAGTTATGTATAGATATGTATAGTCCATACAAGGTAATAATCGGCTGGGTGCAGTTCCAGGGTGCAGCCCAGGGGTGGGCTAGACCGTATGTCCAGTGCCTTGAAAGGAACGCACAACCATTAGTCTGAACAAAAATCTGGGTGCTAGTCTTG
>CM044444.1:35358788-35410533 GCA_024363595.1 Xenopus borealis | reverse complement strand
GCAGCCCTTCAAAATACCGGGCTGTCCGGGTCAAAACCAGACAGGTGGCAACCCTAGCCACTACACAAGCCCAGGAAACCTTTAATCAAAAAAAATAAACTTGTCCTATTGCCCTACATGTGCCCCCTATATAGTAGTGTTGCCATATGTCAGGAAATGTAGGGGGGAAGGAGGGTAACACCCCCCAAAAAAAACAATGTTTTTCAGACACAATGGTAAAACACGCCATAGTGTTTTTTGGGACTTTCAACCTCCTATCTATTGTATTGCTCTAGCGTAAGTGCTAACGAACAGCAAAAAGTTGATCTTAGTGAATTTGCCTAATTACGATCCTTCGCCAGTGTGCAACTTCGCCTGGCGTAAGGGTGCGAAGTTGCGCAAGTCTATCTACTTCGCTAGCGTAAATTCGCCAGAGTCGGTGTTTGTGAATTTGCGATTACGATTTGACGTCACTCTGGCGAATTTGCGCTAGCGTTAGATGCTTCACGCTGGCTGTCAGTGGGGCACATGCGCAGTAGCGCAATCCCACGGACACAGGGACTGGACGCAGAGACACTTGAACTTTATTATATAGGATTTGCGCTGTATGCAAATTAGGCTTCGCTAGCGAAATTGCGATATGCCTAGCGAAGTAACACTAGCGTAAATACGTCACCGTTCGCTGACCAGAGCATAAATTCGCACTTTAGTGAATTTGCGTAGCGCAGGCGAAAATTCACCTGGCGAAGTGCGGCGAACGCTCGCGATTTTTTGGATTTTAGTGAATGTCCCACTTGGAGCGCAGAGACTTCCGTTAGTGGTTTATAATCTGCTGCCTTCAATCTATGGAAAGACCGGCGCTACATAACGGTGTGCTGCTCCTCTGCTCACCATGTGACAGAGGAGCAGCTCGAGCTGTGGGATGTGTGACCCGGGGAGTCCGTGGCGCAGTCAGTAAAGGTAAATGGGGGGTCGGGGTAGAGAGAGACTTCCACCAGCTCCTCACGGAGCGTCTTGCCTCTTTGTTTATTGCCTAAAAGCCCACCCTCACGGGAAAGCCGCAGCCAATCCCAGTGCGCTGCCCCGCCCATCTTTGTTGTGCTGCCCAATGGCAGAGGGATAGAGCATTGCTGACCAGCGAGTGACAGAGGAGCAGCTACTGTCTGGCCTCCCATAGCTGTGAAAGTACCTCCCACTCTCTGACTCACTCAACTCCGCCTACAGGACGCCAAGGAAAAAATATGATTGGCAGAAAATGGGCATGCGCACGTGAAGAGCGAATGATCAAGAGGCGGGGGCGGTGCCAACTGTTCCTATCTTTAATCTCGCGTTGTTAGAAGCGAGACCCGCTCACTCAACGCATGTCCCTGACGTTGCTACGGAAACAGGGATGCTGAGCTGAAAAAGTAAGGCGGCTCTTTTTCTAAAAGTAACATTGAGGCAGAGTCGCCTCTGAAATTCTGTAGGACAAACTTTTTTTGTGGAAAAACAACACTGGTGTGATCTATACCATAAACAAACATTGCCCAAACTCTTTAGGAAGCAGTAGTATTTTTAAAACTACTGAGAAGCACTCTAGGTGTCCACCATGGTTGTCCACTTTTTTTTGGACTGGAACAAGTCTGTTTTTATAAATCTTTGACTACATATGTTCTAGCGCCCGTTAATTTAACGGGCTTAATGTCTAGTATATATATAAAATCATATAAAAACTTTGTTATTTTAATAATGACTGGACAACATGGTCTTGCTATTACTGGAGGACTTCTCAAAGACACTGGCACAATTTCATTTTCTTTTTTTACTAGGAGAAATGTAATTAACCTTTATGCATCTGTTCTAATAGTGCAAGTGTTGGAGAAGTCTTCTTCCTATAATACATACAGATTACCATTAGTAAAGTGCTTTAATGGAAGCAGCTTAATTTATGAAACTAATAATAGAGGAAGAATATAGCTAAAATTTTGACCATGAATTGACCTCCCCCAAACAGCAACATAATGGAAAAATAAAAGCAAGCAGTAAATAAAAAAAGCCTGTGTATATCAATGTCTTGTTTTACAGGCTCAATAATACATTGACAGTGAGGTTATATCTTTGTACAGCACTCCTCGATTTTAGCACTTCTCAGAATAATAGGGTTGAAGAACATCTGAAAAGCCACCTGTGAATGTCACTTTCTGCCATGACAACATGCTCTGCACTGCATACATATAGGGTGAAATAATTGTAGCTCAAGTTGTACTTTGCACTATAGATGCCAATATTTTAAAAAATAACTACATGTAACAAAGTAAGGCTCTGTCTCGAAAGTGCAGATGTGATCCAACTCCAGAGCAGATCAGACAGGCAAATTGTAAATAAATCTAGAAGGATATAGTAAGGTTGATTATAGAGCCATTTCTAATTTTCGAATAACAATGCTGGAATGATAGGTCATTCAGAGCAGAAGACAGGAAAAAGTACTTATAAAAACTATAGCCCAGAAGATAAGTCAATCACATGCTATTTTCAGCGCTAGCACCGATTGCTAGATGGGCGTGCCAACGCTTGATGTGCTGTTGCCAATCCATTTATCCTTCAAGCGTATGTTAATGCATATAGATAGATTTTTAATTGCAAAATTAAAGTGCTATGTTGAGTGATGTTTATTAATAGATGTAGGATGGAAACCACTTAATTTTCTATGGCAGAAATGGATAATCCGTATAGTACAGAATCATAACCTCTGTAGAACTAAAAGTTATATTTTATTTAAATGTACTTTAATATTTATAATTATTACATTTCAGTAGTGCATGGTCTATGAATGTTTTCTCAAAACAGTTATATTTAGCTTCTGCTATATATTGTCTAATTGCTGGTTCTAATTATTTTAAAAACAACGGACAGGTGCCACATGAGTAGATAACTCGAGTACATTCACTGGTACAGGTGATCCAACAATACTAATGCATCACTTAACTTAAAAAGTATTTGCCTTGGAATAAACTGGGCCATCTTGAGAAATTACATATCTGAAAGCTGACAATAACTTGCTATTGTACTTTACCTTTTTTTTCTCTGTTATATTGTGCTAATATCAATATGACAAACTCATTGCATGAATGCTTTTCCCTAGTCTCTATAAATGTGCTGCATGGGGGCATTTCCAAAAATTTGGCGAAATGCATTAAAGTCTATGGGCATCTGATTTTTTTGATGCATGTTATTTTTGAATGGCACCATTTAAGTTTACGGGTGTCATTCCCGCTGCAAAACATGGCAAAAAATTTGCTCATCCCTATGTGCTACTCCTAGTCCTAATATTTTTTCAGGCTGAAAAAACTAATCCACTCTGTGCACCATCTCAATTAATTTCTGCGCCCAAATATGTGAAAGGAGTCATCTTCAGGCCAACCTCCTCTTGCTGTATGTTACTACATGCAAGCAGAAGAGCAGCGAACCAACAGCCTGCAGCTCTGTGTGCCCATAGCCTATGAAGCCAGTAGGGTTTTAGCCTAAAGACCAGGCATGAGGTGGTTACTGGGGCCATGGCCAGCTGAATTTTGCCTAAACCAAAAGGCTTATGGTAGAGTGGCCCATGTCAGGTGTCCAATTTGTTGATCAGAAATGAAAATTGTTTGGTGGTGCTGCAACCTGAAGTAAACTAAATATTGTAGGTATAAGTCGCATGAGAACCTTTAATAACACTATGAGATACTTTAATTTAAGAAACTCATTTTGGGGGTGAAATCTTTTCTTTGAATTGAAATAGTGTTAAACTTGTCAATTGTAGCACAAGTCATAGATTAGTTGGAGCAATTTTACTGACATACCGTTCAATTTTACAGTTATAAAAAAAGAACTTCAACTCATCTGAAGCACAAGCTATTTTCTTTGTTAGTTTAAATAGCCATTATTTGTTGAAATCCTGAAATAATAATCAAATGAGGGGCATTACAGTTACTGCCAACACCTTACTGTCCATTTCTCTCTACCACCTGAACTAGGTAATTCACAAAAAATGTATGCTTAGGGTTTACCAATCTCTCAGAGCAGCATTGTGTGACTGTTGTAATTTAAAACAATTTAAAGTGCATTACTTGAATAGTAGCTCTTGGACTTGAACTACAAGACACTTTCACAGAAAGTGTTTGGAAATAAGCAAGGCTATTACCATGAACATTTAAAGATACAAAGAGCGTTATTTACTAAAATCTAATTTTTCTGATTATTTAAATTAAAAAAGTAGTGATGGGTCGAATTTATTCGCCAGGGCCGAATTCGCGGCGAATTCCCGCGATTCTCCGCTTGCGAATAAATTCGCGAATCACCAGCAAAATTTCGCTTGGTGTAAATTCGCCGAAAAAACGAGTCGCGCGACGTTTTTTGACGAGACGCGACGAAAACAACGCGACGCGATTTGACGCGACGCGATTTGACTCGTTTCGCGAATTTTTCACCGATTCGCGAATTTCGCTAATTTTTCGGCGAAGCGAATCTCGGGAGATTCGCCCATCACTAAGTATGACCAAACTAGAATTTATGATCAGACCTTATTTATTATTTAAAAAGCACAATTTAATTGGATCAGGGGAAAACTCACTAATATCGAGAAAAATTTTAGGCCAGACAGGACTTAAGAAAATAACCGCAAAGTGTTTCCAAGGTGAAAAACACATGGTTATATGAATGCTTACAAAATACAGATTTAATAAATTAAAATATGGTATGGCTTTGTGTATTAAGCTGTGTAAAAATTTACTTAAAATGCACCCCACATCAGCAGAAAACATTATGGGTGGCATTGCCAATGTATTTGTTATGAATTATGATTTTCCATAAAATTCCTAATCATCTAAACCTACATAGTTACATAGTTAAATTGGGTTGAAAAAAGACAAAGTCCATCAAGTTCAACCCCTCCAAATTAAAACCCAGCATACACACACACACACCCCAACACTCTTTCACAAAAACCACATATGCCCATAGCTATACTAACTGTAGAGTTTAGTATCAAAATATTCTTTGATATTATGTCTGTCCAAAAAAATCATCCAAGCCCCTTTTGAAAGCATCAACAGAATCAGCCATCACAACATCACCCGGCAGTGCATTCCACTACCTCACTGTCCTCACTCTGAAGAACCACCTATGCTGCTTCAAATGAAAGTCCTTTTCTTCTAGTCTGAAGGGGTGGCCTCTGGTGCGGTGATCCTCTTTATGGGTAAAAAGGTCCCCTGATATTTGTCTATAATGTCCTCTAATGTATTTGTAAAGTGTAATCATGTCCCCTCACAAGCGCCTTTTTTCCAGAGAAAACAACCCCAACCGCAACAGTCTACCCTCATAATTTAAGACTTCCATTCCTCTAACCAGTTTAGTTGCCCGTCTCTGCACTCTCTCCAGCTCATTTACATCCCTCCTAAGGACTAGAGTCCAAAACTGCACTGCATTTTCCAGATGAGGATCTATAAAGAGGCATAATTATGTTTTCATCCCTTGAGTTTATGTCCCATTGCTTTACATTACACCATGTTCAAGGGTAAAAAATAATGGAGTACACCCACAAATTTTATGGATCCAGAGTACCTAATTTTTTTAATCCAAAATGTTTCACTCTGAAAAAGTTATCATGCCCTATCATCCCCAAAAATCTATAAAATATGTAAATAAAAGCTTTCATATATAACATGTATGCAACTGCCTAAATGGTTTGAAAATGTGCAGATGCTGCAACTGGCAAGCAACATATTAGGCATTGTGTTTGTCACTCAAAGTTTGTGTTCATTTGTATTTAATCGTTAAGAAAAACACTGGAGATGTTAGTGTATTCAGATGACTTTTGTGGTTTATTTTTCATTTCAAGATTGCTAACTTTTTCACTTGCCATTGGAACACTTTAATGCTTGATGATTTGTTTTGTTTTTTAATATCTACCAAGTTAGGAAGAAAATAAACTTGTAAAATATGTGTTTTTTATGGAATTCCATAATGTCAATTTCTGGGGTTTTATTTTTATCATTCTTGGCTTGATCATTCTTCATGATGCACAAGTTGATTGTCTCATACAATCTAGTCATTTTCCAATCAAGGTATCAATTGTAGCTACATGTCAATGCATAAATGCCAATACGATTCAAGCCAACAATTCAGTCATTCTAGAGGGATTATTGAAAGTCAGTATAAAAAAGCGTGTCCAAATGCCCTATGTTGTTCATATGATGGTAAAAGAGGCAGCTTGCCCGCTATAACAATAAACCTATTTTTAGCCAGCTACTATGACATGGATCTACATTCTAAAGGATACAGTAAACAGTTGGTTTTAGACTGAATGATTCCTTTGATACATCTAATGCCTTTAAGAAACATTAAATAACCTTTTTAATAGTTAACCTTTAAATATGAGGGATTTTGCAGACATGAATGCAACAATAGTATTTTAGATCAAAGCATTTGTTAAAGATGCCCACACCCTAATATGGTTAGATATCAATGTGTGATAAGTTTTCCCTCCAACCAATACCAGTCAGCCACCTTTTTTTGCTGGTCTTTTGTGCAGTTAGGGCAGTGAGACATTGTTTGGATTTCATTCAGGAAGTCTGCACAGCAACACTACTATTGTTATTTTTTATATGTCATTTCTCCCTTTTTGTTTTGTTCTGACTCATAGAGCTCTTCTGATTATACACAGAATTATCTGCAGGATCTTTCCAGTGGGAATTTGTAAAGTTAGTTGATGTTTGACACCAGCTGAATAGAGGGATTAAGTGACTTGCTGATGGACAAAAAGAGCAAAAAATAGAAAAGAATCACAAACCTAGTATAGTAAAAACCTAAAAAGTGTACTGTTGTGTTCTTGTACAAGTCCAAAAGAAGCTGTAGGGGAGCCTTGGGAAAATAATAATAATAATAATGTCAGTACTTTTTCTCACCGTTTGATCGTATACGATAATATTTTCGACAGGGATTAGAATATACATGCTGCTGAAATTTATTTAGCTTATTAATGGTTTGTATATATATATATATATATCTATCTATTAGATATAAATATAGATATAAAGATACACACACACACACACTTTCACTTGCTGCATTAGAACTTTCTTACAAAATATGTAAATATATACTGCATGTAATTAAATCTCAAAGTAAGGTACAAAGGGATATAACTTATTCTCAAGTGTTAGATTTATATTTTCATGTTTGCTTCTAGAGCCAGAGGTCAGAACATGTGTTTGATGAGTTTGATGAGCTGATGAAATAATATATGCACACAGCTTGATTTAATCTTTACTATTACTTTACTATCTTATTAGTGCAAATACTGCAACATTAAAACAGTCTTCATTTTAATAACCCACTCTTAATTATAATTAGCCAATTCACATTATGCATGTATGCTAAAAGCAACTTCTTCTAAAGAATTGATATACAGTATCTGTGTCAGTGCAGAATGCTAAAAATACTTTTCGTAACTGACTAAACTAAGTAAATTATACAAGTGACATGGTCATAAGAATGTGAGTTAAAAAGTATACATTTGCAAGATACTGATGCCACACAGGAAGCATATTTTGAGTTGGGTACACAAACACAGTATACAGCTACTGGGAAACAAATTATAGTTTTTAAAAGAAAATTATTTAATTTTTATCTAGCTGCCACTTTTTCTTCTAATGGGTTATGAATGTGATGGTAGTAATCATCAGCAAATAACATTCTCTTTTCCAGATAGGACTCTGTAAGTTGTAGTTTGGAAGTGAGCAGTGGTTGGTGCTTCAAGAAAGCTCTGTTCAGAGGTTCCAACTTGATTTGGAAAGATTAGTGGAAGGTCAGGTATATTTTGACTATGCAGTTTCAATACGGAACTACATCCCATTTGACTTCATCTTTTTTCTTGTTAAAAAGGTGTAATGAAACCTTGGCTACTCAAAAACTCTACATAAGCGGCAGCCTGTCAGGACTCACCCTGGTTCTCTAGCGGACTGGCAGGGACGCCCACCATGCTGATCCTGCTTGCCGATTTCCTCTATGCGCATGTGCGCTGGCGTAATTATGTCAGCGTGCAATGGTGTAAATTTCAAATATTTAAAGAGCAGTCCATACTATGATCATTGCCCGTGATTTTGGCCCGTGGTTTTTGTACCTGGTGCTTCTGAGCTTGATTTTTGTTTGTTCCTGACCCTGTTAATTGATCCTGATTCCTTCTTGTGACCCTGCCTGGCTTTTCATGATCCTACTCTCTATATCCTACTCTCTGCCTGATTACCGACTCCGATTCTGTTTAACCCTCTGATTGACTTCCTGGTTTTGACCCCATGCCTGCCTGACTACATTTGTTCTCTGTCTGACTTGACCCGGCCTGAACTGACTACGATTCTAATTCCTTGTACCACGACCTTCTGCTCAAATACTTTGCTACAGTTGTGCCCCTTTGTCTGCCAAGAACCTCTTGCCTTGCACCTCTTGTTTTAAGACCTGGCGGCATCCGATTAGCCGAGGGCTTTTCCCGAAGTGAAAGGCGGCTGTTAGAGGTAGAAGTAGGAGCCGTGACCAGGGTGCTTGGCATCGGTTCTGGGTTTAGGGTGCCAACCATTATACAGCCATATTGAGCTTATAAAAGATTGAAGAATGGTTGCAGTTAACTAGCACTTTGCTTTTAAAAAGTGTATTCTGCTCTAGAATTAGAAGCTAATATACCAACCTGTGGACTAATTCCAACTCCATAATGTCTGTTGGTTAAGAGAGCTTGTTAATAAAGATTAAGAAAATTGTATTAATGTTTTTTTCTTTTCCTTTTGAGAAAGCAATCCTCTTAAGGTGGCAAACTGGATATATAGAAATCATCAATTTATTGGTATAAAAATAACCTTCCAACCTGCTCATATTAACATGATTATATAAAATATAAAATAGTTATTAAAACAACATAAATTCAAAAAATACGGAGAACAATGAAGTGAAATCACAAACATAAATTATATTAGCTTGGCCTGATGCCATACTCATAAACATGACATATTAAAACTCTTATAAACAGCATCTGGCAGTGTGGTTTTAAATGTATTATGTCATATTTATTAATATGGCTTTCGGCTATATGGAATGTCGATTTATTGCTCTCATTTGTCCAGATTCCTGTGCTTTTTGTTATCATTATATTATGCTTTGTTTATGGAGGCAATTCTTTCAGGTTGCATGGCTGTTTGTGCAATAATAATTAATTCATGGTTTTGTTAGATATATGGTCCTAATGTAACTGAGGCTTAATGTATAGTGATGGGCGAATCTCCCGCGATTCGCTTCGCCGAAAAATTTCTCTAGAAATTTGCGAATCAGCGAAAAATTAGCGAAACGAGTCGCGGGACACGTTTGACGCGCGTCGCGTCGTTTTCGTCGCGTCAAAAAACGACGCGCCGCGTCAAAAAACAACGCGCGACTCGTTTTTTGGCGAATTTTCGCCAGGCGAAATTTCTCAGGTGATTCGCGAATTTATTCGCCAGCGGCGATTCGCGGGAATTCGCAGCGAATTCGGCCCTGGTGAATAAATTCGCCCATCACTATTAACGTAGGGTATAGTCTATACTTAATTATTGTGTTTTGTTTTTGCATACTTTGCTTTACCTCCATGGCTCTGTAAATGTTTGCAGCAGGAACCAAATGATAAGTATATTTAACATGGTAGTTTGTATTTTCCTTTAGCAAATTATACCATTATCCCAGCTTGGTTTATTAAGGTACCTGTGTCTCCTAATATTGGGTTTGTGTAAATCCCTGCAGGGTCATACACTGAGATGCTATATAACTACTTTTGCTCCATTAACAAGGATAATCCCCTGCAACTGTGCACCTGGTAGAGAAACATATAATAAAAACTATGACAGCTATGCCCTGTACTCATCACAATTGCAGAAAATGTTAGTGCAGCATGCAAAAGTATAAAAATCTTCAAAAATAGATCTTTTGGCACAATAATATATAATTATTATTTACATATTTTCATTGACTCAAACAGCACTTTATATACAGTAAGTAGATACAAATACACAATATAAAATGCTACATAAATGAATAATAATAAGTTCTAAGACGATTAGGGGTGGGCCATGATCAAAAAAAGAAGAAATTTGATTGTGTGGATGTTTATTTTTTTTTATTTTATGGACATCAAAGGACATTTCTAGGGTCATTCTCACCAGGAGTTAGAATAAATAAATATATTTTAAGTTTTCCTTTTGGAACTGTAATTGCTCTGAAATAAAATACCCAAAAATGATGCTTGACAAAACTGCTATTAGAAGGACATTAGTATATAATTTTGTGTATTCTGTATATTTTCACTCTTAGCCAGCAAGAACTTAAAGAGAAAATATAGTCCCCTTTTTGACATGAGCTCATTCAGTTAGGATTATGTAGAAAAGGTGCTTAAACACTGTTAGAAATTCCCAAAATAAATATTTTTAAGGAATTTGAGGAATGTAGGATAACTTCAACAAGCTATTTTCCAAGATCCCATATTCTTATATTATAATTCTGTCAACCCCCATTTTTCCATTGTAAAGTGATGAATTCTGGGACTTGAAATTGCTCTTACCATTGTAGATGGTGCACAGAGTCTCTAAAAAAGGGGATTCAAGAATAGAACACTTTACAATGGAATGAGGCAGGGCAGGGTTACATTATAGTAAGACAGCTAACACACAGGCACTGTATCATGGGTTTCTTTTAATCGGTATGCATGTCTGCGTAGAAAATAACACATTTAAATATATTTCTGGCAGCTCAGGTTGTGTTTTCAACTGAATGCATGTCATTATGTGAGGTATGTTTTCCTTTTAAAAGAACAGTTCAGTGTAAATATTTTAAAAAAATTGAAAAAAAATCATAAAATGCATTGAAGTCAGTAGGTGTCAACATTTTTAAGTTTTTTACACTAACAACACTTTTGTCTTAGTGGTGTTTTTGTTGTGGCTAAATTTTTGCAAGAATGTAACAGACGGCAAAGTGTGGAATTTCAATGCAAATCCATGCCTGCAGAAAAAAATCACTCATCACTATTATTGACTGTTAACCAATCAAAGAGAACTGCAAAACATGATGTTGGGCTCTGGCTATTATGTCAGACATCTGGCTACTCCAGTCTTTATAGATTACATTTTTAGCTAACTATATTGTAAGCATGTTTTATTTAAATAGCCTATCTGTTTACCCAATTTTTTATTTCTACAATGAATAATTCTTTTAAAGAAAAATACATACCAGTGCAAGTCTCTTGCTTGTCACATAGCAATCTTCTTTTTTAATTCACTTCAAAAGGAAAAGTTACCCCCCCCCCCAAAAAATTGGATAAAACTTCTAAACACCGTTCATTTACATTTCCTAACTTAGATATTACTGTTACAGTTATCATGTAAGATATCCCTATACACACTATAATCATGCGGATGATTGTATCACTTATATAATCCTTTACTTTCTTTCCATATTATACATTTGAAATTATTTTGTTTCACATGGCTTTAGTTTATCCATCAAAAAAGTGTTTTGTTTTTTTAAAGACCATAGAAAAAGTACAACTTATCTCAAATGTGAGCATTAAATGGCATATGTCCTGCTGGGATAAGTGTGCTGTGTTCAGAAAGCTGTCTTTACTAAAGCAAGAGGATTTAGAGGTAAATTATTAGAAGGAGTATTATGCAGAACCAAATGAGCTTTCAACAGTAAACTGTAAAATCAATGTTAAATAGTGTATATGTGCCCAAAATTAGTTTTTTTTTGTTTGTTCAGAGTCGCATTCCTTACATCATGCTTTTTAGTATTAAATAATTTCTACATATTAATCCAGTACCTCATTAAGGACTACAGGTGAAATGAATAAATGCAGAGGATGTGTATTTCTGGTCCATACTAATTACATTTTCTATCTACACCTCATTATAAATGATGCATTTTCTCCAATACCTAAATTGAAGCACCTTTATAATAATAGAATGAACTAGCAGTCAGTGCGATAAAATCCGTTTCTTGTGTCTTTTTCTGTATCACTCTTTCACTTCCTTAAAGTGGACCCGTCACCCACACACAAAAATCTGTATAATAAAAGTTATTTTCAAATTAAACATGAAATCCAATTTCAAATTTTTATTAAAGCATTCATAGCTGTTTTAAGCTCATTTAAAAATCTCAGCTGTTAATCAAATATTTTCTGCCACTCTTCTATGCCTTAGGCATAGAGGCGGGGCAGATAATTACTTTCACTTTCCATTTAGCACTTCCCAGATGCCACTGCTCCCCACACATTCCCCCAGTTCTCTTAACCATTTAATTGTGTAGCCAGGACATGGGGATAGACATTGGGTCCCCCATTCTGGTACACAAACAAGATTCTGAGATGATGCAAGGCTTGCCTTAATAACAGTGTCCACAAAATGGCTCCTGCCTACTTGTTATAATTATGAATTTCCAGACTGAAGAAAACAAGATTCAAATAATTTATATAATGTAATTAATGTTCATTTTGCTTGACTAATGCGATGAAATAGGATTTTGAATATTTTTTTGGGGTGACGGGTCCACTTTAAGAGACGTGAGAAATAACAATATGGTGCAGAAAACCTTTTGAAACACTCACTATGCTAAAACTAGGGTGAAACCAATTATCCAAACTAGGGTACTTAGGGTGAAACCAATTAACCATCATAGTAGATCTGGTGATTAAATATGTTGTGATTGCCTTATACAGTTCTCATATGTAGTGGCTAATGAGGGAATTGAATGGGAGTTCCATGTGGCTGTAGTGCATTCTTTGTAGATTGTAATAGAAATCAATTCTGGGAGATAGTAATTATCATTAGTGTTTCTAAAATATCCAAACCACTTTTCATTAATCCAGATTTATTTGTATCCTGCTTTTTATACATATATACTTATAAAAATCTTTTATACATGCAAAGTCTTGTTTCAGGCATTGTTCTTTCAATATATTGCACTATATTGTATATCTTGTGCACTAAAGAAATAAAGCTGTTGCTTGAAAACAAATGATACCATTTAGCCCCCCACATGTATAGTATTTAGATGCCTATGTCAGGATTTCAATATCCAGATCCTATGCTTTCTCTCCCATCTGACTTAGGCTTCATGGTAGCTTGATCACTAGGCTTGCTTTAGCAATAAGAAATTTAGACATTAGAGAAATTTTGAGATTATGCCATGTCTTAGTTAAAAAATACACTGGTTGCACTTACAGTAAATTTAATGCAATTTGTTTGTGATACATGTAGTATTTTTTCACATGATCTATAAACATTGTTAAAAATTACTAAGCAGCTCCCCCGTTGTAACCAATAACAAGCCTAACGGAAATACCATAATACCAGTATATATCCCTCTGTCGTGATGCTGATGCTATTTGCATGGACTTCACGTGTATTTAATTTGTAGCTTTTAGTCCCTAAGAAGTATTATATTTCTTTCTTTGCCTACCCCAGTATATTAAACCAGGGGTCCCCAACCTTTTTTGGTCAGGGGATCGGTGTAGCTGCAAAGGATTAGGGGGTCAGGGGGAGTCAGAGGGATCAGGAGGGGGTCTGGGGGTTGGTGTTTAATTCTAGTTGCTGGCATCCAATACGGCATGCCGCATTAATTTTGGCAGCCCAGTTCTGGGTCGTGGACCAGTGGTTGGGGACCCATGTATTAAACTATACTCCTACATTTCCAATTCTAAAAGCATAATGCTTTAGTTTAAACTACAGTATCACTTTAAGGAGAATTCAGTGCCATGTGTACTTGGAAAATTGTATTGATGGATCTCTTTGATGCTTTTGATTTGTTATTTAATCTCAATTAATCTGTCATTTTCATCTCTGAGATCTCTGTTTTGGTATCCTTTTTCTTCTTATGTGGTGATACACAGCCTCATTCTCTCCCATTTCAGAAAGCTGTGCATTTGGATGATCATGAGGAGAGAAGTGGATGTCAGAATTGTTACAAATTGCATTTTTTGAATCAATAAGCCCTTTTAGCTTAGCAATTCTCCTGTTCTGCCTTGAAAAGAAGAAAGACTGTAGGTTACATGAGTTGAATGTAAGGGGAACTTTTAAAATTTGAATAAAATGTAGTTGTCCAAATTAGCTTGTAAAATTATAACTAGATGTATTGAAAACTGTGTAAGAGGATCATATTCAACTTTGTTTAGGAGTACTGGACCAGAAGGTTATTTGATGTCGTAGATCACATGTATTGTATTAATGGGACCTGTCAGAAATAATTCCTAATTCATTGCTTTGGAGTTAATTGAGCAAAATAAACTTTACTACTACACTATATTTATTATTCAAATTTTGTTTCCTTCAGTTTTGGAATTATACAATCACAGCAAACAGTCAGACACCATTTTGTGGACACTATTATGAAGACTAAGGGGCACATTTACTAAGGGTAGAAGTGAAATTTCAGATGATAAAAATTTGAATTTCAAAGTAATTTTTGGCTACTTCGACTATTGAATTTGCCCAAAAAATTTTCGAATTTCAAAGTACCATCTCTTTAAAAAAATTATAATATGACAATTCACCACCTTAAAGCTGCCAAATTGTTATTTTAGCCTATGGGGGACCTTCTGGAACCTTTAAGCAGTGTTTTTGAAAATTTTTGAAATTCGAAATTCGATTTTTTTTTCCAAAATCGAATCAAACTATTTTTATTTGATCGAAAACAGACCTATTTGATCCATTTTCAATTGAGGATGCCCTTAAAAAAATTCGAGTTTTTATTTGAAATCCAACCCTTAGTAAATCTGCCCCTAATTGTGTATCACCCCAAAATCTTGTGTATGCACCAGAATGGGGACCTAATGCCAGTGTGCAGTGCCCTACACAATTCTAGAGTGTGAAGAGAGAATTGGAAATGAGAGGAGAGCACTGACATCTAGGAAGTGCTGAATGGAAAGTGAAAGTAATATTTGATTGACAGCTAAGATATTAAAACACTTTTATAGCAGGTATGGATGTTTTAATGAAAATTTTTTTTTAGGTTCAATGTTTAATTTGCAATACTGATTTTATGTGTAGATGACAGGTCAACTTTAAGCTTTACCTCACTCGTCCTATTGCTCCTGCGAGTACTTGCCTCTCTGCATTGTGTAATGTACTTTCTTTTTCATGCATCTGTTTTTTTTATATTTTACCTTTTTTTAAATACATAGATTAAAAAAGAGTGGGATAGGTGGATGGTGGTGATATCATCTCCTACCCATTCCCATCATTTGGTGAATGGGAAAAAAGGAGAACCAAACCCCCCAACTAATGAAAACGGTTACCCACTAATCTCCATAGTCCCCCTCCCTGTTCCCAACAGTTGTTGATACCTGTAAATGCCCCTAAGTTTTTAATTACCCCTCAATGCATAGTCAGCGCAACAGAGTTCATGGGGGCCATCTTCACTGCTTTCGGGAATCTTCAGTAAGTAAGCGTGGTATCCGTGCATGCACAGTTGTAGCAATATTCCAGTCCTGAACATCTGCGCATGCGCCAAAGCCACGGAATTGGAATGGACCCAAAGATAATTGAAGCACTGGAAGATGGCTCCTGTGAGCTCTGCTCCGCTGACTCTACATCGAAGGGTAATTAAAGACTATAGGTATTAACACCTGTGCAAAGGAAGGGGGGAACTATGGAGGGTAGGGGTTTTCATTACTTGGAGGGTTTAGTTCTCCTTTAAAACTTTTCATATGCAGGTTTAATTGGAGTGGTTTAATACACACCTGCTAGATTTAGTAGTGAAACAGTGTATATCGACAGTCCACCGTATGCAGGTTTTATCTAAATGTTTTTTAAGAACACTGTCCAGCACTGCATTGACACTTGTTAGACAGTGCATTTGTGATATATTTGGATGGTGTTATAGTGTAGTGCATGAGGTTTTATCTAGTAATCATAATAAAAGTTATGTTTTATCATAATCCAACTATGGTGAAAACTATCTATTAATTTAGCCCTCTGAACTGGGTTGTTGGGGGTGAAAGGTTGAGTACTCAGAACTTCCTGGTGCTATTTTTTTGCTCCATTTGTTGCCATAAGTTGGATATTTTGTAATACAACCTTTGCGGCAGAAGTACGGCAGAAAATAACTTCACTTTTGGTTTCATGTGTTTAGTAAGTGATAGCGACGTGTTTACACATTTTTGTAGACTTTAGAGTAATTTTACCTCATACAGATTTGCAGTGAAATTGATTTTCACAAATTTTCACCATGGCATTTGTTTTGCCATAAAAAATAATTGAAAAATGCCCATTGTCTTCAAAGTGTTGAAAGAAGCAGCAGTGTAGGGCAAGAAAGAGGCTGACATGTTGGCTCACTGGCAAGATGACCCATGCAAAATCTCAGCAGTAGTATAGTAAATGTTAATGAACCTTTCAAATAAAAAGTAATTCATGTTGTTTTGTCCTGTGAGACAGTAGTTCTGATGCTGAGAGAATCCCACAAGCTCAAGCTTATGTTCTTTGCCAGACAGGAAATAGAAAGAGTCACATGAGCAATAAGAAATGTATTCTTCCAAAAAAGCATAAAATGTGACTGTAACTTTTGCAACAGTATATGTCCCAATATTGCACAGGGAGGCCAATTTATCAAAGTCTAAATTTTTCTCAATATTAGCTTTAAAAAAACTCGATCCAATCAGAATTTGAATGGATTCAAATTGATTCAAACGATTAGAACAATTTTATTTTGATCAAAAATTGACCTGTTTGATTGAAAATGCCCCCCCCCAAAAAATTTGATGGTCGAATTTTGAAGTTATTAACTTCGGAGGTCAACCTTTAGTAAATCAGCCCCTACATGTTAACCATCTTATAATTATTTTTGATTGAAAGAACTTTTACATGTATCGAATAATCTATACAGAATAATATACAGACTGCAGAGGATTCACATTTTCCAGAAAAATCTTTATTTATCAGTATAAGGTAGATCTCCCACTGATATAAATGGAATGGTATATTATTATAAAGGTTAACTAATGGCTATGTGAATTACTGTATGTGGACATCTGCTGAATTTTACTTTACTTTTAAATACCACTTTTGTATGTGTGCACTGCACTAAATGTTGTTAAACATTAAATTCATATAAAATAATATTATTGTTTTCTGTTTTTGCTTTTGTCTGTATTGTGTTGCATTTCATTTGGAATTATATGAAAATGTACAGGAAATGTTTCTTCAGCATTCAAGCAAAAGTTGACTTTTGAGTTTTAGCTGAGATTTTTCATCTTGTAATTATCACATTTTCTGATTTACTTTAAATTAAAATTTTTAACATGTTATGTCAACCCTATGTTTTTGGTGCCATACTATACATCCTGACCCAGTAAATAGTTAAAATAAATTTATATTCAGGCATAAATATGAATAAATATTTCAATACTTAGGGGCAGATTTACTAAATTCACATGAATGATTTGAAATTCGAATTTTCAAATATGTTTGAAAGCCACTTCAACCATTGAATTGTGAATTAAAAAAATGGTTAAAATCTTTCGAATTGTTCAATTTGAAGGATTTAATCGTTCAATCGAATTTTTTTTATTCAATCGAATTACGGTAAAACCATTCAAATTCAATATTCAAATTTGATGGTTTTAAATTCGACCACAATTCGATTGGTCGAATTTGAGGGTTAATTCACCCTCAAATTCGACCAATAGCAAATCTGCCCTTTAATGAATGTGTTATTATGCAGCCAGACTTTAAAACAGCAGAAAATTTTGATCTTTCTCAGAAAGAGGTAGAATTCCATTGTTTCTTACCTGTATGGCCACTTGGAACTGATAACAGCAAGAGGGTAACCCTTGAACATGTAAATAAAGCTAGGATTTTATTCTTGTCAATTCAACAGCTTGTGTTTATAATTTAAAATCCACAAATTTTTGTTGAAAGTATATTAACAGAAGCCCTTTAAGAAATAGCACAACTCTCCTCACATTTTTCTTACTTATACAGCTTTAATTAACATGTCCTCTGAGATTTTCCTGTAAAATAGGTGTTTGCTTTCTAAATGCCAAGCAAATTAGTACTAAGCAGCAATAAACAACTCAGAGTCACTAAAAAATAATTGACCTCCCTCTTGCCTTATAAAAATAAACTGCTGTTACCAATATGAATAACACTAGTGAGGGGAAGATGGGCTGGGAATAATTGTGAATTACTCTAATATGATTAAGGATCTAAAACTCATTATCAAAGACCCAAAGGAGAATTATCTACCTCTATATAATAAAAACCCTTTTTTTTTTTTTTGAATCGCACGATTTAGTGAGGGAAGTTGCTGTGATGAAAGCCACTGGGAAGAGGACACTGCAAAGATTGCACACCCCATGTACTCCCGTTTATAGTGTGTAAAGTTGGGAATAGAAACAAAACTATCCAAGGCAGACATAAAGTTAGAGAGTGCAGTAGGCATGTGGCTCTTCTTAACTGATCTATTGGCAGGAACATTTAATCATAGTAGATTTGTATTTTAAATATGTATTCAGCTATCATTCCATGTTGAATATCATACTGACTAATTCTGGTATTAAACATTGTAATAGTGGATCAACTGTACTTACATACAAACATACAAACATAATATTGTTGTGACCCATGAATCCTTGATATGTTTGGCAGCCATTTGACTGAATTAAACAAAGGGAATACTACCCTTTCATATCCTTTCACTAGGATATGTCCCATGACAGTCAGATGCTGTATCTACTAATGGACGTAGAAAATGTGGAAGATCGAGAATTCACTTTTTTTGCTGTTTGCCTTGTTATGCAGGCTGAGAAAATGCAGAGTGTGCCACTGGTCTTTAATTTATATCAGTTAAAGAAATATTTTCTTTTCTTATAAATTGTTGTTTTTTTTTTAAAATACAGAACTGCTATGGTGTTCACCTTTTAATTATACAATTAATGTAATATAAAAATGTGCATGCCTGGAAAATTTGTAAAATGGAAAAGATAAAAAACATAAATCAAAGAGGATGAATAAGAAATTGATTGTTATATCTAAATTATAGCTTTCTTTTCCGATAGGGTGGTCTGGATTTTAAGTACATCAAACATTAGTGCCAACATTGGTTTGTTTTACATATTGGAAAACCTGCAAAAATTGGTCAGTTTCAAGTAGATGCCTTGTGAATTACAGAGCTGAACATTTTTTAACATTTAAATATCAATAAAAGTACTTTGAAGATGTTAACAAGGACCTGGCCTTTAATAAAAGTTTTTTAGTGAATTTATGTCCAAAACATGTTTCTCCTAATACTAAAATGCTTGTGATATGTTGTTAAATGATGTAGCAGTTAATGGGGGATAATGTTCTGGGAATTGTTGTAAAAATAGAACACAATATTTTATTTCTCAGAAGAGAAACTGTGACTGAGCTGAAATACTAACTCACTGAAAGATTCCCCAGTTCTGGCTGCCTAGTAATATAGATAAAAGATCTCATAATTCCTTGGCATAAAATGGATACAAATGACACTTCCTCTGGGTAATCAATGTGTGTCACAATGCTCATTGTAGTCTGATTACTGTTCAGCAGGGAAATGAACCTCCTTGGAACGTTATGGCTTAAAAATGATTTGCTCTTCTGGGATAGGGCTTTACATACACTATATGCGTTGTACTGTATTCATCTCCATCATATGATGGACCCGAATGCACACTACAATGCATCTAGTGTATTTTCCTCAGCTGAAAAATCATCATGTTTTGAGAATTACTGGGGCCCACTTGTAATTGGTTTGCCTGCAGCCACCAGAATGGCTGGTAAACATTAGGCATGTCACAAAGTAATGCAATCAATCAAGGTAGGCTTTAATGATCAGCTTCACACAGGTGTAGCAGGATCAGACCGGAGCACTGATTTTTGGCTGTTTTTTGTGTATATTGGTTACACAAAATAAGCACCACACAAAGGATCCTCTCAAATCCTCACAGAAAACATGTTCCATCTTCAGCAGCCTCCAATGCTCTGTCATGTAGACGTGCAATAGAAGAGTGACTTTATCTATTTAGGGGGGCCTGACTGCCTCTAAGTCCTCTTAGTCCTAGAGCGAGCTGGTACCTTCCCTGGTAGCCTCCCATGTGTCTAGCTCTGTGGACATCTGTACTGTCTGCTGATGATCTTAGGCAGAAGAGGAAACCCCTTGCTCCTGCCCTTCATTATTCTTCTGCCAGGGAATTTTGTTACAGACCAACCTTAAGTGCCACCTGCTGGCAGACTAAAGTATTTATTAAATAAAATAATTACACTTGAAAAAATAAATTTAATCTCCTTCCACACTTATTATAGAGAATGCAGAGTCTTAAAAACATAGGAATATCAAATTTAAACTTTGATGGACAGCTTGGTAACATGAAACCCTTTAGAATTAAAGAAAGATGGCAGTTTAAAACAGGATACACCTACAGGGTTCTGGTAATTCCACATGGCACTTTGAAAAATTGGATGGCACTCTAATATTCACATATATTTTCCACATTCAATAAAGATCATGGTGCAAATAACCCAGAGAATATTTTGCCTCCACTGGGGGCAATGGTACAGACTATAATATATATATGTGCATTGGTCCATTCTGCTAAACTATTTATTGTTAGCAAGCATCTTATTTTATATTCGAGGCTGTCATTGTGTAGTCTTCTAGACAACTATGCATTAGACCACTTTTACCATTCTGTGTAAGAACTAAACCCATGGTATTTTACAGATCTTTTCTGTTATCTGCGATGTAAACATTTCTGTAATTTGGATCACCATAATTAAATCTGTTAAAAAGTAAACTTTAACATTTAATAAAACATTTGTAAACATTTGTAAACATAAAATAAACCCAATAGGATTATTGTACCACCAATATGGATTCATGCAGGTTTGTGGATAATGGGTTTCCAGAAAATGTGTCCTATACCTGTGTAATTATTGTGCATTTAAGCCATCATTTATCTCATAAGACTTAATGAATTTACTGGATACTTTTCCTGTATCATTATCCATAAGGTGCACTAACTGCAGTGTTTCTACTGTACCTGCTTCTACACTTGCCATTGTTGCTTATAAATAGTATATTATATAATGAAAGTGAATATGAGTGCAGTGCACTTTCATACATAAATGCAGTGTGAGAAAGCTATATTTTAAGCAGACTGTTTTTATGTAGTTCATCTTTATAAGGGAAAAAAGGCATCATGTTATACTCAATCTCGAACTGGATTACACAACAGGAATCTAATCTTTTAAATTAAATTCATCAAAATTCACAGTAGTTTTGTCAAGTTTGTTTATCAATCATTTAACATCATATCACATAAACTCTAAATGAAAACTCTGTGAGGCAGTTTTTTTTTTCACTTCAAACCTTAGATTTATTTCAACCTTAGTGTCTCTTACCTTATTAAAGTTCATTTTTGTAAGGCTGCATAGTAATTTGTAATCAGTCTGTAAGCACTGAATGACACTGACTGCAATGCCTCTCCTTCCCTTGCCATCTGATCCTGTTACAATGCATTAAGGTAATTGCAGAGTTGAGCAGTCAATGAGAGGAGAGTGATACACTTAAATCAAAGCATTAGCTTGCAACCTCTGCTTCTGTATTTATAACAATATCCAAGAAAAACAAAAACAGATTAACTGTAAAAAGGGACCTCTCTATTGAGCCCTAAGATGAAAAACTGGTGCAAAATAAATATGGTGTTAAATAAATGGCATATTTATAAAACTGTATATATACATATGTGGAATTTGACAATGCTCATTGCTATCCTGGAAATCATCCTTTAACAGCTCTGGTCTCAGTACACCACTGTCTCCAAATTAATCAAGTATTATCATTAGCCCCAATATCTACACATGACAGGATGAAACATTTCAATGCAGAAGCTCCTACGTTTTTTTTCAAATGCTGATCTAGGCCAACCTTTCACATCAAAGCAATTGTTGAAACCAAATATAGTCCCAAATGTTCTAACCATCCAGAATACACCAGAAAGCAACTCTATAGGTATTTAGTGCCCACAAATATACAGAAGATAATGTAACAGTTCCCTTAAGCTGCTGGAGAGGATGCAGTACAGTAGGAGACTTTATACAGGTTTAGTGGAAATGTCCTTTCATTAAACTACAATAGATAGCCAAACTAATGAAACAAGTAGCATGTCCAAGCTCATAGCTATCTGTTTAGGGCTTACATGTGGATGCCAGTTTATTAAAGATCAAATTTTAGTGGTTTTAGATGTTTTTGAAACCACAACTAAACTGATATTTTGTAAAGCCACGAATGTCATGGAATTTAAAAAGATCTGAATTTAAAAAAAATCTGAATATAAAAAGTACAAATTAAAAAAGCAGAGACATTTCTTAAAAAAAGACCTGTTGGGCAGTATGCAGATTCTATGGGAAGTAAAGTATATTTTATTTTATGACTGCATCCAGGCACTTTGAATTTTTTGTAACGTGAGTGTACATATATATATATATATATATATATATACATATATATACATATATATATAAATAAAACAACCAAGTGAGTATCCACACTCAAAGGCTTGAAATGACTTTGAAAATAGGGGTGCTCAGTTGTAATTTGTATACAAAAAATATCTTCCAACTTGCACACCCTTTATTAAAAAGTCTTTGTATTAACATTGTATTGGCATCCAACGTTTTGGCCCTCATTTGGATCTTTTTTATAATAGAAAGTGCATTCAAAAAACTTTACATAACAGTGTTCATTCAAACAGACCAATCGGTGCTCAGTGTCCATCATTCCATTAATTAACTGACTACATAATCTTTAAACCAGTGCATAATTTTCTGTGAAACATTTAAAATGTAATAAATATCTTCTCATATATCTAATCATTGTGAATCATAAATGTTACTTTTAATAAATTATCTCAAAACCTCATTAATATGTGTCTCAGAATTTAGTGCATTTAAATAAGTGTATATATAAAATATATATATACATTCACAGGTAACCAGTGTACCTTAAAAGCTCATATTAGTGTCCATTTGTAAACTATTCTGTAAACTGTAAACAACCACCAAAATATTTCTAGAGATGCTCATTTACTACCAAAGCAGACTATTTTATTTTACTCACTCCAGGTTAAAAAAACAACCTAAATTAACCTGGCTGTTCATGCCATTTGGACTTACACAATTTAATTCGTAGATCCAGAACACTTCCCTTCTCAGAAGCTCTTTTTCTGTATCTCCACCCTTACATTTGTGTACACCCATGATGTGCCCGGGTGTACAAAAAGGTAGGATTTTTTATGTGCGGTACCCTAATTTTGTGGACTCTCACTTTACACACCCGTACACTGGCAAGAAATATGAGGTCAGGCAATGTATGAAATGTGAGACAAACATGGTAGTTTATATAAATATATGCCCCTGTGGGTTGCTCTATTGTGGGAAAACACTCAGATAACTGATCAAGTTTTAGGGCAGCATTGGATCCCGATAGGATTAAAAACAAAAATGAGAATGACTGCAAACAGGATATGGCCCAACTGCCCATCGCAAAGCATTGGGCAGAGGCTAGAAATTATACGTCTTCTTTTAAGTGTGTGCCAATTAAGCACATAAGGGCACATCCTAGAGGTGGACATTTAAAAAAAAAGGAAGCCTTCCGGATCTATATCCAGTTTTTATCCATATAGTTAGGGCATTTCATATATATATATATATATATATATATATATATATAGTGAATAAACTACCCCCTATTGTAAAATCTAAGGATATTATAAGTCACCAAGGAGTTTCATGACAGTATGAAAGCACAAGGCCAAAAGCGGAGTGATTTTATAGAGGTCATGGAACTCCAAGGCTACTTCGAATATCCTCATATTTTCCACTAAGGATTTATTTGGCTATAATTTTCAGGATAGTCATAGCTTTTGAGTATCCAGGTGCAAATAAATAAAAGTTAATTACTATTATTTATTTGCACCAGTATAATATTGGAACACTGGAATGTAACTGTCCTCAATCCTAAATTGTTTAACCAAACACATTGGGGCAGATTCACTGAAGCGCGAAGCGTCTAACGCTAGCGCTAATTCGCCAGCGTGATGTCATTTCGCAACTTCGCAAATTCACTAACACGGACTGTGGCGAATTTTCGCTAGTGAAGTAGATAGACTTGCACAACTTCGCACCCTTACGCCAGACGAAGATGCGCACTGACGAAGGATCGTAACTTCGCAAAGATGAACATTTTCCTCAACGTTATCTCTTACGCTAGACGTTACTTCGCCTGGTCAGACCAGGCAGAGTTCAATACAATAGATAGGAGGTTGAAAAAAATTTTTAATTTTTTTTTCGAAGTCCCAAAAAAACACTGGCATATTTTAGCATAGGAGTGTGATAGTCTGAAAAAGATCGATAATTTTTTTGGGGGGTTACCCTTCTTCCCCCCTACATTTCCTAACATATGACAACTCAACTATACAGGGGGCACATGTAGGGCAATAGGACAACTTTATATAATTTATTAAAGGTTTCCTGGGCTTGTGTAGTGGAATGTAGTGGCTGTAACATATACTTCTATTATAACTTAAAGTTCCCGCCGTATGCAAATTAGGTTTCGCTAGCGTAACTACGCTTTGCCTAGCGAAGTAACACTAGCGCAACTACTCTACCGTTTGCCGATCTGAGCGTAAATTTGCACTTTAGTGAATTTTCATAGCGCTGGCGAAGTGCAGCGAACGTTAGCGAAGCCTACGCTGGCGAATTTTCGGATCTTAGTGAATTTGCCCCATTGTATTCTTCCCCCCCATCAGCCTTTTTCCTTCCACTGAATCTTAACTTTACAATGAAATCTGGGGACAGAGGGGAGGGTTGGCCCTGCCCCAATAAACCACTCCTTGTTTTGAAGATACAACTTCAGAAAATATATAAACATATGAATGAACACCATGGCAACATCATATATGATACCCCTGAACTCATAACAGGATAAAACAATGGCAATTCCATTTACAAATACCCACTGAACTCACAGCAGGATGACTCAGTGGCAATTCCATATATAATAACCACAGAACCCATAGCAGGATGATACAATGGCAATCCCATTTAAGATACCCCCTGAAATCACAACAGTATGACACAGTGTCAGTTCCATGTGTAATACCCCAATGGTTAAAATTCATAATGACTAACAATACAAATAAAGAGTGAACAGCATTAATGTGGGAGAAACAGAGCCAAATTGCTGCAAGATAAAGGAAGTGGGATTAAATAAACACCACCAATAAGGAGTAATACAGCTGAAGTAATTATTCTAATCATTCCGTCTCTGTCTGTTCTGATAGTTGGTGGGGGGAACAAGAGTGGGGGATCTAACAAGCTGAGAGCCTCTGGGATTTCTTACACAGAAAGTGAGGAGCAAAGTTCTTTCCACCTACTTATCAAAAGGAGCCAGAATGGGGTTGGGAAAATTAAACCATTCTCCCACATACTCTGTCCAACATAATCTGTCCTCCTGCTTTACTTTTGGGTCTTTTGCCAAATACAGGCTCCTGCTTACTTTTCTGTGCCCCCTGAAAAAACTCAGTGCATGATTTTTTGTAGTTATTCTACCAGATGGGGATGCTTTACAAGGCAATTCTCTTTCTGTACCGTAGTCCTGAAATGGCACCTGTGCCTACTCCCTACTCAGGAGTGCACTAGTTGACCAAACACTGCAACAATAACGGAAATAATTGCAATAATAACTGCAATAATTAAATAAGACTGAGTTATTGTAATGTCCATTACTATAAATAAATAAAAAAATACAATTTTACTGTATCCTATAAAAACAAGCTCCACCATTTATACAAACTCCTGTAGAACTGTGTTTTGAAATGTATTTGTCTGTATTTTGGAAATAACTTATACTGATTATGCAGGTTTTAAGAGAGAGGAGATATCATAAAGCACTGAGACATTGCATATTGTTTCATTTAACTTTAAAAATGCTAACAAAAAAAGATGACCTATTTGTAATTGCATCTCCATGAATAAAATTGTTCTTGGGAATTTATGAGCCTTTTCGAAAGTAGTTACATATTACAGATATCCACAATAAAATGGAAGCAGCTATTTTATCCTTCTACTTAGGAGTTATATATAACTTTAAAACTATTTGTACATTTACCTGTAAAATGTGTTATTCTGGGAATAACATTTTTGTTACTACATAATTTTCGAAAGGAACTTCAAAACATTATAAGACTTCAACCCACTCTTCCAGTCTTATTTACTCCACAGGCTGTTCAGGGTAGTCAGATGCAGCTCAATTTGTGTTGATATTCTCAATTTGACTGTGATCATGACTTTGAAAGGGTAATTTTGGAATTTTAACCTTTTATTAAATCCTTAAACCACTCCAGTGTTACTTTGGTCTTGTCTTCCTGCTGCTGGAAAAAATACCTTATTCTTTATTTGAGTGTGTGTGTGGGGGGGTTGAACAATTTAAAGATATATGGAAAAGTGAAAGTCTTCTAGAGGGTTGGAAACTTTCTTAGGGAAAACCATACATGGACTATTTGGTTAGAAATTACCAAAATGCAAAAATAATCAGCATGCATGACTAATACAGAACATGCAGTACATTTGTATGTGATTAAACATTTGAAAAATAAAAAAAACTCTATTCTGAAATTTGATAAATATAGACCTCAGTGTATTAGAATAATGAAATGAAATGTGTGCCCTTACAATGAAAAAAGAATTTCTTTAAACAATTAACTCAATAAAATGATTAATAATAGATTTATTAAATGATTAATAAATAGAAATTTATTGAAGGTTGGATTTGTGTTGTTTTAGAGGTTTTTTAAACCACAACTAAACACTATTTCTGTAAAACATTAAGGGGCAGATTTATCAGATTTTATCCCTCGAATTCGATTGGCGAATATTTGGCGAATAAAAATTTGCCAAAATCAAATAAAATATTCGCCAGTTTTGATCGCGTTTTCGACTATTCGACTATTTGCATATTCGCACAATCGAATTGAGACTATTCGCGCGAATATTCAAATCCTTCACAGAATCTAGTAAATCTGTAAATCTGAATATAAAAAGGTTTGATCAGAAAAATGGTGAAAGATGTGCTAAGACATACAAAACATCTAAAATTACAGGCACTTTAGTGTGGAAGCTTATATATATGTAAGGCAGTGTCCATGCATCAGTCCTATCTAAATGAGAAAAGATATAAGGGTATTTTCTTTGGGTGGAGAAAGACCATACCTGCTTCTCTCTTTATTTGGCATGACCTCTTCCAAAGAAACATTCAGCATTATGAGCTTTTAAGTAATCTATAGGACTGTGTTTAGAGATGTGGGGGTTGGGAGAGCAAGCATTAAAGGGACAGCCACTATCCCCCATATAATATACTAAAACAAAAAATGTAGCTCATCCATGTGTTGCAATTAAAAGTCAGTCTGGTTTTGTTTCCAATAAAGATTGATATATATATATATATATCTATATATATATATATATCAATCTTTATTGGAAACAAAACCAGTCTATTGGGTTTATTTAATATTTACATTGATTTTTAGTAGAATTAAGGTATGCCATCCCATAATACAAAAACATGTTATCCGGAAAACCTCAGGTCCAAAGCACTCTTTTTTTTTTTTTTTGAAACCCTGTAAACTTTTAAATGTAGATTAAAATGTATAAAGTGCATATCTTATAACCAAACACCTTGGAGTAAGAGAGGCAATATAATGATAAGTATTATTTAAATAAAAAAATAACAATATTCTTTAAAAAAAAAACCCTCCAAAATACATCAGTTATGGGGAATTTACGTTTCCTGAATTATTATCTTTGCTCACTACAAAAGACATGAATATAGAAGACTTTTCTGAAAGCAATATGGAAATCCCCCATGATAACATTGCCTGACAGGCAACTCTTAATTTTACTGCTCTCGCACTGAAGAGCCAATTATGATGCAGATGGTCAGATGCCTTGCCTTTAAGGTTATGGGTTACCTGCTTGTTCTTTTCATATTTAAATGATTGAAAAAGATCCATAGAGATTCCTCTGCCTTGACCTTGAACATACAGTATTTTATATTACTACCTTATCTTCAATGAACTTTCTCTGCAGCAAGAACAAACCCAATGCTTTTATATGTAATTACTCTGTTAACATATATATATATATATATATATATATATATATATATATAAACCATGGATTGTTTTATATATATATATATATATATATATATATATAATTATATACATGTTTATCATGTCTAGACCACATGCAAAAGTATGAAAGTATAAAAGGAATGGAAAAAGCAAAATAAATATTTGATAAAAAAAGAGAGAGAGAGAATATCAAATCAGTTTGTATCTGGTTGCCACACTCATTTTGGCTTTCCTACAAAAATCCAAGAATAGTGATGGGCGAATTTATTCGCCAGGGGCGAATTCGCGGCGAATTCCCGCGATTCGCCACTGGCGAATAAATTCGCGAAACGCCAGCGAAAATTCGCCTGGCGAAAATTCGCTTAAAAAAGGTTGCACGTCATTTTTGATGCGACGCGACAAAGACGACACGACGCATCTTACTTGGCAGTATTTACTTCACACTTTGCTAAGTGGAAAACATGATATCCTGTAGCACAGTGCTGTATTATCATGCAAGTTTCCTCAAAGATTACTGATCAATGTTCATTAATGCTACTGGTAGTATGTTATTAAAGTATGCATTTACTACATGACAATCTAATAATCCGGTGCCAGTCAATCAAGCCTTGGCATTTTATTCACAGTTTGACAAAAAAAGTACTGTGGCAATTTTAACAAAAAAAGATTTTTTTTGAATGCTATTTATAATTTTGTCATAAAAGTATTTCCTCCTGCTTTTACAGTCATTACCTTTCTTGCCACCTCTTCCTCTTTGAGGGGGCTGCCATAAGTGTGCAGCAGTAGTCCCTTAGCATTAGAAACAACTCTTCACTAATATAAGAATTGTATAGTTTGTTACACATGTAGAATTTCTGGTATATATAAAGGTCCACAATTTTGCCCCAGTTTTGCACCTAATGCTATCCAATCCCAAATACATTGTTTTGTTTCTAATTTAAATAATTCAATGTCTAGGAAAGCAAAGCTGGTAATGTATTTCTCAATACATTGGTGCAAGTATAATAAACACAACAGCTGAGATACTGCCAAATTCTGTAAAAATTGATTTGAATGTGCAAGCTTAATCTACCTAGAACTCCACCTTGGTCCATCTTAGTAGAAGACGTTTTGCTTTCATGTTCCTATCATGCCATTAGTTAATGGCATGGTAGGTAGTGGCACTTGGCTATAGTTTATTTCCAGTATCTGCATAAAGATCTAAAAATGTCTGTGATCTTGTTTTTTTTGTAGGAGCTAGAAAATGATCTAGCTAGTTGACTGCCTCTTTTATAACCCTTCTTTGGTGACATGAACCTGTATTTTTATGGATTACTTTGAGATGGAATAATACATACCAGTATTATTCAATTTACATCGTAGTGCATCAGCAGTAAATTATTTTACCATTAAAGGGTGCAAAGTATTGTACAATTTGTAAGGAATTCCTATTATACTTTATTGGCAGCAAAAATAATCATCTTGTAATTTCTGCACAGTTATCGATCTAATGGTTAATTATCAGAAAATAACATTGCTTGACTTAAATATGAGACATTTTCATTATAATATATGCTTCTCTCATTAGGACCTGTGCATAATCATTTTCACAGGGAAAAATAAATTTTGGATGTGTCACAATATGCTCACTGACAACAAATAAATAAACACAAATGTGTTAGTAACATTTAAATTTTTCTCTGGTCTGTTCATAGAAATGAAGCTGCAGTATGTGGTCGTGAAGTTTACTTTGCCTGGTATGCATAATGGTAATTAGAGATAATAGTTGAAAACATGAAATAACAATAATGTAGGGTTTTGACCTGCTTAACTATATTAAAAAATAAAGGAAGCAGTTTTTTTTTTCAAAACGCTTTGAGTATTATGAATATGATTAAAGTATTAATATGATTTGAACATAGTCCAACATTCCAATGCAATTTCAGATGCAGAAATTCTCTTAATAGAGAGGAGTGAATCTGAATATGAAATGATCACCTAGTAGGCAACTGAAGTATGTGGCACACTTAATTGACAAAGTGCATCATAACATATTTTTATGGCAGAAAGTTATTGAAAACAAAATTAATAATATAATATTAATAATACTCAGTTTTTTATATCTCATATCATTGGACTGATAAACACACAACTAGAAAAGTTTGAGTTGGGTGGAATTTCATTTGTGAATATATTTCAATATAGTAGCTATGATATAACTTCAAAAGGAAAACAAGGATTATCATAATTCAGCTGTGGGCTATAACAAATAATAATTTTATGGAAGACTGTATCATCTTGAAACTCGCTGGTATTTCATCACTGTACAGGGATCCACTAGACCCATAATACTTGCAATAGTGAGAACACCTGTGTGATTTCCAAATAAAGGGATTTTCTAATTTATCTTTTTGCCGATACCTACTCCCCAAAAAAAATTTGCCTGAGACAGAACACAGCACAAATACTACAGAATAAAACATCTACAGTATTTCATTGCTATGACAAAGGACATAATTTGCCATGAACAGTGTACAAAAAAGTGCACACTTGAAATAACACCAAATTGAAAATATATTAAGATTCTTTTTTTTATTAATAATTATTAAAATCCATTTGAGGCAGTGGAGACATATAATACATAATGGTGTGTAATGGTCAGTACTCAAACACCTAAGTCATTAGGGTCTTTGTATTGAACTGGTCAGTTACTTTGAAATATATATTGAGAAACATATTTGACCTCAATAAAGGCTTAGAGCTTAGCTGATCCAATAAAATCTTTGTACAACAGTATCATATGAAGGGCAGCAATCTTGCAGACCTTGGTGCTGACTTTTACGGCTCCATTTGTTATTTGCCTCAAGCAAAAATGTTTGTTCCATGCTTTTGGACATTGTTGCTTTTTGGACATTGCTAGTTGTGGAGGTCATGTCATTACTCCAAGGTAGTGATAAGATAACCATAATAATACGGACACGTCTGATTACACTACTATTGCTTTGTTAGTATAGTTTCCCATGCAAGATTTTGCATATGGCATATTCTTTTTTTTTTTTTTAAAGGTTTTTATTTTAAATATTTTAAAAATGAGACAGAACAAACAAAACAAGCAATGTACATCAGGATATTATATTTGACGCATGTTTGAGCTACAACAGTGCTACACCTTGCAATAACGTTATTGGTGTTAACAAGCTGCATATCCAGCCTGATAGAGTAGTTGTAAAGTCTGGGGGTGGGGTTGGTCTGGTGCCAGGAAAGTGTATCATTGTAAATGCATGGACCTAGGTCTAAGTTTTCTCTGGCTCAGCCATTGGGTTCTGCCTCCGGGCAGGCCTCAAGCCAGGGGCCCCATACCTCCTCCAATTTTTTGGGGAACTGTCTGGCCATGTATGTCATTTTTATCATGGGGAGTCTGCTATTCACCAGGGTGATCTATGCCTTGTAGGAGGGGCAGGGTTAATCCATTTGATTTATATTTGTTCTTTCCCATAGAAAAATAGAGATATTAAGAGTGTTCTAGTTTTGATGTTGGGGGCTAGATTGTCTACATTGTCCCATTAGGTAAACCTCAGGGTTTAGGGCTCCTGGCAGAAGTACCTGATTTGTTACGCATTTAATCGTTTGTACAGTAATTACTGGACATGCCCATAGCAACTTCCAGTGGGGGTTCCTATCCATGGTTTTAAGCCATAGTGGGGTAATATGCAAACTATGAATCATTTTGAACTGGATTAATTGGTCCCTAGTGGAGAGTAAGAAACCTCTTCCCACGTATCTGTCTAAGGAGGGAATATCCCTCACCCATTTGGTCCTGGCTTTTTCCAGTGGGTTTCCCAGTTTGGCTACTAGTATTTTATATATTTCTGAGGCAAGTTTCTTTAAGTTTGTGTCCCATAGCCTATTTTCTTATGTGGAGGTTTTTGTTTGGATCCTCACTGAACCAAATTGGGCTATGAAAGTGTGGCGAAGCTGGAGGTAGGCGGTATAGCATAATGTCTGCCTAGTTTAGGGTTTCCCAGAGCTGGGTCATAGTGGGGAATTCACTGCCTTTCAGCAATGTGGCTAAGTATCTGAGCCCCAGTTTCAACCAGTATTGAAAGTCTTGTAGTAATTGTAGATGGGGATAGTTGTATTTTCTCCACAGGGGTGAGTGAGGTGATGGCTGGGGGGGAGAATGTGTCAGTAGTTTATTGGTTGTTGCCCATACTTTTTGTGGAACTGCCAGGACGGGATAAAGTTCTGAGGGATCTCTATCTTATGTAGGGCTTCTAGTGAGCCAGCTGGCATGGCATGGAGAGCTGTGAGAGAGTTGTCTGGGTTGGGGTGGAACAAGTTATGGGTGAATGCCAACTGTGAAGCATAGTAACAGAGTCAGAGGTGTGGAAAGGCCAAGCTCCCTTGCTCCTGTGGGGCCATAGTGTCTGTCTACTCACTCTAGGGGGTTTGTTGGCCCATATATGAGAAAAGATGATGGCATCTACATGGTGGAAGAGTTGTGGGGGTAGCCACACTGGGGCCTGCTGTAGTGTATACAGGAACTTGGGGAGGTACACCATTTTAAATAAATTGAGCTGTCCCCACAACATCAATGGGAGTCATATCCATTTTTGTTTTGTTATTCCACAGTTAACTAGAATGAAACAATTTTTCTAAGTGACTTCCTGAAAATGCACCTCTTTCATGAACCGTTTCTCTCCTAATCTTGTTATTTTATCACTATAGATTGAATGCTAATTAAACAACGCATACAAAAATAAATAGCTTGCAAGTTTGAGTGACCAGTTTTTTGTCTGCATTGGAAATATTTATAATAAACCATCCAATAGGAAGAAATGTGACATTGTTAGTCTTGCATTAGTAAATAGGAATGTCAAACTTTTGACCCTTCAGCTGGTAACTATATGTCCATGCAAGGAATGATTCAGGCATTCTCTTTGACAGTTCTAAAACTGCTGATGGGTACCAATATTTGCATATACAATTAAGTAATGTAACTATGAATAGTCTTCTTACAATATGTCCATAAAATAAAAATATAAATTTGAGCTCCTTTGAGTATATTGTTGGGGATTTCTCATTCTAAATGTAAGGCATTGTTTCAAAAGCACGACATGCATATAATGTACATGTATTATATATATGTGTGTGTGTGTGTGTGTGACAACCCCAGAAGTATCTATTTCATAAAGAATGATGTTTAAAGGAAAATTAGACCAACAATGCATGACATAGATTAGAACATAGACTCTCCCATCTACACAAAGCTGTAAAACATTTAGATTGGAGGAGAAGAAATTGTTCAGGCTTTCTGAAAAGGTACAGCTCTTTCAGTACAAGAAGTTATACTTTTCATTTTATAAATGTACATCACATACTGTACACAATAGGGGACAGCTATTCTAGCAGTTTTCAGCCTGGGAATTGAAAAACAGAAAAATAGCTGGAAAACCACTAACTGAAATATATTCTGTTGGTCTGCCTTAATTACGTTTCGATATTGATTTTTGCCTGAAGGATCCTAACATGTTACCCTAGAAACCCTGTACATGTTACCCTAGAAAGGTTAACTTGATTACACTGAAAATAAGTTTGTAATAAAACAAACCATTCTTCAAGTGCAAACTACAACAGTAAGCGATAAACTCAGACACTTAGCCGAATTAAGCGACAAAACATATAACATAAAATTAACGAAAACACTCTTTTTGTTTTTTGATTGATAGATGCATAAGTGTCTATAAATATATAGAAATAGAAGGGATACCAGCACTCGTGTCACATATGTTTAAATAATGCCTGGGTGTAAAACCTGAATTAGGGCTTGAGAAAGGGAGCAGCAAGCACCCGAAACGTTGCTTTGATCTCCATCATGATGAGTATACTCCTTTGTCTTTTTATACTTATGGAATAAACGTTATGTTTTAAACTTTTATTCTTGGTGTGCAGTCTTGTTGGACATATATTTAATCAATAATATTATGTACATTTAAATAGGTATATATATAATATATTAGACTACACAAACACACATACACACACATATATATATATATAATTGCAAAAAACACCGCACAGCCAGGACTGGTTCAAATGCAAAAAAATGTGAAAAAATGTATTATTCTCTCAACGTTTCGCGTCCATACCGGAGCCGTCATCTCTTTTCTCCTGATGACGGCTCCAGTATGGACGCCGAAACGTTGAGAGAATAATACATTTTTTCACATTTTTTTGCATTTGAACCAGTCCTGGCTGTGCGGTGTTTTTTGCAATTGTACTATTTCGTTCACCAGCACCTGGGCAGCTGTGTGTTGTTTGGAGTGCACCAGCATATGGACTTGTGTATATATATATATATATATATATATTTGGCATCCAAAGATTTTTCAGCACTCCCAAAAAAGAGGATAATTGGGTGCTACCGAAGTATGCAGTGTACACAGTTTCCCAAAAATTCGATGCACTCCAGGAGCTTTTTCCAATGAAATAAAATCAAGTTCATTAAAAAGTTGTTACAGGCCAACGTTTCGGTCTCCACCTAAGATCTTTATCAAGACCATGGTCTTGTATAACTTGTTAGCTCTTTGGAGCAGAGACCTCCTAATGATTATGCCATGAATTATCTGTACTCATCTTCTTAGCACTTTTAAACTATAGTAGTGACAATATGTTTATATTTATCTTGCATGTCTCTTTATGTCTTTGTGCCGTATAAAACATCTGTATTTGGTTACAGATATACTTGACTTATTAACCAAGATAGTGTAGCATGGCACATTTAAAAACATAAAAACCTTTTTTACACTATAGTGGACACCAGGTTGGCTAATTATTATTAAGTCCATCTCTGCACTGAACATTGAGTAATCAGAACCCTAGTGACTCAGCAAGGGAATAAAAGTTACAGCTCTTCAAAAAAAACCACTATTGGGCATTTTCTGCTATTTTGTGCAATCTGTCTTCCCAAGGAAAGCTTCTTTATCTGAGGATTCTGCCTAGGCTCAAAGCTGTGCATGCTGGATAATAATATGGTGTATTTAAAAAAGAAAAAATATATATAATGCTAGCAATGTTCTTTTCTTTGGTTTGCTTATAAAATATCGATTGTCTCCTTCTTTCCTACTTCATTTTGTTAACACTGATTAGAATTCCAGATAAGGTTAACATTATCTTGCCCTGTATGATTGTTATAAAACAAGTCAGGTAACTCTATTATAAAACATGCAGATTACAGGAAGTGTAATAAAAGATTGCACCCATGACAGATGGAAATATATTTACAATGAAAATGTATTAAGAAAATTAACTAAGCTGTATTTCAGCTTTCAAAGTAAACATATATTGAATGTACTGGAATAAAAAGGTAACAGAATGTCTTGCAAGTAGATTTTCAATCCCATATTATGGTAAATGATGACAGAAATGTGCTGCTTATTAATGAATAGAGATACCACAGACCATGCCTTCTCAGCTTACTTATGAAGTGCATTAATCACTCACTGCTTTTTAGAATTCATTTGTATACAGTGCCTAGTACCAGCAAATAATAAACTTTTTTTGAGCTTCTTTATTAATACATACAAGTGGGTGTGGTCTTATAACTTGATACCTTGACTAAAGTATGTACCACTGACAACAGTCACTGCGTCTATTGTGCTCAAGCTATTATAATAATGACACTCACCACAGTAAATATTTATACATGCAGAAAATTATTTTGTGCAGAATGCTCTGCCATTATGCTTCAAGTAATATAACAGCTTACATTACTGCCAATACTTAAGATGATTAAAATCAGGGCAGCAAGCTGCTTGAAAGACTTATACAGTAGGTCTGTCAAGGTGCCTGGACATTTATTTGAGTGGTGTTCTATAGTGGAGTCCCATTAGCTACCTTTAAGAGTTTCTCTCCTCAGTGTACTCCCTGCCATCGGGTCCTTATCAAGAAGGGTAGAGCTTAGCGAGCTGTAACAGATACTAAATAAGATACTGTATAATTAATCATTATTGGCGGCAGCATAATTGGTATATTTAGGGGGTTATTTACTAAAGTCAGTTTTTTTCATATCAGAGATTTAAAGGGTAAAACACAATTTTTTGTGAAAAAAAACTTGAAATTTTTATGATGTATTAAACCCTGATGTTGTTAAAAGTCCAAATAAAAAAGTACTCCATCTCAAACCTGCCGAGGTCATGTAAAAGTCAATGGCAGATGTCCCATTTACAATTTTAAAATGTCATGATCTGCACTGGGTTTTTTTATGAGAATCCAAAAAAGTTGGTTTTCGGGCGATTATCCGAAAAAATGGCATGCATTTGATTTTTTTTCACGATTTTAGTGAATCTTTTCCTGCACTTTTCAAGTTAATTTCTGCCTTACAACAAACTTTTATAAATGATGTACTGTATCATGATTAGACATGGGCAAATTTATTCACCAGGCTGCAACAAAAATGTTGCGTGAGGGAAAATGTAATGCCCATTGACTTTAGTGCATTTGGACAAAGGAGTCACACGTAAAAAATTGTATACGTATAAAAATTGTTGTGCGTCAAAATTATTTTTATGCCCTTTGACTTTAATGCATTTGGACAAAAAAGTTGCGCGTGTTAAATTTATTGATCGAGTAAAATTTGTTATACTTCCAAATAATTTTGATGCCTATTCACTTGCACATTAAATTCGTTTTGCTAATTTTTAGGCAAAACAAAATGGAATGGATTTGCCCATCACTAAGGGTCGCATTTAGAATTTTAAAAAATTGGAAAGTCAACCATCAAATTTTTTTAAAGGCTATTTTCGATCGAAAATGGATCAAATAGGTACATTTACGACTGAACCAAAATTGTTCGAATCGTTCCAGATTTTAGAAAACATATCTGTAAAGGTTCTAGGAGGTTCCCCATAGTCTAAAATAGAAATTCAGCAGCTTTATGGTGGTGAAGTATCGAATTAGAATTTTTTTTTAAAGAGACAGTACTTTGAAATTACAAAATTCAAATTTTTCTCAATTTAAATAAAATTTTGGGCTATTCGAATTAGCCAAAAATTATATTGAAATTTAATTTTTTTTTAATTCAAATTTTATTCTAATTTTAACTTTGACCCTTTGTAAATGTGCCCCTAAGTGTGATTTTATATTTCCCACCACAAATACTATAACACTATTTGGGGAGATAATTTTTTTGGTTACCTCTAAGGTATCTTGGTTATATGAACCTCTCCCATCTCCATAGTAATTTTTTTGCATTGTTATTTAACTTTCAAAATCATCACAGGTATTTAGTCTAGAGTAATTTCACATCAGCATCAAGAATTGCTGACTTTAGAATAAGGGCAATGCAAGTTTAAATGCATTTATTATAGACTATACTCTTTGCCATTTCTCTTAAGTATCTGGGAAGCAGCCGACTGCAGTGAAAAAAAATCAATCACGGTGATGGTGGTGGGGGGGGGCTGCATGGCCCGCACCAGGGCCCGCCTCCACCTGGTTCTGTCACTGCTGGGAAGCTTCAAATAAACCACTTAAAAGAAAACTACTCACACAGGTGTACTAGTACTTTTTTATTAATCAACATTTGCTTTAATGCAACCACAGGAAAAGCAGAACAACGGTCAGGCAAGAAGGCAAACATTTAAGATCTTTTAAGAAGAGAAAAGCATTGACAGTTTTCCAAATGTGCAAACAAGCATAATTTATGTGAAGGTCTGGCCTAGATTCAACACAAAGCTCTTTAGACAGTAAATGTCATTTGCTTTTTTTCCCTTATTCCTTGCAGGATAAACGTTTGAGCAGCAGGCACACCACTGATATTAGTCAGCAGCAGTCAACATTGGACTTGTTTTCTCATATCATCAAGGATGCTAACCTTCTTGTCTTGTACAAAACAATGTGATTTTCAAGCTGTGCTTCTTGGCCTGAAACCATTTCAAGAACAATCTGAAAGTTTGGATCAAACAAAACAGTTTACTTATTTATTTGCAACAAGAATCAAATGCAGCAAAGTGTTTAACAACGGAATTTTTCCTTTAAAATTTATAAAATTTTATATATATATAGATATATGTATATATATCTATATATATCTATATATATATATATATAGATATATATGTGATAGAAGGATCAGCACACTCTTTTAGAGAAGAATCAGATGGTTTTATTCATCACACAACATTTTCCAACGTTTCAGTCCCACCTGGGGACCTTTATCAAGGATGGTGTATACAATGAGTGTAAAAGTTTAAATACCCTCCCCCTGTAGTGAATTTTGGCGCCTTGATGACGTCATCAAGGTGCAAAAATTCACTACAGGGGAAGGATATTTAAACTTTTAAAATCGTGAAATTTCCTTCGATCGTTTGAAAAATTCATAAGATTCGATCGATCAAGGTGTTCAATCGTAAGAATGGTATCCGAGCAGGTAATAGAAAAAAAAGCCTATGGGGGGGATTCCCATAGGCTTCTATTGCTATTCGTTAGGTTCAATCTGGCGAAGTAGGCAGTTGAATAAAATCTTTAAGTTGAAGTACTTTGATCATCGAATGGTCGAATGAACGAATATTCGATAATCCGACCTATTCGATATGCTCGAATTTTGAATATTTTATGATCGAAGTGGCCAAATTTGCATATTCGAATATCCGATAAAATTGTACAATCGGAATTCGATCGAATTCGATCGAACTTCGAATTATTCACATGAATTTTGTAAATCTGCCCCTAAGTGTTATGATTTAGAGAATGTAACAGTATTTATGCCCACTGTGTACTAATCACTACAAAGCAGTAATTAGTCTAATTGGTAGCTATAATGCAAATACTATCTAGTACTGTGGGCATCCACTGTGTATTGGAGCACAAGTCTGCTTTGTTCTATGTCTGACTGGGCTACCTTTAGCATTGCATTCTGTTGCTTTAATTTCACATGATTTCTAGATTCACATGACAGTCAGTTACAAATATATTTCTCAGTCCAAATGACCTTTTACAGAATATAGAGCAATATATTTTTCACTCTGACTGCCCCATGGGAAGTAGCTGTAGAATAAGCTTTGGGCAGTTGTCAATGATTAGCCTGCAGTATATTTAACCTCATCACAAGGCTTTTGCAGGTTTCAGCTCCAGGGGTTAACTCCAGTGCTGCTGGACATGGTTTGCAAATCATTCCACTGTCTTTCATTTTGCAGAAGAAACCAACATTGATTAAAAGTCACTGTACCATCCACTTAATGCAGTCAATCATCCTGTCTTGGGTTTCTTATATCCTGGGAGACTTGCAGTTTAATTTGTATTTCTTCACAGGAGACGTTACCATTAAAGTGGTGGCCTTTTTTCTTGACAATTGCCAGTTTCTTTCTGATTCTTGTTATTGGTTACCTGGAAATAGTCCAAAACCCTTTTCCTTCTGGATATTTGGAATTTGTCACTGTTCCAAGTATAATATCTTCTTGAGTTATGTGACATAGGTCCTTGTATTCTGTCTTTCTACACGCAGTTTGAATACAAATACATACCAACTATTACGATTTTGCTGAGTGTTGTTTTAAAATATTCTATAAAACAAACAGACAAACTTGCTATTTTATGAAACTCTCTGTTGGAAACTATATAGACATATATGAAAGGCATTCAGCCTGAATAAAAACATTTTCCATCTCCTATCTTTCTGCTGTGGATTGAAACATATTAAGACATAACACACACACACAAAAATAGAAAACAAATTGATTTCCCCAGTCTGCTGCAGAACATATATATCTGTGTGTGTGCTTCTTCTCATGACACTGACCACTGAATGTATGTTGTGAAGTCACAAGTGTAATCCCCTCCGAGGAACCATCTGATCCTAATAATTAAAGTCAATGAAAAGAATTGAATAATATAGTGGTACAATTCTCTGAGAGATTTTGTCAAGGGTCTGAATACTGGGACAGCATATTAATGATGTAACCAGTTGTTTTGAGGAGTCTAGCAACTCTCCATTTATATGTAAAAGCAAAAATATGAACATAAATAAGTCCCCCATGGCAATTTGTATGTGGGTTAAAAATTTTTTTGCAACAGATTTAAATGCACGCCTACATTTATGACTCCAAATGAAACACGAGGTTAAAATATATGTGAACATTTTGTAGGTGAATATAAAAACCTATAACTTGGGTCACAAAACTGAGTACTAGATACACCAGTAATAATATAATTATAATTACAAATTGTGTTTGACTTCCAAAAGGCATTTTTTGCTTTTTACTAAGGGTCTTAAAGAAACCATAACACTAGGGGGCAGATTTATCAATGGTCTAATTTCGAATTGAAAAAAATTCTAAATTCAACCATGTGAATAATAGTTGAAGTCAAATCCTTCGAATTCGAATATCGAATTCAAAGTATTTTACCACATTTTGATCGATCGAAAAGGAAAAATCGATTTTTTTTAATCGATCAAAAATAATGATACCCAAATATACTGTTGCCCTGCACTGGTAAAATTGGTGTATTTTCTTCAGAAACACAACTATAGTTCATATAAACAAGCTGCTGTGTAGCCATGGGGGCAGCCATTCAAGCACTGGAAAGATAGTAGATTACAAAAAAATTCCATTGTATACTGATAAGGTATCTCTTATATTCACACACATTATTCATATATATATATAATACATGGTTGTTTATCACTTTAAGCTAGATCTTTCTTTCTCAGCAAAAAGCATAATTCTATGTCAGTATGACTTTTGGGAAAGCACCTAAGATCTCAACAAACACCCAGTGTTTGATTTATCCCCCTGTTCTTACACAGAACTAGGTAAACAGTCAATCAGTACCTACTGTTATTGAAACCTAATATTCTCTTCTGATATGTTCTCATGGGAAACCACCCTAATCCACCTTAAAGTATAATCATTAACTAATTATGTATGATTTTTTTTAAATAAAGCGCCTGTTCACCTATATGATAGAACAGAACAAAGAGATGCATGTAATAATCTTCCTATGACTATTCCTTTTGTACTTGAAGGTTTGACCCTAACAGGTGTTACCTTTTTACGTCATAACCCTGGCCAGGTAGTCAAATCTCCAAGATAGCACTCTGCTAAACCAGAATATCCTTTTTAGCGATTACAAAAAGACTACATCCAACTGCCAAGACTTGTTAAATATGAATATGTACTTGTATGTGTTGACATGTTCTCGAGATGGCCTGAGGCATGACCAGTTGCTAAGGCTACAGCGAAAGCAACAGCAAAAAACCTTTGCATGAAATAGTCTGTAGGTATTCAATACCAACTTACATCGAGAGTGACAGAGGTACACATTTTACAGTGCAAATTATATCTGAAATAATGTCAGCCCTAAATATTACACAATCATTGCATACTCCATGCCATCCACAAAGTAGTGGGAAAATTGAACACTTGAATGGTCTTCTCAAAAACAAAATTTCTGGAGAAATCATGGGTCGAATGTCTCCCAATTGCATTGTTTTCTCTTCATACCACTCCAAGAGATGCTCACAAAATGTCACCTTGTGAAATCTTTTTTGGGTCACCTCCCAGAATCGGTTTATATTTCCCCAACAGCTACAGGCTCTATATTCTGATATGACTAGTTATGTAGCTGCCATAGAAAAACAAATGAATACAATTAACAAATTTTTTTCTGGCAATGACATTTCTGGTTCACACAATCTTAAACCAGGTAGTGATTAAAAAGCACATGAGGAAAAGCTTAGATCCGTGATTTGAAGGTCCATTTCAAGTGCAATTGATAACACCCACTTCTGTGAAACTGCATACCAAAGACACGTGGATCATTGTCTCCCATTGTAAAAGAGCAAGTGCACCCAAAAATCATGGCTTATCATCACTGTCTCTCTCTTTGGTTCTATCCCACTGTCAGTTATCAAAAGTAATTTTTATGAGGAACCAGATCTTTACAAAAAACACTGCCTGTATGCTATACTTTATGCTGTATGGCTGAGATTCTAGATACGTTTATAACACATTATAGCTATTATTGTATTTCCTCTCTGATCCCAAATATAACCAACTGTGGATGGTTAAACATATTAATGGAAAGAATGTCACATTTAAACTACAATCCCCATAATTCATTGCAAATGGCAGGCTTCTGATGGAGGGCGTGTCTTTTTGACATCAACTTGGTGGAGGGGGGAATCGCGTGATTGGCTCCCCCAGGGGGATGCAGATTTGAAATCATGTCAGGGGGCAGACTTTGTCAGGAAGGAGGAACATACTGGGAGCTGTTTTTGATTACACTCTGTCCCAGACTATGCTGCTTTTGTGTTTGGCTGCATGGGATTAGTAAAAGCTTGGTTGAGGATGTAGAGGTGACATAAGGCTATTTTAACTATGAAAAAACATTGTATTCTTTTTTTACTGTTAACTTTACTGTGTATAACTTAAAAGATGGAGAACACTATATTTCATGACAGTTCTCCTTCAAAACAACATTTTCATTTGTTATCATTACTATTCCTTTACATTCTGACCTTACAGATAGGAACCAGTGACATTAATGCAGTTCTTAATTGGATTTAATTATAAAACTGAACTACACTTACAAGACTGTAGCATTTATTTGACAATGCTTCAGTTAAGCCAATATCACAGGCGGCACAACTGATTTATAGAAGAATAAATAAAACAAATCAATAATTTACATTCATAAAATGACATTTATTGCATCACCAATAATCATCTGCGTTATGGTCATTCAATGATAAAGAATCCTCATACCTTTACTCTTCCTACAATGCTCTTTCTCTCTGATTGGATAAGAAAGCTTTCCATAGACTGAGCCCATACAATTTGGAAGTGATTTGCTATTCTTCTCCTGAAAGGGAAGTTGAGTTTCTGAATGATAATGCAAAAGGACTTTGAGAGGTTGAGTGGCAACTTTTTGTATTTGTGATTTGGTTACAGCTTAGAGTTCTATGCCTCATTACCTCTTTTCTAGCAGAAGCACATTCTTTCATTTTGCTATAAATAATGCCCTGGTGAATAAAACTCAGTAAAAGCACTTTAGTGTTGTATTCTTCAAGCACGATCTCTATTATAAAATAGATACTTCTGCTTTCTCATTGTAGAGCAATAGCCACTGCTTTGAAAATGAAGAAAGAAGTGTGTAGAACGGAAAGAAAATGTCTAAAGCAGAGATGATAGATAGAAAACTAATCTTGATTAGTTTAATTCATAATCAGTAAACCAGAAAATCATGGTATGAAATACAGCAAACTCATTTCATGGGACATAATGCATAACTGTACTAGTAACTAGTATGACATAATTATAAAATAATGCACTGCTGATGTGTCTGGAATGCCGCACAATAAACTGAACTGGAGGTCCCACATTTAGAGGGACACACAGCAGTATCTAGTCTAAAACTAAAATTCTATGATGAGAGTCTATTTAATATGAATTTCACTTGGAATTTATTCCATTTAGTTGCACTTTATTGGAATATAACCAGGTACCTTTGGGTACCAGTGCTACCAACATTGTTGTTTTTCATATTTGACTGATGTAACTATGATATAAACTTCCATTATGTTGTTATTGAAATAATTGGATCCTTACAATGTTTACTACATATATAGCTTAAGATAAACAAAACAGTGTATATCTATTCTGCATTCAAACCAACATAAAACATTTTGGTATTAAATCTACAATGAGAAGAGGTTATACAAGTTTGTTATACATGTTTGTTCTCTTAGAAATCATATAAACATTATATGCTATAGCCAGTGAGTCAGACCTAGCCCTCTTGAGGAATTGGTCTATATATTTAGCACATAGCCATAGCAATCAGCATCATGTACAGGCAAAAGGATGCTGAGCTATATCAAAGTGATCACTAGCCAGTACTTATTCTTGTTGCAAGAAAAGTGTCATACAGGTTTCAGACTTCCACTGCTAACCTTGTCGGCTTTCATTATCAGTGGTGAAAAAGGCACAAATATGTAGGCAGAAACTGAATCACTTCTTCAAATATCAAAAGTAGGATACCTGTTAATGTGATAGAATAAATAAAAAGAATATTAGATAAATATAGAAAAACAAATCCTAGCAATGCAGAAATATATATATGTAAAGCAGCTCACAGCACATTTACAAGAGGGTGTAGTCTCTTTGTGGCAGTTTATTTTCACTTGCAGCATAAACAAAATTAACAGTGCAAAATAAAATCCTGGCCACTTAATGGGCTTCTAACTAACACAGGTCAGTTTTCCTAACTAACCAGGAGGAAGCCTTGTATATAATGAACAAACACATCCAAAGTCGCAAACCTTGTGGTATCAGTAATCTCACACAGACAGCTTTTCTGTGTCTTTTCCCAGACTGGAGCTCTACACTCTGGCTTGAGCTGTCTTTTAATTATCCACCTGAGGTGGCTCAGAAAAATACAAAACACCCAGGCTGGACTAGTAGTTCCGGTCCTCTGTTAGTAACCTGGTACATAAATAAGCTCCATCCTGGATTTTCCCAGGTATGCTAGTGGTGACCTCATATGACCTTATATTATAATAATAGGATATCAGAAGTCACTAAAATGTCTGGCATTTTGCATATCTTTTCTATCATTTTGAACTGTGCACCAAAATCAAAATACTCCGAATGATGCGTGACTTTAGGTTACAAGCTTTAAGCATGAACTTATTTTGTTACTTCTCTGGTTCTACATTTTGCCACAGGGACTAAGAAATTATCCATTGCACAGCAAATTGACTGAGGCTCACATCAAAAGGATTACTCCAAATAAAGCTTATTTTTATTACCCAAGGCCTATAACAATACATTGTCTCACCATATATAAAAAAAAGTAATGAACCAGGAAATAGGACAAGAAGGCACATACTGTAGATTCTTAAGCTTTTTAGGGAATGCAAACAGCCAGGAATTATGGTGAAAAGGCAACTGTAGTTTAATGAGATTCATATTCTAATCCATTGATTTTTGGCCTTTGCCGTTCTCGTGCAATACAGTATTTGTGTTGCCTGTTTTTTCTTTGTTTATTAATAATAATAATAATAATAATAATAATGACCACAGCCATATTGCACTATTGAAAATATAAAAATTCAGTGGAAGTCACTAACCTGATCTATGTTCATAAATAATTTTCTTTCTCTTTTTTTTCTTTTCATCAGTTTTAGAAGCTTTGGGTGCCAATGTTTACTCCTGAGACTCTTGCATTTATATGATTACCAGTTATGGTTGGGATTAACAAGAGGTTTTTGAGATTATGAAATAAAGATAGGATAGCAGCATACAATAGTAAGGATATTTTTTATCAGTATATTATCAGTATATTCATGTCATAAATACTAAGCAGCATTTAGTGTTTGTTATGTACTTCTTTGTATTTTCATGCAATTATTTCTATTTAAGAAAACTGCAATTTTTTTTTTACTTGCCCTCTTGAACTGGCATGCTTCCACCATGTAATAAGGGTGCCTCTACCCACAGGGTTCAAACAAAAATTGTTAAGAAACACAGAGCTCTGTAATTATACTCCGCAGGACTGAGCAGTGGAAGAGAAAGTTCATTTTAATCAATTCAAAAGAGCAGCAAAGAGTCACTTGAAATCACTGTGTAATTGTTGTATACGTGCTCAGTAGTTGTTTAACAAATGGTGTTCTCATTTTTAGCACATGACATTTTATGTTTCTGGGTGAGAAGATTTTGAATTAAGGCATACAAATATATTCAAAAGAGCTTGTTTTTATATCCACTTATTGTTAACAGCATAAGTGATCAAATACTTTGAGAGTGTTCAGTGGAGAAATCCAGCCATCTATGGACACTGTTTCAAAACTGACTATAGGTCAGTGAAAGATACTGCATATAAATACCCTTCAATGAAAGAGACTAAAGTCCATTCATTTTTGTGCAGATTGTTGAATCATTTTGAATGTAGAATGCCATAAATGAAAGTTTTATATATATATATATATATATATATATATATATGGATACCACTCATAATGATACTTAAATCCATACATGATCCTTGATCTTCTGTTTACTCGTGGGAGCACCAATGTACTACTCAGCTTGCTCTGATGAATTGTGAGCATTTAAACACACTTTAAAAAGTGAGAACAATATCCTGACTACCAGGGAACTTATTGGTTTCCCAGTCAATAATAAAGCAAATCATATAACCTTTTTTTGAAACCAATTAATCTGTTTCCCTGCTAGTAATAGGGCCACTATCAAGAAATAGAAACAATCAAATAAATAAACCCACATATCGTGTTTTATTTAAACATCCTTAAAAAAGTACTTCCCTTTCCCATAAAAACATGAACAGGAAGATTTAAGGAGGGACCCCTCTCCACTTTTACCAATGTACTACTAATTAGTAGTAATAAATAAGTAAGGGGATATAATCCAAGCATAATTTTAATCCAGAGTACTGAATTAAAAAATTTCAAAGATTGATAAGTTAGAATTTGGATCAACCATAGTGTTCAGTTGGACCAAAATTAAATGGTACCATTTAGCAGCATATGAATTCTGGGATGCATTTTGTGTGCAAACTATAAGATTAATTGTAGGCTAAACAATCCAGCACCTAGAGGCACATTTATTACAGCTCGAATTTCAAATTCATGTGTTTTTTTTAAACTCTATTAAATTTTTATATGCGCGAAATTTGATTGAGGGGTTATTTAATTTAAAAAAATTTAATATTTTAAACTTGCACAAATTTTACGATAAATTTTACAGACTCGATATGAGTTTTTTCTCAGAAAAAAACTTGAAAGTCAGGAAGCCTATTGTTATTAACATATTTCTCAGTGATTTTGGATAATTCACAATTCGAATTTGAAAGTTTTGAGCATAAAAAAATTTGTCCCCTAATGTAATGTTATGTTTGATAGTGACCCTATTACTACCAGGGGAATAGAGCTTGCATTGAAACAAGGGCACTTACCACCACCTTCATAGTGACAGGTTGTGTCAATAGATGTTATTGCTGCCATGCACACTGGTGTCTACTCCACACTGGAAATGTTGGCCACAGCTTCTTATATCATCTAGATAAAAATTATAGCTAGTGATAAGCAAAACTATCCCATAATTTGCAAAGTGCAATGAAGTCAATAGGTACACAACTTTTTTTTATCACTCCAAATGCTGTTAAGACAATGAGCATTTTTGTTTCTGCAACTTTGTCCGGATGCCTTAAAATCCATGGTTTTTTTTTCTCACTCCAAATTTGTTCCAATCAATGGGCGGTTTGTCTTTGATTTGTAATCTTTTGGATTGACATTATTAAACATAAGGTTATTCCCTTCTGCATATACCTGTGCTGGAGTAACTTTGTTCTCTATACTGAGGAGGTGCCATCCTCCTATATTCCAAGCACCATATGCCAGTTGTTGGAGAGGCCAGGTACATCTTTTGGAATATTACCTTTTAGATATTAACCATTGTCAATTTCAAGGGGCAGATTTATAAAGGGTCGGATTTTAAAAACTTCGAAATTTGAATTAAAAAAGACCAACCTAAATTAAGTTAGTTTTTTTATGGTTGAATAGGTCTATATTCAATCAAAGAGGTCCGTATTTAAATCGATTGATTCAATTTTAATGCATTCGATCAAATTGAATTCAAAGTTTTTCCCTCAAAAATCTTTGATTTTTCAAAGTCCATCAGTTCACTCCTAATATGTTCTAGGAGGTCCCCCAGCGGCTAAAGCAGCAAAGTGGAAGGTTTCAGATGGCAACTGGTCCAATTCAGAATTTGGACTATTCCCTAGATGAAGTACACAAAAATAACTAGAAATTCGAATTGTTTTTATTCGAATTTTGACTTCGACCCTTAATAAATTGGCTTTCAATAATCTAGTTGCACTAATCTGATCAATTCTAAAGGCTGAACAGTTGTTATAAACTACTAGATGATGATAAACACACATTTATGGCTGGTACTAGCACAGAAAACCTGCATTAATTATACCTAAAAATTTTGCCTATTTGCTTTTCATTTACAGCAATATTTTAATCTATTCTGAAGTGGCAATAGTGTGGTTAAAGAGCATTATAAAGACATAGGGGCTCTATATAGTGTTTGTGCCCACAGAAAATAGTTTTACTATTTCCTACAATTCTTAACTGTTTTAGCTTTGCCTTTTTGCAGTACTTGAAAGAAAATATTTGGTGCCATTGCACAAATTTAATTTATGGTCAGATAATTATATAATAATATAATCTAATTTATAGGATTTTGACTGCTCAATTCACCCAGAAAACAACCTGTGCTAGAAAAAAACTACTACATTATATCTCATGTTCTTCATAATTTTGCAATCCCTTTATTATGATAAATTTTTCCAATGCCATGGTAAAAGTTTTCCTAAATATCTCCTGTGCAAAGATTATGAAAGGAATCAACATCAATATTGTCTTTCTTCAAGACCTTTGCAGTCCAAAAAAAAAAAAAAAATAGTTCCTATTAGTGTGGTCTACATAGAGGTGAAGTTGCCTTGGAATAAGTATCTGGTGCACACATCCATACTCTCTTCCACATTTAAATTTAAGCATGACCATATAATTTGTGCCAGGTGTACACATGTACGTACTGTAAGCCTTTCACCCACAAGGCAGATATCGATGTCAATATCTTTCTATAAGGTAAATGTTATACTGCTTTATTTGTAATATAGTAATGCCATAATAAACAGCTTTGTATCATTAATCTAAAAGTCGCAATGCAGATAAAAGTTAGCTCTGAAAATCTATGTAACTTGATTTTTGAGACTAATCATACCATTATCTATGATGCTGCATAACTATATTACATAGTATTTTGTTTCCATAACAACAGTGGGATCATTGTCAAACCTTACTTTTGTAAATATTGCAGCCTTTCACAACTAATGGCACTTACTTTTGAACAGAAAGCTCATTTTGTTTTTCAACATGTTATGTCATTTTTCTCTTTGATGAGTTCCTATTCTTCACTGAAACATCTTCATACAGCCTTAGGTCCTTTCAGAAAATACATTGCAAACTGTTACAACTTATGGCTGAAATACGAATACCTTTAGAGAGATTACTCCCAAAATGTTACCGGTCACTGATTACTGTAAACTTAACATGAAGTCATACAGAAGTATTTTTTTCTTTTAACTACAGGGTCCTTACAGTATTATGTTAGCAAATACACATAGCAAAATGGAGATATGGGAATAAACACGTACATTTGAAAATAATCTGGTAAACATTTTGCACCATGAACTAGTTTAACCATCAACTGGATCTATATCTTGTATATTCCTGTTATATATTCATGGTAAGACAGCTGTGAAGGAGGTGGGAAGGGGTTTAGGACAGAAACAAGATGCAACCTACAGTAGGTGGAGAAAGGGACTATGAAACAAAATACATATAATACTGTATAATAGCCATATAATTACCATCTATCTTATTGATCACATAGATCTACCCACACCAAAAACAGTGCAGCTTGAACAAATGGGATAAATTACTGTTCGATTTTACATGCCAGTTTAAAATGTGTATTGAGAAGAGTCGGGGTAGTAAAGACATTTCTGTACATATGTACTTATAAATTTCCAATTAGTGGCTAGGGTATGGCTAGGGTATTCTTTCAAATGATATCAAACAAAGTCTTCTATAAATAACAACTATGCAATCTTGATTCTTTTCTTTCCTGATGATGTTGCTGTGGTAACCGTAATGTATAGATCTTTATGTAGCTTTCATATAAAAGCAATTAAAGCAGTTTGATATGAACATTACAGTTTTACAATCAGCAACCAATAATGGTAAAACCAGTTAGATTAATATTTATAAACAGGAATGGAGTAATACAATAATTTAAGTGTGTATGTACATTGCAAAAAAGATACGGCAATCACTTTGTTTTTTAAGCTACTAGTTTTGATGCAAAGAGGGCTTTGGATGGGGATGCAGTTGACTTGATTTAAATGAATCATTTAGTCAGTGACCCTTTGAATAAAGCATAGCAATGGGCAGGAAAAGGCAATACATAATAAATGCAATACCCGGACTGGCAATCTGTGAGTTCTGGAAAATGCCAGAGGGGCAGCTACAAGGTGCCATAGACATTCTGTATTTAGTGGGCTGGTGGGGGTTGTACCTGAAATGCCAGGGCCTATTTTGACTCTCAGTCCGGGCCTGTCTAGGAGTGCTAGTAATAAATGCAATACAGTCTTCTTATCCCCGGTAAAACCACAATGTTTTGCTCTGTCACTTTTGTCACATGATCAAACATCAGCAAATATTTCTCCAGAGTCAGAACGGCAATTCATTGTTCATTGTTGGTTGGTGGTGCATTCTAACATGGACCTTACCTGTTACATACTTCAGCCCCAAGTCAGAGATATGAAGTTTTCTTCCTGCTGCTAGGTGGAACCATACTTAACAGAAGATAAATAACTCAAAAAGCATTGTATTATATCCCAGATTTCTTGAACCATACTGCAGCTCCTGCTTGGTTGCAAGATTGCTCATTTACTGTCTCTGTTTACTACTTCTTGACATTTTAAGGTCCACTTTTTCTTTCCATTGCTTTTTAACTTACTGATTAAAACTCTGCATTGAAATGATCTTGAACTAAATGCCACTGCAGTTCCTTTTGCTAGCTACTTCTCATGGTGCTCTGAGTACATTGTACATGATGAATACTTATTCTCTGCATAAATACATTTTATATTTAGCACTTGAAGCCAGAACAAAGTAAAAATGTCACTGTTGTTCATATGAGACTAAAATGACTTCTTTTGACAACCACATATGGCCTATTTTTAACAAATCTCTAGCTTTAAATAAATGATTTTTAAACTCTACTATATTTTGTGGACCTGCTCTATAAAAAATGAAGAAAAAAAAACAAAAATTTATGTTTTGCTTGTTCAGTTTGTAAGGGTTGCTACTGATAACCACATATAAAGAAAGCAGCATGTATCTGTATGTAACCATTGTGTATTTACATTGTAAATGTACAATCTGTTTGATAAAGTTACTGTACATTAGGAATCATGTCAGTATTGGAGTCAAAAACAGTTATTTGTAACAGGCAATGTTGATCAGACATTATACGTTATCTGTATAGTTTTATTTGCTAATGCCTAGAAAAGAACAGCAGTGGGTAATGGCATATATATTTCAGAGCCTTACATCAAGAAATGTACTGTATAACATGTCATCCTGTAAAATACAATCTGAATTGAGCATTAAGGATTGAGGAGATCAGTATCAGTCCTGTGGAAGGAGATGGCAGGAACACATGAGCAAACTCAGAACAGCACATTCATAGAACATGTAACAGCAGGGACTTGAAACCTGAGAGGGTATAAAATGAGTTACAGGTAACTGAGTGTGTCTGGACCAGGTTGCAGCAATGATATGCCCATTGGAACCTGTTACATCCTTTGAATTCAGGACCTGTGGCCCAAGTGACTGTACAAACTGGGTTCCTGAGTGATGTTAAATATATTTAATACAATGTTTACATCAGTTTGTGAAGTCATAGTAAA
>CM044444.1:35341812-35355582 GCA_024363595.1 Xenopus borealis | reverse complement strand
GGGGGTCTTACAGGGGGGCATAGCGTTTACTCCATTATAGGTTGATTTCGCCTCTAAGGTTATATAAGAAATTGTTTTTTGTTTTATATATATAGCAATATATAGTTCCTCATAAATAAATATTTAAGTAATATTTTCCATGGAACGGAATGCTAACAATGTTTTATGGATGTAGTTCATAATGGGCCAACATCACTAAAAGTAGACCTCATATTAGTAAAGTATGGGCACTGCTGATGTACAGTATTTCATGATACACAAGCAGTGTTCTTTACAATAGTTGTAATGCTGGGTGGTAAAACTTTCATGTCATTTCCAGATGTTAATATTGGTAACATTTTTAGACATGTATCTAAACCCAACTTCTTGTTTTACTGCATCTACATTTGTTAGTAATGGGATCCCTGTAAAAGAACAAAATTCTGTTTGACTTAATCTTGATGGAAATGTAGCATTCATTGTTCTCTTCCAATAAGTGTATCATGCCACGTGGCAAATCTGTCTTCTGGATTGCACATTAGATATTAAAAGTACATAAATTATTTTAAAACATGTGCACCAACGTCTCACTTGTAGGAAAAGATGAATTCTGATTATGTGAAACCACAATCCCTAATAATCCGCATTGCTGAATCATTGTAGACCATAGAAGCTCATGCTTTGTTCAATGCCTGTCTTTATTCATATAACTGACCTGCTGTTTTTGACAGCAACATTCAAGTCCATAAAATAAACCTTTTAAGGAAACAGGAAGTGCTATTATAACTTTTGTAAGACACATTATTACAATAATTATATTTAATCAACTTTTAGTATATAATAAGTAAAACTGTGTGGGTAGTGTGAATAAAAGTAATTTATTATGTCAGATATCTTGATAATAGTTTGGGGTAAGAAATTATAATTCATAGAAACATTGTATACAATATTTCTTACACAACTGCCATTTAAATACTGGATCATCATACGAACAAAATACACACACTACATACAAAAATGTCTAACCTCTATGATGTAGAGTGATATTCAGAGAGTTTTTTTTTCTAATTATGGTTCTTGGCTCCACAGTTTGTAATTTACCAAATCTGATTGCTAGGATCAAAATTAACTTAGTGACTATGCATTGATTTCAATAAAAGACTGGGATATGAATAGGAGATCATCTGAATAGAAAAATGCGTAATAGAAACTTCTCAATTTCAAAAACACTGGCAGCATTAAATGCCACATATAACCCAAAAAAAAGTTGACTACAGTCACCCTTTTTCCATTTTCCATCAGTTGCAGGTCTAGAATACATCTGATGCTCTTACTTGCATTAAGGATAGCCCTCTGGCATGTTGGTAGCCCCACACAAGCATTTTTAACCCCTGACTCAATGACACATTTTGGAGATGACAAAAATAAACAGACAATAGTGTAAATGTTGAGCAAGCTGTACAGGGTGGCATAATGTTAGGTGCAAAAAACAAATTTTACATGCGCTGCAAGGTTTTGAAAATTTTTAAATTTCAACATTATGGACTGATAATTTTTAATACTTTTATGCCTCATGGGATACAGTACCCCCTGTTTAAAATGAACAGGCGGTGCTGTTACGAATGCAGTTCTGTGTGCAAACTGTTGTCAGATTCAAAGAGACATTTTTTTAACCAGCATTTTTCCAGAATTCCAGCATAAATGCAACCAAATGCAATAGTTCACAAATTCATGGTCACAAATCAGTAGTGACTAACACGGATTGACTTCCGGCATTTGGCATCAATTGACATGTTGTAATTCATTAGGTTCATAAGTCTGCTGTGCCTGTTGATCTGCTGTAGGCAACCCAATTCTGGGAGGTGGTATTTTCTCCTGAGTCAATGGGGTAGATTCATCAAAGAGTGCAGTTAAGAGTGAAGTTCCGCCACTAGAGGGAAATTCCACAGCTCTCAATTCATTTCTATGGGATTTTTAAAGGTGTAGTCATCAAAGGGTGAACTTTCACTTCACCCATTGATGAATACGCCTTGCAAAATCCCATAGAAATGAATTGAGAGCTGTGGAATTTCCCTCTAGTGGCGGAACTTCACTCTTTGATGAATCTACCCCAATATGTGCACTTGCTGACTATTCAATAGAAGAGGCAGGATGGATGCAATGGAGCTAAATTGAGTGCAGCTATATGGATTGCAAGAAGAGTGTTTGGATGCTGGTCAATAAATGGTTTCATTACATGATTGCACTTGCAGCTGATGATGATTTCCTTTTTCAGATCTTAAGGGGCTTTCTTGAGGTACACAGTGCCGGATTTACATAGCGGGCGCCCCTAGGCCCGCTGCTGTTTGTCGCCCCCATACTCTGCCCTTTGTTCATCATCAGGACCGGAGCAATGGGGATTGGTGCATGGGAAATTTAACAAACTATAGTATCTCCAGCATATCCCCAGTGTTTCTCAACCAATGTGGGTGTGGCTGGGCAGCATGCCGCCCCCTAAAATCCTGTCACCCTAGACGGCCTTTCCACAAATCCAGGCCTGGAGGTACAGGGTGCTGTTGTTATAAAAATGTAGCATCCTGCTACTCCGTACACAACAGATAATCCTTGACTTGAAGGAAGATTGTTTAAATTAAGTAAAATGGAAGCAGGTAAGTATGTAGCATAGGTTTGGAAAACAGCACAGAAACTATACACCATTAAAATAAATAAATGTTCATTGCAAAGTCAAATAAACACTAATATATGATATGTTTATATGGTAGCTAATTTCATTTAACCAAATGAAAAGTCAATTTTTACAATCTTCGCAATATAAATGCAAAATGTCCAGTTGGGCTGCAGTGATAAAATTAAATATCCGCAGATGTTCCAAAACAATTGCCTATTAAAGTATAAAATATTGACTTATTTTAATTGGAAAGGTGATGCAGTTTATCTCTAGGCAAAACATCTGGAAAATGACCCTTCAAATAAAGCTAATTTATTTTTGTCATATGCATGACTGGGAGATGATCATTTCAAGGTAATAAGCTAATCATTACTGTCTCAAAGGAAAAGAAAGAGGGCAGTGTCTAAGCAGAAAATATGTAAAGCAATCACCTGAAAGAAATGCACTGATGCTAAAATGGAATTTAATAAATAAGTAGTCGATTTCATATACTTTGTTTATTTAATATTTATTAAAAAAGGTGTGATAGCATGTTTCTTTACTGAAAGCTTAGTACCGAGGATGCAAAAAATGTAAATAAAATACAAACACCGGTGTCTGAATATTCTAATGTGGCCCTATTGAATATAACTTGCTCTGGTGAACAGCAAAGAAAGTTAATTTGGCTCAGCATTTGAGTGTCTGTAGAAAATAGTATCGACTGCAAATGCAGTTACCTTTAACCTTTATTTGGATCTGCAATACAGATAAACATTTATGGCATGTTTAGATGGCTTAGTTTTTGCCTTTAGACATGAAAGTATGTATATGAACATCCCAGACCTTGTTGATGAACACAGCCACATTTGCAAATGCCCGCAAATGGTCACAAATGTTGCATGTACTGATATGGGATCTGTTATCCAGAATTCTTGGGACCTGGGGTTCTCTGGATAATTAATATTTCCATAATTTGGATCTTCATAAGTCTTCTTAAGTCTACTAGAAAATCTTGGACACATTAAATAATCCCAAACAGGCTGGTTTTGCTTCCAATAAAGATTAATGTTATCTTTGGATCAAGTACAAGATACAGTTTTATTATTACAGAGAAAATGAAATATTTTTTAAAACATTTAGATTAATGGTTCCTATTCCTGTACCATTATTTAAAATTTGTATCTAAACAAGTTCCTTGCATTACAGGTATGGAACCAGTTATCCGTAAACCTGTTATCCAGAATTTTTATCGATTAACAGACAGTCTCCCATAGACGCCATTGTATCCAAATAATCCAACAAATCTAAATATTACCTTGTACTTCATCCAAACTAAGATATAATTAATCCTTATTGGAACCACAATCAGTCTATTGGGTTTATTTACCGTAATTTTTTAGATGATGTATGAAAATCCAAATTACAGAAATACCTGTTATCCAGAAAACCCCAGGTCCTGAGCATTTTGGATAACAGGTCCCATACCTGTACAATGTATTTTTTTCAAGCACTAATGAACTCACCCAGTATTCTCTGAGTAGTGCTCAAGTCTGCCTGTTGATGCTAGATGGCTCTGGAGTTGCCATCACCACAAACATGGCAGTATTTTGAGGGTTGTCATAGTTAGCTACACCAATAGGTGCAACAGACTTGAACTTAAAGAATTACATACTAATGGTTATTATGTAATCCCCACAATTTTCACCACAACTAGAGACCATTTCAAAAAGAAATGGGACCAAATCTGTGTCTTAGCAACTGCATTATTAGTCTTAATTTAACCCCATATGAACTTATTGTTTAGTTGCTTCATAGTTGCTTCAATTTACGGTTTATTGGCCAAGAATTGATGTAAAATTAATACCCTCCACCCTGGGGTAGAGCACTTTGCTACAGTAAGGAATCTGTAGGACAAGGATAACTGCAGAACAACCACAAAACTAATGAGTTAATTGTGGGTTTTTCTTTCCCTTTAAAAAAACTGGCTTGGGGACAATACTATAACAGAGAACATAGTATAATAAAAGTCAGTTCAGAAGAAGCTAATATTTTTTCACAAGCACTTTGACTGTACAAATATGCCAATTGCAATGACTTGCACATGTCTCTCTTTTGACTATTTTATTCAGATTTATTTATTAAATAAGCACTCCCCTTGCAAAACAACCAGTCTTGTATTTTTTTATTGACTACAGTGAGTAAATGTTGGTTTCCAAGATTTTATAGCAGTACATTAGTCCAACTAAATAATTGTACACAACAGGAATCACAACATTATTCCACTTAACTATAGCTATAACTATAACTACACAAACATTAAAAGTAATAAATACAAATGTTTAGTAGCCTTAAGGTCCTGCAGCACAGAAAACTGATTTTTAAAGATGTTGCATATATTTAGGCTAAATATTCAGATGTAATTTGCATTCCATGATGTATGAATAATTCACTCTACTATTAGGTTTATTCATTTAAAAATAGAAGATACCTTGAAGCTGTTAAAATGTTTTTAAGCTATGTATTCCAAGTGTCCCAGATAGCAGACTCAACAAGTGGATCTCACTGGGGGGTTGAACAGTGGAATGATCAGAACTTTTGGGTTCACAATAATATCAGTAATATTTTTAGTCATATTATGACTCCTGTGTTCACCTTTGAGTTACCTTTTAAAATGATGTATTTTGATGTGTTTTGAGTTATTTAGCTTTTTATTTGGCAGCACTGCAGCTTGTAATTTCCGCAATCTGCTTGCTATGGTCCAAATTACCCTAGCAACCATGTGTTGAATCAATGTTCCCTTATCAGCTATGTGAGTGTCAGCGGGGGCCAGCGGCACCCACAGGGAAGTAGTCGGGATCAATGAGGAAGCCCCTTCCAGAGAGTCCAGGCAAAGTACAGTTCAAGGTGAAATCCAATAGAGAGGTCAAGGTCCAGACAAGGGTTCAAGTAGGCAGACAGCAAAGGTTCAAGGTCTGGAAAAAGGCTGAAGATCAATAACAGGATAGCAGGGAGACCCAGGAACACAATGTAATATTGAGCTATACTCGGGCATCGAACTCGTGTCTTCAGCGTTCTTTTATTTTGAATTTGGCGCCACAGCGCGTGACCTCATCAAGCCGGCGCGCCGGCATCCTTGCGCCTGAGAGCCGCCATGATGGACTCCACGCCGGGACTTCAGGTGAAGAGCGCTGAGCGTTCGTGACAGTGAGCAAAAAAAAAAACACATTTTAAACTTGAGTGCACAAATTTGAAAAACTGTGTTCACAATTTGTTGTGAGCACTGGCCTCAAAATTTGTGTTTGTATACATGTGCACACCTTAGAAGGAACATTGAATTAAATAAGCTGATGGAATATGGATAATGGAATAGATTTCTGTTCAGATGACCTGAATAGAAAGATGAGTAATGAGAAATAACAATAGTAGCAATAACAATACATTTGTAGCCATACAGAGCACTTGCTTTTTGTTATGTGAAGTCAGTGACCCCCATTTTAAAACAAGCTTTCAGAACATTGCAGTTCCTTCTTAATCAGTTTTGAAGAAGGCACTGCAATTTTCTGAAAGCTTGCTGTGATTATCATCTTAGTTGTCCAATAAAGGTATCACCTTTACACCACTTTTGTCATGCTTCATATCAAAAGTACTGCCCTATAACTTTAACGGGCTAACACGGTACAAAAAATTTACCTGGTACCATCTTTGGAATCTACAATTTGTACACCAAAAAGACCATTTCTAGCAATATTGTCTAAAACTGTGGGTAGCTGCCTGATTGGGCCTGAAAACAATTGGACAATGGATAAATTTCACTGTAACCTATGAAAAATTTCCAACCTGCCTGAACGGTTTTCTAACCGATGAATGAAAAATCATTAGATGCACAATTGTTCGGTGCCCACTAACCTCATGATAATTTGATGGATTTGTTAGCTCACACTAAAATCGGTAGTTAAGGAGAGGAAAATGTTAATGTTGATGGGGACTATCACCATAGAACTCATTGCTGAATAATTTTAGCCTCACAGTATATGGATATACAGTAAGGCACTCAGCAATGTTTGTTCTAGGGTTGTGCTTGTTCATGCTGTGAGATTTTAGGTAGCAGGAATCATGGCCCCAGCACGTTTTGTATCACAGAATCAATACATAGATCCTTAATTCAGTCCAATTCAGCCTGAGCTGCTTTATTTGAAGCCGTTCACACAGACTGCATAAACACAAGGTTTCAGCAGGTTGAAATAAAATAAAATGTATCACAGTCTAGCACTTACTGATTCAGCTCAGTTTCTTCAGTGTCTGGTGTGCAAAGCAATGACCCCAGGCTTGTAGTTTCAGTAGGCAAATCTGTAAGTGTATCTCTGTGTCACTCCTAGCTTGAGTTTACTGCAGGCTCCTCAGCCCCACACACATTAAAATTAGAAATCTGATTCATTTATGGGTAGGTGGCTAACACCACACCCAGGTCAGTCTGAAGTGGAAAGGAAGGGCCGCCCAAATCCTTCCCTCCATTCCAGCCCTTTATACCCTTAAAGCAGAACTACACAGCGATTCACGTCCGTTTTCTGTGGATGCGCTGATTGGCGCGAAAACGGATGCGACGAGTCGGATGAAACAGGAACAAGGCAAGGTAAAGTCGGATGGTGTTGCAGGGTTGATCCAACGAAACACGACTGTTGAATGAAAATGCTGTAAGCTGTGTCTTCATCCAACAGTCGTGTCACATCGGATCAACCCCAGCAACACCAGCCAACGTTTCTATTACTTACCTTGTTTTCTGTCGCATGTGTTTTTGTGAGCTGCGTCGCATCCACCGAAAACGGACGTGAATTGTCCTCATAGTTCTGCCCTAAAGAGGAATAACAATGCAGCTGCTTAACTGCATAATCCCGGAACTGACATGCATTTTTCATTTATCACAACGCGCACATAAATTTTAAGGCCTGCAGACACATCAGATTGTGGGGCGCACAAAGCATTTTGTGTGAAAACATAAAATGTAGTATTAATTCAGACCTGAGCACACTGTTTTTTAAAAACTGTGCAAAAAAAGTTTAAAATGTGCGCACAAAAGACATAACTGGAATTAGAGGTAACATTGTCTCTCAGTATATGGAAGCTGCAAAAACCAAGTTCCACAATAGATAGAAAAAAAGAAAATGTGCCAGTACATTAAAATTCATTTAGATTTATGATATTCTTTCAAAACACAAATGCTGTATTGACCCCGTTATGTTATATTTAACATATCTATCACTGTGGTTAACTAAAAGGATTTCAGGCTTGTAATTTTCTGAAGTGACTGTCTAAACAGTTACCTGCACAACTCCCAGAGCAGTGACACTAAAGTCCTTTCAGTGGTTATTCTTGAGATTTCCGTCTGCAGCTTATATCTTATTCACAGTTGAATAACAAGATTTAAAAGAATACCACATTCTGCTTGTTGTATCACTTCTAATTTCCTGGTTAGGAAATCTCCATCTTACACCCACACAGAATTAATTCCCTTTGGCACAATAGTAATAAGTCAGAAGCATACATTCTAATGATCTAGACTTAGATTTTGATTGCCTTGGAGACATATTTTATTGCTTTACATCTTTCTGTTATGTTTTGCTTTGTTCTTATTCACATGGTATTAAAATGAATGAAATCAACCCATGTGATTCATATGTATACTGTATATATATTTCTGTATATATCTGAGAAATACAGTAACAGGCCATGTGACATAAGTACAGATGCAGTCACTTTGGATTGTGAGTTAAATGCGTCGTGACTTAACTCATTTATCTCATTTATCTCACTTAGCACAGAATATTGTGTCACAGCATCCCATCCAATTAAAGAGTTCACCATTGAAAACAATGGAGCTTTGGTATGCCAATGAAAAGGTTAAATGCATTAAATGAGTTAAGATAACTTTAGATAACACAGTTTCTTCAATTAGCCCTGAGTCACGACGCATTTAACTTACAAATCCAAGTGACTGCATCTGTACTTGTTAAGATATGCATTAATGTGTGTGCTCTCGTATAGATCCCATAGTAATCTGATACTAACACAGTATCATGTAACATGAGTCAACAAGAAACCAGAGAACTTTTTTTTTTCAGTGGGTGTATCAAAGTGGACAAAAAAAAAAGTTTGCAACAAGTAATTAAACAGTGTATAGTATTTTGTTTTAGCTTATTCTAATTTTTCCTGTTTTGTTCACTGTAATTAGAATAATAAATACTGACAAGATTGAAAGTCTCACTCAGTGCCCAATTTGCCGTATCTATGCATATTTGGAACAGGCGTACTTGCCTCTAAAGTGGATGTAAGCAAAATGGCCACCTTTAGATGGAAATATAAACATAGAGCTGCAGCCAGTCAGTTGGATAACTGTAACAAAGCCCGGTGTAGGGAAAGGATAAAGGGTTAATCAGGGATTTCTGCATTCCAACAAATTTGCCACATTATGCAAGGGTGATGGCAGTGTGAACTCAAAAAGTTTAGATAGCCAGAAGGCCATTCTCTCTAGTAGTCGTGGGGAGGAGAACAGAGCTAGATTTTGGATTGTGGGTGTCCAGATCACTACAACCAAAATTGTACTGTCTCCTGATAAGGTTTAGTATGTGGTTGACTGGTGGATAAATGATTGGGTTGAGCTGAGCATAACCCAGCATAACCCAGCATAACCCAGCTGTTTTGGTATATAATGGTACTAATGACAAAATGTATGCTAGCTTATCTAAAGTCTTGGGGGCAAATTTACTTAGATCTGAATCTTCACTTCAGAAAGCTTTGCCATTAGTGATGGGCGAATCTCCCGAGATTCGCTTCGCCGAAAAATTCCCGAATTTCTAGCGAAATTCGCGAATCGGTGAAAAATTCGCGAAACGAGTCGCGGAACGCTTTTGATGCGCGTCGCGTCAAATCGCGTCAAATCGCGTTGCGTCAAAAACGACGCGTTGCGTCGTTTTCGTCGCGTCAAAAAACGACGCGCGACTCGTTTTTTCGGTGAATTTTCGCCAAGCGAAATTTCGCTGGTGATTCGCGAATTTATTCGCCAGCGGCGAATCGCGGGAATTCGCCGCGAATTCGGCCCTGGCGAATAAATTCGCCCATCACTATTTGCCATACTTACTCACAACTAGACATTAATTTCCTATGAATATTCATCATAAATGCAAAACTTTGACTAGGCAAATGACTGTTGGCATATTTTTACTAATGGAACTTTGCCAGTACCAAATTTTCTCTAGTATTATTTTCTTCCTAGCAAAACTAAATGAAAGGGTAACTAAAGTCTAAAAACTAAAACAGAGTAATGTTAGAAATGCTGTTTTTTGTATAGTAAATATGAACATTAACTTACGGCACCAGAAGCCTTATAAGACAAAAGATTTATGCTTTCAAAGTTGTCATCTTGTAACTTTGTTAGACATCTCTGCAATATCAAGACTCTGCACATGCTCAGTGTGGTCTGGGCTACAGCTGGGAGTTTAAGCTTAAGGATCATCATAATTGATCAAAACAGCACAGGTCATTAATAATCAGAATATACAGACTGCACTGGGTCTGTGGATACAAATCTCTTCACAGTTGCTGGTTGTTTTACAGGGAAACAAACAAAGATAGATTTCTTTTTCATTAAAGAAAGTAAAAATGGGATTTTATTTTTTGCCTTTACATTCCCTTTAACATACTTCTTATGCTTATGTCATTTTAAATATTGCAGGTACATACAGGTCAAATGTATGTCTTTCTTAGTGATGGTGAAATTGCTTGAAGTGGCCACTTATTATTAAAATTGTCCAAGGAAAAAGATATCCTCTATGTTATAAAAATATGTAATAGTTGCAACTTTTAAACCTAATCCCACCTTTTTATTTTTTTAATACAGGATGTGATGTCACTGACATAGTAATGTTGATGATGTTTGCTTCAGGCAAACCAGGCAAAGTAGATTTTGGAGAAAAGTGTGACATATTGGAAAGTTTACAGTTTGATATATATATATATATAAAATGTTAGCAAAAAACTCAATTTGCCCTTTACTAAATGTGCCCTTTGATATATGAAAACATTGGTTTGGGTTCCTAGAGTATTGGGCTACAGTATATGTGATGGATCAATAGAAGATGGTCTGTGGCGCTAAAGGAACGAATGGAGGGTGTTTAATCTAGGCAAGCGGAGAGTTGGTATGTTGGTATGAGCATTATTTGGAAGCTAGTGTATATAGGGCTGTGGAATTAGTTAGATCCATACAAATTTGGACAGAGGCAATTTGTTTCTAATTTTGGATCTTTACATTACCACAATGAATTTTCAATGAAACAACTCAGATGCAGTTGAACTGCAAATGTTCAGCTTTAATTCAGTGGGTTGAACAAAAGATTGCATAAAAATTTAAGGTACTATGCCAAATTAAAAAACTGAAAATAAAATGTTCATTTCTTATACTTGGTTGAAAACCCTTTGCTGGCACTGACAGCCTGATACCTTGAACTCATGGACATCACCAGATTCTGGGTCTCCTCCTTTTTAATGCTCTGCCAAGCCTTTACTTTTCAGTTGCTGTTTGTTTGTGGGCCTTTCTGTCCAAAGTTTAGTCTTCAACAAGTGAAATGCATGCTCAATTGGGTTCAGATCAGGTGACTGACTTGGCTATTCAAGAATATACCACTTCTTTGCTTTAATTAACTCATGGGTTGCTTTGGCTGTATGTTTTGGGTCATTGCCCATCTGTATTCTGAAATAATGTTATTTATTACAGTTTTTTAGGCTAAGATAATGCTATACTGTACAAGCCATAACACTGCCTCCCAAATGTTTTACACATACTTTATGTTTTACTCCATACTTTTTCTTGCCATCATTCAGGTAGAAGTTGATCTTGGTTTCATCTGTCCAAAGAATATTTTCCCACAACTGGGCTGGCTTTTAAAAAAAATTTTTTAGCAAGTCCAATCTAGCCTTTCTATTCTTGAGGCTTATGAATCGCTTGCACCTTGCAGTGCACCCTCTGTATTTACTTTCTTACTACAGTGTACTACAGTCTTCTCTTTATAGTTGACTTGGATATAGATGCGCCTACCTCCTGGAGAATGTTGTTTACTTGTTTGGCTGTTTTGAGGGGGTTTCTCTTAACCATGGAAATGATTCTACGATCATTTGCCACTGTTGTCATTCGTGTCTGTCCAGGTCTATTTGCATTGCTGAGTCCACCAGTGCTTTCTTTCTCAGGATGTATCAAACTGTAGATTTTGCCACTCCCAATATTGTAGCAATTTCTCTGATTTTTTCTGTTTTTGCAGCTTAAGGATGGCTTGTTTCACCTTCATGGAGAGCTCCTTTGACCGCATGTTGTCTGTTCACAGAAAAATCTTCCACATACAAGCACCCACCTCAGATCAACTCCATGGCTTTTATCTGCTTCATTGATAGACATAACAAAGGAATTGCCCACACCTGCCGATGAAATAGCCTTTGAGTCAATTGTCCAAATACTTTTATACCCCTGGTCCAATTACTTAAGCTCCTGAAATTAAATGATTGTGTTAAAAAAAAGCTTTAGTTGCTCACATTTTTATGCAATATTTGTGTTCAACTCCTTGAATTAAAGCTGAAAGTCTGCAGTTCAACTGCATGTGCGTTGTTTAATTTCATTGTGGTAATGTACAGAACCAAAATTAGACAAAAAAGTAGTCTGTCCTAATATTTATGGACCTAAATGTATTGTTCAAACTCACACATTCCAGTCTCTCATTCAAATCTCTGCCCGGTTTTCCAGTTACAACATGGTATATGATAAATGCATGACATGATGGCTGACATGCTCTAAGCATGTGGCATGATCTAACAAAACCTTTGGTTGCCCAAAACTTTCCATATTCTCTGCTGACTCTGCAAATATAAATTACTCCTAAATTCAGCATGCTAAAAAATAAAGAGCTTCTTCAAAGAGCACCTTACCATTATGGGCCTGAACTAATAAACCTAGATTAGGCTATATGTTTGAAGGAAATAATTTAGCAATATTGACCAAGTAGAAAATGCAGTTTCGAATCAGAGATATACCGTTTTGGTCTTATTTTTTACTGTATTTAAATATTTATGAAATCTTTGTTGTGCAGATGGGAATGATCTATTATGAATTAAGAGACTCAAGATATAAACCAGCACTGAAATGCAAAATGACAAGTTAAATTCCATTTTATTAAGCAAAAGTTCAATGTTCTGGATTATGACACTTAATTAGTTAGGATTTTAACTTATAAAGAACATTTTTTTCTATTACAAACAACTATTTAAAAAAAAAAAAAAACACCTCTAAATGAATTGAAGGTTAAACGCCGATATATACAGTATGTGTGTTCTACAACGTTACAAAACCTTTAACTTTTGTGTGATGTTTCATATTTGTCCTGGTTTCCTTTTTTTATTTTTTAAGTCAACAAGAATGGCATAGAATGTCCTAAGTTTAGTACAACAAAAAATTCAAGAAATGTGAAGATGTTGTCAGTCATTTTTAGCATACAGATTTAAAAAGTCTTGCTTTAGTCATCTAACTCACAGCAAAAAGGCACATGGCATCTAAGTTAAAGGAAAAACAAAATATTCCAATAACAATAACTGGATTTTTAATCCTGTCCAACATCTGGCAAGATTTCGATCGGGACAGCCTGTAGGATGGCCAATAAGCTGCCCATGTATGGCCTCCTTAAGATTGCAATTTTAGCATTGAAAATAAGTTTTCTGTTATTTAAAAAGAAATCATCAAAAATATATTTAACGTACTTAAGATTTTATAAACAGTAGAACCCTCATTTACATTTTTCAGGGGACCGCAAAAAATGGTGCAAAATCCAGGAAAATGTAAAATCAGGTAAATTTGTGATGGATAATATACTGTATAGGTGGGACCACAAAACAACTATGTAAAATGAGGGAAAAGGGAATGTAAATTAGGGGATGTAAAATGGGGTTTCTACTGTATTTAAACATTTTTTGTTGTTGTCGATCAACCTAACATTATTTTACAGCACCTCTGAAAAACAGTATGGCTGAGATGTGAGAACATTTTCTAGAATTAGAATTAATATACGTATACAGTATATATATATATATATATATATATATATATATATATATAT
>CM044444.1:35321481-35331883 GCA_024363595.1 Xenopus borealis | reverse complement strand
ATATATATATATATATATATATATATATATATATACATATATAATATGATGTGTATATTTTTTTAAATGTTGGTTCAACTGTATAGTAGTTGCTATATGTCTGTTATATATCTCTTTCATTCGATAAGGAGCAGTATATTTTACTGTCACAATATAATCAGAAAGAGACAGTTGCAGTCTAGGCAACTAGAAAAAGACGTTGTGCTTTAAGTGAATTTCACAGTCATAGAAAGTCATTAGCCATTTCAGAATAAGTAACGACACTCGAAATGTTTCATAAATCACACCCTCAAGCTTTAAACATGATGACCTTTAATGAAAACATCAACAGGGTACTCTATTATTTCAAATCCATGCTGATTGAAAAGAAAGAAATGTGCATGCACAATGCAGAGTAAAAAGCACATTTAATTGTCTACCAACGGCAGTGAACTGTAAGTATTTCGCTGAGGTTATCTTAGAATCGCTCAAATGTGTAACATATAAAATGTCTATCTGAACCTTTAGCATTTTAAGATATTCATATTCCTCATCCACCAAGCTACAGGCATTTTTTTCTGAGTATAAAATTCTACAGCACAGTATATTTGTATCCCAGTAGAGAGGTACCAAACTTTGTTTCTAGAAATATGAAACATGGAAAAATATTTAACGTCCAGGTACTGAAGAATCTGAAGTAGAGATGAGCAAATGTGTCTAGTTTCTCTTTGCCCCAACATTTGTGAAATGGTATGAAAATTTGCAAGACTGCAAAAATTCATGAAGCATACTGATTACAATTGACAGTTTTTCACAATGATTTTTTGTTCGCAAAATACTGTACAATAACCACCTTTACTATTGGTCGAATTTCGAATGAAAAAAATTTGAAATTGGACCAGTGAATAGTGGGGGAATAGTGGGGAATCAAAAAAATTCAAATTTGAATTTTTTTAGCGCAATTCGATCGATCGAATAGGGAAAATTCGATTGATCGATCGAATATTAAAATTTTTCTTATTCGATCTTAGGGAATGATCCCCATTTCGGTAGGTTTAATCTGGCAAAGTAAGTGATTGAATTTAAATTTAAAGGTGAAGTATTCGACCATTGAATTTTCAAATATTTGAATAAAATCAAATTAAAATATTTGAATAAAATCAAATTCAAATATTTGAATAAAATCAAATTCAAATATTTGAATAATTCGAATTCAAATATTCAATGTCGAATTTTTCTAATTTGCATATTTGAAATTCGAATTCGAATCTTTTTGAAAATTCGATCGACTATTCGAATCCCTCATGTGAATTTATGTGAATTTAGTAAATCTGCCCCCTAGTGTTTCATATGGAATTGGAATGCAACTGATACTATACCAAGCAGTAGCAGTGATCAAAGATGAACTAAGATGGCTTTACACAGTATAGTTTTCATTTTGTCTAGTCATTCAGTGTGACCAACAAAGGCAATTTTACCAACATTGTGTAGTATTATTCATTTAGGAATTTTTCAGTGACTGGATTTCAATCTAGCATGGAGCTATCACACACATTCTAGATCACTATGTGATCTCATACATGGCTTTTGGATTTTAATGATCTAGTGTGATTGCTTCAGGGAACCATTAAACTGTTGAAAAGTCACACAAAAGCAATGCTTTACTTAATGTTAAAATATATGCAAAGAAACCATGTATAAAATCAAATGGAATTTTAACTTGTTAAATGCTGGCTTTGGCAGTCCAGAGATATCACCGAATTATGCATAATTCGATATGCTTGAGCAACACTCATTTTAGCAACTAAGTTCAATAATCCGATAAGTAATGAAGACTATGAAATGGCTATTCTATCCAAGATTTCCTTTTTTCTTTTCTTACAATGGAACATCCAGCAGACACATTTTTTTTAATCTAAAGCTTTATATATTTTAATGTTTTATTAGCTTGAAGAATTTCAGCTGATTCACATTTAAATGAAATTTTCTTCTCATTATCTTGTTTTTCTCTCTAATGCAAATGTGTGATGCTCATAAGATTTTTAAGTATAACACTTCTCTTTCATCTCACGCACCATCAATAATCTTTTTCCAACCCCTGTTTATTCACTGTTTATTTCCTGTATTGAATTTAGATCTTCTAGTTATCTCCAGGCAGCTCCCTGTTACCAGTGTAAGGCAGTGTAAGGCTAGCAATGGATTCTGCATCTGCTGCCTTTGCTATTTCCTGGCCAGCTGGCATAAGCTACCTAGATATGCTTTGAATAACCCTGTCCTCCAGAGATTCAATGTGCTTCGTACATCTGCAAAACCAGTAAACAAAGAGTTCAGTGTATCCTGTCTATTTGATGGTATTCCTTTGACCTACTCAATGAAGACTGCACTGTTTTCACACATTAATTTCCTTTTTTTGTTGTAATACGTGTGCAGATAGGTGATTTTGCTACTTGTTTGAATGCACACTAAACTTTAACAGACATACACACCTGTGCAAATTATACATGACCTGATATTTATATTTGTATTATTATTTACATAGGTGCAGATTTACTAAGGTTCAAATTGATTTGAAGTGAAATTTCAAATTCAAATTTATTTTGGGTTTATTCAACTATCCAATAGCCCAAAATCTGATTTGAATTTGCCAATTTTGAAAATTCTAATTCGATTGTCAAAATACTGGCCCTAATTCGATATAACAATTCGCCAAATAAAACCTACCGAATTGCAATATATCCCTATGGGAAGCTCCCATAGGATTTTTCCTGCTTTTTTTGATCGAATAAAAAAAATTCGATTGAATGGTTAAAATCATTTTTTATATTCGATCGTTCGATAATTCGAATTGCGTTAAAACCCCTAGAATTCAGAATTCGAATTTGAGGGGTTTTCATTTGAATTTAATTCTAGGGTCGAATTTGAGGATTAATTAACCCCTCAAATTCGACCCTTGATAAATATGCCCCATAGTGTATGTATGTGCATTGCTATGATTTGACCAATTAATCTAAACATATTGGAGCATTATTATACAGGTATGGGACCTGTTATTCAGAATGCTTTGGACCTGGGGCTTTCTGGATGTAGCACACCTGTATGTGGGACTGAGATGTGTGAAAATAGGATGACTTGCTGTTACTGAACCACAGGCACCCTTAGGTTATGGTGACTTGCTGTCAGGGCAAGAAAATTACCAACTCTTCGGCAAGTGATGCAGGGAAACCCCTGCATTTATTACGTTTAGTCACGTGATGTAACGTTTTGGGGCGTACCCCTTCTTCAGACCAGACGATTTTGGAGAGGTTGGGGGAATAGGAAAAATTTTGTTTGCATGGACTTGCTGTCACTGAACACCGGGCACCCTTTGGTTAGGGCCAACTCCCTGCAACTCCCAATGGTGCAATGGTACTTTTAACACTTTACTCTCAGGTGGATCCTGGCTTGAGTTCTGGTGCACTAATCAAACAGCTTGGAAATAACAACAGTCCATTGTTTGCTTCAAACAAAAAACTTCTTTATTGAACAAACAGACAGGCTTCTAGTAAATGCAAACTTTCTCAAAGGCAGTTGGTACAAATTCACATCAATCGTAAAGATCCTCTCAATAGATTGTGCCACTCACAGATAGGAAATACTCTTTGTAAATCTCCTCCAGAGGTATTACTGCCAGTTTTGGAGATCCTTTCTCAAGCAGAGGTAAACTCACAGTTGTATCTTGCTCTGTGACAACTCGCCCTGCCCTTGTGCTCACCCACTCTCTGGTGATATCTTGCTTCCTTCGCAGACCTCTTGCCCATGAGATCCCCCACTTAGTGGCGGCGTCATGCTCCTAAGCAAATCTCCTATCCTAGCTGATCACCACAAGGATACTAACCCCACTGTCCTCCTCATTGGGGCCTTAAGCTGCCCAGAGACTATAACAATGTTAACTATACTGAATTTTAGCTAACCTGTCTGGGAACTGCCTCAACCCAATCCTGTACCCATCTCCTCACAAGGTGGGATCCAGAAAAAGTCCTGAGCACAGGTGTACTCTCCTTTTATCCAAAGTTATGCAAACTTGGTGTCCATTTACAGGGAAGTGACTGAGTAAAACATACCTTAACCTCAGGGTCTCTACATGGAACAGAGTCTTTCTGTTATTTGGATGTTCACATCTTATGTCTTCGAAATATAATGTAAATATAAAATAAACCCAATAGGATTGTTTTGCTTCCAATAAGGATTAATTATACAAGGTACTGTTTTATTACTATAGAGAAAAAGGAATTAATTTTTAAAATGTGCATGATTTGTTTAAAATGGAGTCTATTGGACATGGCCATCCCATAATTTGGAGATGTCCATCCGGTAATATGGAGCATTCTGTGTAAGAGGTTTCCAGATAATGGGTTATATACCTGTATATACTGCAGATTATGTTTCATACTGTAAAAATTTCCAGTCGTTCCCTGCATTAAACCAAGGGTAGAAATGGATCCTTCTGCATATCAGTGAAAGTAGCTCCCACACTAGAGCTTCTCATTTGTCTCAATGTATTTACAAATAGATCATTTAAATGTTCTTTGAATGTATAATTGTACATATCTGACATATAATATGGGCTCACATTAACAAACATGGGGATACACTAAGATAATTAGCCTAAGATGTATATAGATATGGTTCTTTGGCTGTAATTTTGTAAATATGGTAATTATTTATAAGAAGCTTAAGAATGACCCTAACCCCCAGTCAGAAATACTGTTATGTGAAGCTACAATCTGCTTGTACTGCATTTTGTGTATTCCCATGACTGACTTCATGCTGATAATACCCACTGATAGCCAAGTGTCTTATGTATGAAAGTAATGAGCATGTATACATAGACATGAATAAATCCGCTACAATTCAGATCCTGGGCCAGTTATTATAATAAATGTGCCCGAGTTTGATCAACCTGATATTTGTCATTGTTCGAGGGACTAACAAAAGGTATTCTAGAATATTCTGTTTCTAAAGACTGTAACCAGATGTGTCTAGTAAGAAAAGAACACAATAAAACAAATGGTACTGTGCTGAAAACAAGGAAACTGCAGATGGTTTGCTAATCAGCATATGTTTTTACTTCAGTATAGGCTTGAAATTACCCTTAAGGGTGGAGTAAACACTGATGAGCTTAGCAAAATACAGTACAATAATACATTTCTGGCAGATACGTAACTGATCCATTTGTATCATACCAATGCTCTTCAATTGGAACATTGTTTCCTGCCGTAAATGGAATGTAATTATATGTTAAAAAATCTGTATATTTTTTTTATTTTTTTAAAATAGGATTCCTATATGGCATTAAAGCAAAACTCATTTTGCATTATGTGTATGTGTAAGATCTTTTATTAGACAGGGGAGTGAAAGTATCCATTTTGAACTGACATTTTGTTTGCCCATGTAGAAACATTGCTCCTTGCAGTTGGCAGCATCAGGAAATGTCTGGTCAAGTAGCAGGGACCTGATACTTATTGGCCACAACTCCACTTTGTTGAGGCACAGGACAGCATATAAAAATATATACCTGATGTAGTGTAATGCTGGATCATTGGATCATTGGGCTCTTGGCTGTGACCAAGCTTCCTGTTCTAGATTATCCTGAGTTCCTATAGCCCTGTTCTTGTTTCCCGATATCTTGATTATCTGTTATTGATGCTGTGCCTGTGATTCAGACTTTGTTTGCCTGCCACCTGCCCAGACAATTTCCTAATAATACAAAGGCTTGCTTTTCCATCAGTTCTTATACTTAAGATTGGCCTTGTCATTAATGAAATAATTTAACTTTCAACTTCACTTTGCCTCCAGTGTTAAAGCCAGATATGTCTGCTCAAGGTTATGTAGCACAAAGGCTTTTTTCAGCCAGTTCAGCTAGTATTTCTAACACAGATCGAGTATTTAGACCCATTTATTGACATTTATGGGACAGTCCTTATCAGACACATAAAATGTGAAAGATCCCACTCAAGTTTGCATTAAAAGAATGTCTTGTATTTACTGTCAGTTATAAATTATGGAAGGCAAGGTTTTTTTTTTTTTTTACAGAAATCAGTTTATTCCGCCTTAAAAAACTAAAGCATTTAGTAACACCATAACTACATTATTAATTGAATTTCTCCCACAAATGTACTTTTAAAATCATGACTTCTAGCATATTGTAAGTTTGAAATCATTCCTTCTTAGAAGAAGGTATTGAATGCTGGTCAAATGAAACATCACTGTTAGCATTGAAAGCAATGCCACTAGTGATGGGTCACTGAGATGCAATAACGAAAACTTAAATAACAGTTTGACTTGCAGCTTGAATGCACAAAGCAGAAGAAGCCTTTTCCCGTCTTTTGACATTTACAGTAGTTTGAATATTTCATGCAGACTGCTTAGCGATTTTGTCTCTGTGACAAAATCATCCCTCATGCAACTTATACATCACAGTTAGCAGACTGGGACATTGATGCAAGATTACATTTTTTGGAGAGTGGATACCATTTTTGTGGCTCAGATACTCAGTGGTGCACTTCTTGGACTCGTACAGAGATATTGAAACCTTTGACAGATGGAAATATTAGTGTCTGAAGGAGTTAAAAATAGAGGCGGGGAATGTAATACAAATACCAACTTTGCAAAATAAATTATGTTCCTTTTGCTTTCAAAACCTTTTTCTAACCTAATGGGGAGCCTAATTAGAGTCAATGAAAAAATGTTCAAGCAATGAAGCACTTCCATGCTGTTCAGTATTATGGAAACAACTCCATTAGTCCTCATGGCAGCAGTCTAAGTTCCAAAACACAGTAGTGGTTTTTATGTTAATCTTTTTTTAAACCTCCAGGCTCATTTTTTTTAACCACATGTTAAACAACCTCTTTGTAAGTGTGTAATGAATTCTTCTTTATATTTAAACTGTTTTCCATGCAAATAGTTTTGGGCATTTGTAACAAGATGATACACAATAAAACTATATTATTATAAATGTGTTGAATTCAGCAGTTTTCCTAGGCTTTACAATGTGGTTAGTGCAAATTATGAATAATACAGTTATAGTTTCCCACCCCATTCTTCATTTAATTAATTGCAATGTGATGGCAGGATGTTAATTATCATCAAACAGTGCAGAAGGGAGTGGCTCGTGCAGATGTCTGTTTTTTTCCCCCAAGAGTTGTAATTACAAGTAATTTTTACCAGATGAACAGTAAACTATTAATCTTGTTAACAAAACAAGCTTCATTTAAATGAAAACTATACCTCGAAAATACTGAATAGTGAATACTTAACAAACATATAAAATATTAAGTGGTGTATTAAAGGGATGCTGTCATGGCAAATCATGTGTTTTTCAAAACTCATCAGTTTATAGTGCCGCTCCAGCAGAATTCTGCACTGAAATCCATTTTTTAAAAGAACAAACAGAGATTTTTTTATATTCAATTTTAAAATCTGACATGAGGCTAGACATATTGTCAGTTTCCCAGCTGCCCCCAGTCATGTGACTTGTGCTCTAATTAACTTCAATCACTCTTTACTGCTGGAGACAAAAAGGAACACCAAGAGCCCCAATAGTGTAATATGTTTTTACAAGGAGTAATGGTAGAGTAAACAAATTAATACTCACAAACCAGGGTTACCAATAGGCAACCACTGTATAGGCAGGTGGGGAGATTATCCTGACCCCACTCAGGAATAAGAAGTCGCTCTCTGTAGAAGGAAGAAAAAGGGGATGACACCCCTCCACTCGGGGTGGACTCGATATAGTAATAAGACAAAACAGAGGTGCCAAAAGGATAAAATTAGCTAAAAACACTTAAAAACCCAATGGGTAATTCTGAGGAGGTAGTAGTGTACTTACCTCCTCCAAGCAGACACCAACGAAAGTGGTAATTTTCAGTAATAGTTTATTCAAAAAACAGTTTTTTGAATAAACTATTACTGAAAATTACCACTTTCGTTGGTGTCTGCTTGGAGGATGTAAGTCCACTACTACCTCCTCTGAATTACCCATTGGGTTTTTAAGTGTTTTTAGCTAATTTTATCCTTTTGGCGCCTCAGTTTTGTCTTATTACCACTCTTTACTGCTGTACTGCAAGTTGGAGTTATATCACTACCCCCCCCCCCGTTCCCCGGCAAGCTTAACAGCAGAGCAATGGGAAGTTAACCAACAGCTCCCTAACACAAGATACCAGCTCCCTGGAAGATCTAAGAACAACGCTCAATAGTAAAAGCCAAGTCCCACTGAGACTGATTCAGTTACATTACGTAGGAGAAAGAACATTGTCTACCAGAAAGTAGTTCCATCATAAAGTACAGGCTCAAGTCATATGACTGGGGGCAGCTGGGAAACTGACTATGTCCAACCCCATATCAGATTTCAAAATTGAATATAAAAAAATCTGTTTGCTCTTTTGAGAATTGGATTTCAGTACATAAGTCTGCTTGTGTAGCACTATTAACTTTTGTGTTTTGAAACAAAAAAATGTTTTTCCATGACAGTATCCCTTTAAAGAATCTTACCAAACTGGTGTATTTATATATTTAAGTAAATATTTCCCTTTTACATCTTTGTGATGGTCTTTGTGCTGCCTCAGAGATCACCTGACCAGAAATACTAGAGCTCAGGAAGAAGTGTGGAAAAAAAAGACAGAACTTTGTCTCTTAATTGGCTCATGTGATCTAACATGTACAGTATGGCTTGTTTGTGTGCAGCGTGAATCCTAGTAACTCAGGGGAGGCCTTTATTTCTTAATATGACAATTTTCTATTTATGATTACCCAATGACACACATACTACTAAAAAGTATATTATTATGAAAATTGTTAATTCAGGTGACACAGCGTTTTTCATTTAGTTGTTTTATGCAATATATTGTTTTAGTGACTACTACACATATATACATACATATACATACATATACACCGAGGCAAAACAATACTTAATCCATGTTGCATAATGAATATATGTCCAAAAGTTGCGCAGTAAAAGAAAAAGTACATTGAAGTTGTTTATTTGCTTTTGTGCATTGTAAACCTCTTTGCTGATCACTGATCAAGTGAAAGTAGACAGATTTGTCAAGTGCAGCGTTAAGAGAATCTGCTAAAATATTTGACTGTTTGTTGAGTTTTTTAAAAGTATTTTTGTGATATTTCAGTGGCCCAGTGGTGTAACTAAAGAGGAAGCAGACCCTGTGGTTGCAGGGAGCCCATGTCTGTAGGAGGCTCCATAAGGCCCTATCTAAGGAGAAAATTCCAATATTATAAATATCTTAGTTGAATAGGTCAACCATTGTTTTGGGGCCCTAAATTGAATTTGGTGTGGGGCCCAGTAACATGTAGTTACACCACTGCAACTGGCCATTAAAATGACATTTACTTTATTTACTTTATTGTTGCGGGCATCCAACATATTATTATATTGCAGCTCCTTGTTGTCTGAAAATATTTAAACTCTTCTTAGGGTATAATGCAATATTCTGCTCAAAATTACTAATATTGTATTTAAATATCTCCTGAGATGTCCATTGCAACCAATAATCACCTATCATCACCTGATTTATCAAACTGTGGATCCAAAATTACTAGGCGCCTAGTACACCCAAAAATTGCTTTCTTTGTATGGTAATAAACTCTACATCTGTTATTATATATATATATATTATTGTTATTTGGACATTTTACTATGTTGCTGTATTTGGCACTAGGAGTTGAGGTTTGTAATCTTGAGAGTGTCAATGTCACAGAAATTTTTGGCCATTTCCTCTTTCATTGGTTGTTGAGAGGGTGCTGCTAGTTGTGTGGGTTTTTTAAAAACACTTAAGTAGTCTTACACCATGTTAAAGATGGGACGTTGTACAAAAATAGTACAAACTAGTCATATCTGCCTGGTCCTCAAGGGGCATATTTATTGTGTTATGTAATAAACAGTGGGATAATACACTACACATCACCACACTTCACTGGGTAAAAAGCAGCGTAAAAAATTGCAAAAATTAAAGTTTTTTCTTATGTGACTACCGCTGGAAGCAATGTAAAATAGCGGCATCAAATCTGGTGAATAAATGCTGTAAAATCACACACCTTGATAAATTCACCATTTATTTTACACAGCTTTTTACACAATCCTTTTGGCAAAAATAAATAATAAATATTCCACTAATAGAATATCTACAGTACAGTTTACACTACCAGTCTTAATGACAGATTTATCAAGAATTTTCAAGTTTCGAAATTCATGCATTTGAATTATAACCCGCCGATGAATGTTTTGAAAGTTTGAATGTGAGATTTATCACACCTCGACCATGGAATCAGTCATTAGGGAACGTCGGAAAAAAAGTTCGCGAACATATTCGCGTCAAAAAATGCGAACTGTTCGCGATGTTCGCGAACCCCATAGACTTCAATGGGAAGG
>CM044444.1:35294394-35319843 GCA_024363595.1 Xenopus borealis | reverse complement strand
ATGTCCCTCAAATCCCTGCAGACTTCTGTCCCTCCAATACAGAGCAGTATCAAGCAAAATGCCAGCAAACTTACTATCCACTGTCCCTCAAATCACTAACAGCTCTCTCCCTACGCTACACTAGCTCTTGCAAGCACACACACGTGAACAGTTCGCGCCATCCCTATCAGTCATAATTTGAATATTTGCCACTTAATTCTTGCCAAGTTCATATACAAGTCATTGTGAAGTGCTTTGAACCATTTGGAGATGTTTGTAACCTTCCTGACATTCAAAAATTTTTTTGCAGAGAAAAACTGGATTCATACAAATCAAATACTATTTCAATTTTTGGGTCGGAATAATCAAATATTAGACATTAATTTTTTTTCTTAAATAACCTCCCAGTTGAATTGTGAGTATATTCAAATAAAAAAAAAAAAAAATCACATGAATTCGAAATTTGACCTTTCATAAGTGGCCTCTTTTATCAACGGTCAAATTTAAAATTCGGCTTTCATTTTTTTTAGTACACAGGTGGTTTGGAATTCATTCCCAGGATCCCTTTTGTTTATTTAAGTCTGTATGAGGCAGTCTCCACAACCTTTGTCACTTGTATGCGAAACCACACGGTGGCTCTACCTAAGATGATCAGATAACCCTGCACTACACTGATGAGCCTCAAGAAAGGCAAACTGGTCTGTAGTTGGGAATCTGATCAGCTATTATCCTGGCTTTTGCTCGAAAACCCAGTGGGCGAGCTTTAGCCTGTAGGATAAACCCATGTACTGTAAATGTGATCTCTTGGAGCTTGTTTGGAATTCATTCCCAGGATTCCTTTTATTTATTTTTTTAGTGAAATTCAACCAGGTAATAGTTAAAATTTTACTCCCATTTTTAAAAAAAATTTGATTTTTGAAATGTATCATGTACTGGCCCTTTAAGCATTTGAGTTTGACTATTGCCACTTTATACCTGCTGAATCGCTGTTTTAGCCTATGGTGGATGTCCTGGGATCAATTTGGAGTTGTTTGGTGGCTTCTTGACATTCAAGTTTTTAAAAAAATTAACCGAGTTTTGAAACTCGGATCAAATTCATTACGAATTTGAGTTGAGTTTGCATGACTATCCAACCCACCCTAATTTAAAAAGTTTAAAATGTTTTAAATATTATTAGACACTACTGTTATATGTTATAATATGCACTTTCCTCTGGGGATATTTTAGGGTTCCTTGCATTTTGACTCATATATTGTATAACATCAATTTTCAATATTGCCATATTCTAGTAGGGAGATGTAGATGCAGTGAATAGGAATGTATTAGTGATGGGCGAATTTATTCGCCAGGGGCGAATTCGCAGCGAATTCCCGCGATTTCGCCGCTGGCAAATAAATTCGTGAAACGCCAGCGAAAATTAGCCAAAAAAACGAGTCGTGCGTCGTTTTTGACGCGATGCGCCGAAAACGGGGTGACACGCGTAGAAAATGATGCGACGCAACGAAAACGACGCGATGCGCGTCAAAAACGCGACTCATTTCGTTTCGCGAATTTTTTCGCCCAATTTTTCTGCGAAGCGAAACGGGGGAGATTCGCCCATCACTAGAATGTATTAACATAATGGGAAGGAATGGTTAATAAGGCAAAAGAAAAAATCAATATGGAAGTGAATGTTTTATTTTTATGTGCTAATCTTTTTGTCCAAACAAAACTGGAAGTAGCAAAAGGGCTTTTTTACATTTTCCATAATGATACTTTAATGGGTCAATTTAAAAACATTAACATGAATATTAACATGGTAAAGGTTACAATGCATAAAAATATATGTCTCTTTGCCCACAGTGGATTCTTTTGTTCTGGTATTCCAGCACCTGTGCTGCTAGCTGTGTAGTTGTACAGTTTTTCAATGTGTACAAAGGGTTTTAATTTACGTTGCTGATGTATACCACCAGAATTGGCATTTCATGGCAGTACATTAGGTGCACTGGCAGTGTTTGTAGATGAAATACCATGGTGCAAACCCTGTCAATACTTGAAGACCGGTATTACTTCCTGGATTCCCTTGCATACTTACAAAATTAAAGAGGTAGTTCCCTTTAGTATTTTATAGAATGGTCAGTTTTTAGCAACTTTTCAGCAGGTCTTTATTTTTTATAGCTTTTGAATTATTTGTCGTCTTCTTACAACTCTTTCCAGCTGCCAAATGGTGATCACTGACCCCATCAGCCAAAAAACTATTGGTTTGTGAGGCTACAATCCTATTGCTATCTTAACTTTTAACTACATATTTAACTATTTAGGCATTCTTATTCATTTTCCAGTCTTCTTATTTTAATGCCGCCTGGTGTCTAGGGTAAATTGGATCCTAGCGACCAGACAGCGGCTGAAATTCCAAACTGAAAAGATGCTGAACAAAAAACTAAATAATTAAAAAACCACAAATAAAAAATAAAGACCAAATGCAAATTGTCTCATCAGATATCCATATCTACTGCACATGATACTAAAAGTTAATTTAAAAGGAACAGTAACACCAAAAAATTAAAGTGTTTTAAAGTAATGAAAATATTATATAGTGTTGCCCTGCACTGTTAAAACTGATCTGTTTGCTTCAGAAACACTACTATAGTTCAAATAAACAAGCTGCTGAGTAGCAATGGTGGAAATTGCTATATGACACAGGATAATTAATGGATAACAGATAGCATTATGTTCTACAGAGCTTATCTGCTATCTGCTGTGTAACTTGAGCCTTTTCTCCTTTGAATGGCTGCCCCATGGCTACACAGCAGCTTATTTATATAAACAATAGAAGCATTTCTGAAGCAAACACTGCAATTTTACCAGTGCAGGGCAACATTGCATTATTTTTTGTATTACTTTAAAACAATTACATTTTTTGAAGTTACTGTTCCTTTAAGGTAAACAACCTCTTTAGCTATAGTAGACCAGACCAGCGCATTGTTGCTGAGTGTGCTATAATTAGCATGTATAGGTACAGTACAACTAGCAATTTTGTACTTTGCACTTCAACTTGTGTTTGTAAATGAGCACTTCAATGTTTGACTGGGATGAAAAATCTTGCAGTGCCTAAGAAAAGAGCAGTGATATATATTCCTAAGATGACAAAGCCAGATAACAGAAAATAACTTTTTGAAGTGTAATCTTTTGTTGTGCTGCAGGTCTGTTCTCATAATGAGCAAATTTGCAGCATCAAATTAGAAGTGCCTTGGCAGCAGCAATAAAAAATATCACAAATAATGCAGTATTGCAGTATCATGAATGTATGCATGTAGTGCAAGAATTATTACCCAGTTCTGTTCTAGGGATAATGTGCTTCCCTGTGGTATATGGATTACATTTTGCATTCTTAGATCACTGAGAATGTTTAATTTATAGCATCTTTGTTATAATCAAGTCCTTTAAAAAACCATATGCTTGCTACAATCAATCCTTTACCTTTTTGTCTATGTTCTTTTAATTCTGTTTTCATTCTAAGGTAGATTGCTGTCCAAATGGCAAAAGGACTTTGTCATTAGAATGTTGCACTTATAAATATGCTTATGTAGAATTGCAGATATTTTTATGCTCGTGGCATATGGGAATTGCAGATGGCACATGGATAACTTTAAAGTTTCCTAGGAAAGAAGCAAAATTGTTTCATATCTCTTATCAGTATTATTTAACCTGTACATTCCAGCATTCCCAACTTTGGCCCAGATTCAGTTCAGAGGGAAAAAGTTTTCTCACTCTATTGAATCTGGTCCATTGTGAACATTTAAGTCACACAACAATATACAGTGGTGTGAAAAACTATTTGCCCCCTTCCTGATTTCTTATTCTTTTGCATGTTTGTCACACAAAATGTTTCTGATCATCAAACAAATTTAACTATTAGTCAAAGATAACACAAGTAAACACAAGTAAACACAAAATGCAGTTTTTAAATGAGGGTTTTTATTATTTAGGGAGAAAAGAAATCCAAACCTGTGTGAAAAAGTAATTGCCCCCTGAACCTAATAACTTGTTGGGCAACCCTTAGCAGCAATAACTGCAATCAAGCGTTTGCGATAACTTGCAATGAGTCTTTTACAGCGCTCTGGAGGAATTTTGTCCCACTCATCTTTGCAGAATTGTTGTAATTCAGCTTTATTTGAGGGTTTTCTAGCATGAACCACCTTTTTAAGGTCATGCCACAACATCTTAATAGGATTCAGGTCAGGACTTTGACTAGGCCACTCCAAAGTCTTCATTTTGTTTTTCTTCAGCCATTCAGAGGTGGATTTGCTGGTGTGTTTTGGGTCATTGTCCTGCTGCAGCACCCAAGATCGCTTCAGCTTGAGTTGACGAACAGATGGCCGGACATTCTCCTTCAGGATTTTTTGGTAGACAGTAGAATTCATGGTTCCATCTATCACAGCAAGCCTTCCAGGTCCTGAAGCAGCAAAACAACCCCAGACCATCACACTACCACCACCATATTTTACTGTTGGTATGATGTTCTTTTTCTGAAATGTTGTGTTACTTTTACGCCAGATGTAACGGGACGCGCACCTTCCAAAAAGTTCAACTTTTGTCTCGTCGGTCCACAAGGTATTTTCCCAAAAGTCTTGGCAATCATTGAGATGTTTTTTTAGCAAAATTGAGATGAGCCTTAATGTTCTTTTTGCTTAAAAGTGGTTTGCGCCTTGGAAATCTGCCATGCAGGCCGTTTTTGCCCAGTCTCTTTCTTATGGTGGAGTCGTGAACACTGACCTTAATTGAGGCAAGTGAGGCCTGCAGTTCTTTAGGTGTTGTCCTGGGGTCTTTTGTGGCCTCTCGGATGAGTTGTCTCTGCGCTCTTGGGGTAATTTTGGTCGGCCGGCCACTCCTGGGAAGGTTCACCACTGTTCCATGTTTTTGCCATTTGTGGATAATGGCTCTCACTGTGGTTCACTGGAGTCCCAAAGCTTTAGAAATGGCTTTATAACCTTTACCAGACTGATAGATCTCAATTACTTTTGTTCTTAGTTATTTTTAACAAGGGGGGCAATCACTTTTTCACACAGGCCCATGTAGATTTGGAGTTTTTTTTCTCCCTTAATAACGTAAACCTTCATTTAAAAACTGCATTTTGTGTTCAATTATGTTATCTTTGACTAATAGTTAACGGTTTTTGATGAGCAGAAACATTTAAGTGTGACAAACATGCAAAAGAATAAGAAATCAGGAAGGGGGCAAATAGTTTTTCACACCACTGTATGTACAGTACCTAGATCATGCAAAATTCTGGTCAGACAATTTTTGGTTAATGAGTCAAGACGCAATTGAACCATTTTTTCATAGTAATAACATGTCTTTGGCAGTGATTCAGTGTAAAATATATAATCTGGCAATTTGGCCATTTTGTCTCATCATCTTTTTCTGATATGCCTTAAATAAGAGTTATGATGTATCTTCATAGCAGGTTTCTGTATAAAAAAAGCACCTACAATCAGATTTCAGTGGTTTGTATATGGCATGGTTATGTGGATTATACATACCATTTGCATTTGATTGACTGAAAAATAAGTCTAAAGTTTTAAGTTGAGCATGCTATTTGAAAACCTTATGTTTATGAAAGAGTCACTGACACTTGGTAAAAAAAAAAACAACCATTGTGTGCCACATTCACTGATTTTTAAAGTGTTAATTAATATTCCCCATCTATTTAGTTAGCGTGTATGCCTTGAATTTAATTTTGTTTGTCACTAGAAGTACAGTCACTACTGGATTCATCACTAAGGTGCAAATCATGCTACAGTAATTAGCAAACTGAATGTCTGACCCTTCTGGTTTATTAGTGACCCTTATTATCTAACTGCCGCCCAGAATGTGTCAAGCAATATAAACTCCTTTAATAAGTAATGTCAGAACTTAAACAATGTTTTGAATGTGCAACAAATAATTGTCATTGCTAAAATCAGCGTTCATTTATAGATCATAGGGGATTTATATTGTTTCTAGCTATAAAATTGTGTTGTTCTATATGAAGTAACAATAGTAAATTCACCTGTTCAGAAGTATTGGTTTTTGGTAATTAGAACTCCTTTAGCAGAATCTAGCACTGACATGTTTTCTAAAACAGCAAAAAGATTTTAATTTTGAAATTAAACACATGCCCTCAGTCATGTGATTTGTTCTCTGATAAATGTCAGTCACTCTTTATTACTGCATTGCAGGTTGGGTTGATGTAAAACCCTTCCTTCTTCCCCCACTCCCAGCAACATTTCAACAGAACAATGGGCAGGTAACAAGATGATAATTCCCTGACTCCTCTGTTGAAAATTGTATTTGCTTAAACTGACTGTACCTCCATGTTTCGATGCCGTTATCATGGCTCTGCTTTGGACACATGTTATTTAAAGTTCAAATGTTTTGATATTTATAAAAGTAATTTTGCTAATAAATAAGCTCCACAAAAATGTAAATGGTGCAATTTGCTGATGTTTAAAAGGATAATATGTTTAAAAGACTGTCCTCACACTTAACATGACTCTCACTTTGCAGAGAGAGATATACACTTCTACTTTTTCAGCATAACATATCACTGGGGAAAGATACATGGCCTTTGTAAGACAGATTTGGTAGATATTACAATATCTTAAGCACTAGCCATCTTCTTGAATGATCCATGTATGCTGCAGCCCCAGTAACATCTGTGTGGACATCATTACACAAATCTCCATTTCTGTCGGTTGTGGAGCTTGATATTTATTTTGCTTGGATTCATTTGAATTGCAGAGATTTAACTTTCATAAGCTGTAAATCGTGTAGGTCAGCCACATTTGTTCAAACATGTTTATTTGTGAATCTGGAATACTGCAAAGCACATCTCTGTTTGCATTTTTTCATTACACTAGGAACACATTGTGAGATAATTTCCAACCATGAAATTGAGCAAGTGTTTGTTATAAAATGCTTTTTGGCTAAATCCAGCAAGGACAATAAATTCAAGTTACTAGTACTAAAGAATTTATGACTCTGTGTGCAATGTTTCAGGCTATAATGTGCAGTTTTCTTTTGTTACACTAGTCAAAACTTAACATTTTGTGAAATATGGAATTAGTGTTCTTTTTGTCAATTTAATGATTTCCTCCATCGAACTTCAAAAATCATGATGAAATAATTATGAAAAAAAAATACAAAGAAAATACATATTTAAAATGCTAAATATTCTAGTTTTTTAATGCTCAGCTTTACCTAGACACACTATGAAAGGGTAAGGGTACAAAAATGGGTGTGTGTGTGGAAGCTTTCTAAAGGCTAAGTTATAGTATATTTAATAATGGAAGGGCTAGTTTTAATGCACATTCCCTAGTCCCCTGTCTCAAAAGTAAGTTTACGATCATAAACTTGAAAAGCCACCATACCATGTCAATGTAAACCCCATATGGTGGTCCCTAACTTGTTTACTTATGGTCATAGTATAAAAAGTTACTTACTTACTTCTCTGCATAGTAGCATTATTTGTATTCAGTGTCGGTTGAACCTTGGTTTCAGTAAAAAAGGATCTGTCCTACCCCTCCAGTATGCTGCTTTTAAAGGGCACCTATGGCCCAAAAAAACTGGCCCCAACCGAAGCGATGGCTTACTCGCACCGGGAGGGAGCTCCCGGTGCAAGCCGCCATGTCTGGGGAAGCACATGCGCAGGATGAAAAAGTGGCCCTGGAAGTGTGGCTGCTTTTCAGTATGCGTGTGTGATGGCACACACACATACTACACATGCGCTTCCCCAGACATGGCGGCTCGCACTGGGAGCTCCCTCCCATAGTGAGTGAGCCAGCGCTTGTGGCGGGCTTTGTTTTAAAAAAAAAAAAAAAAAGACACTGAACACAAATAATGCTACTATGCAGAGAAGTAAGACTTTTTATACTATGACCAGAGGTAAACAAATTAGGGACTGCCTTGACGTGGTATGGTGGCTTTTCAACTGATCATAACTTTGTAACTAAAAAACCCTGTTTTGTAAACTTACTTTTGAGACAGGGGACTAGGGAATGTGCATTAAAACTAGCACTTCCATTATACTGAAATATACTATAACTGAGCCTTTAGAGTGCTTCCACCCCCCCCCATTTTTGTAAAAAAAAGAAAAAAAAAAGCAGACTTCTAAATTTACTCCTGACAGTAGAGTCCTGCATTGTTTGGGTTCCCGGGAAATAGCAAAACAGACAGGTTATGGGCATAAAGTCCCTGATTTTCTATCAATGCAGGCTGTCCGTGGATGCCCTTCCTGGATACCTTGTTCATAGTTACATAGTTAAATTGGGTTGAAAAAAATACAAAGTCCATCAAGTTCAACCCCTCCAAATTAAAACCCAGCACACACACCCCTTCCACTCTTTCACACAAGGAGTATATATGCCCATAGCTATACTAACTGTAGAGTTTAGTATCAAAATAGCCTTTGATATTATGTCTGTCCAAAAAATCATCCAGGCCCCTCTTAAAAGAATCAACAGAATCAGCCATCACAACATCACCCGGCAGTGCATTCCACAACCTCACTGTCCTCACTGTGAAAAACCACCTACGCTGCTTCAAATGAAAGTCCTTTTTTTCTAGTCTGAAGGGGTGGCCTCTGGTGCGGTGATCTTCTTTATGGATAAAAAGGTCCCCTGATATTTGTCTATAATGTCCTCTAATGTACTTGTAAAGTGTAATCATGTCCCCTCGCAATCACCTTTTTACCAGAGAAAACAACCCCAACCTGGACAGTCTACCCTCATAATTTGTTTTCCATCCCTCTAACCAGCTTAGTTGCACGTCTCTGAACTCTCTCCAGCTCATTTATATGCCTCTTAAGGACTGAGTCCAAAACTCCACTGCATACTCCTGATGAGGTCTTACTAGGGATCTATAAAGAGGTATAATTATGTTTTCATTCCTTGAGTTAATGCCCTTTTTTATGCAAGACAGAAATGTATTTGCTTTAGTAGCTACATGACACTTCCCAGAATTAGACAATTTGCTATCTATAAAAACCCCAAGATCCTTCTCATTTAAGGAAACTCCCAACACACTGCCGTTTAGTGTAAAACTTGAATTTATATTATTTTTTCCAAAGTGCATATCCTTGCAGTTTCACAATCCCCCCCTCTCCGCATGACATATTTTCACCCTGACCTGTTTGATCTGCCTCTGGAGTGACCTCACTTTCTGGCAACTGTGACATCTATTCCGATTTTCTTGGATGCCCTGGTCACTTTAGAGTTGGAGGTAGGGTAGTTGTGAGGGGTATATAGTGCGTCAGGTTGCGGGTCCAGGTTGGGCACAGGTCTGCTAAACTGGACCCACTCAGGACTTTATTTAACAGTAAATGTTAGTTTAGTGATTGCACCTTTTACTTGCCTTGTAAAGGGTGACATGTTGACCCATCTTGAATGTGCTTATCAGTTTGCAATTTAGCCTTACACCTGTTTGAGTTTTCACTGTGCTTCTAGTGAATGTGCAAGCAAAGGTGCAAAGTGCACTTTTCTTCGTATAGATGAAGTTAATGTTTGTAACATCCTGCCTGAATTTGAAGATCTATTATCTATAAACTAGTGATGGGCGAATCTCCCGAGATTCGCTTCGCCAAAAAATTCGCGAATATCGGCGAAAAATTCGCGAAACGAGTCGCGGGACGCTTTTGACGCGCGTCGCGTCAAATCGCGTCAAGTCGCGTCAAAAACGCTGCGGCGCGTCGCGTCAAAAAAAGTTGCGCGACTCGTTTTTCCGGCGGGAATTCGCCGCGAATTCGGCCCTGGCGAATAAATTCGCCCATCACTACTATAGACGTCTAGGTCCCACACCTTCCATATAACTGATCCCTTATGCAGTATGTGCCTAGAAATCAATTGAAAAGTTTATATGATTTTTATGAGGCATCTTCAAAAAGTTAATAAAGGAAATTAATGATCAACAAGAAAGCCTGTTACAGCAGTAACATACAAGGTGATTTAGAGGGGCTGTATTCCAATTCTGCAGCTGTCTCTAATCTTCTCAGGAGATGAACAAAGCCCAGAACTTGTTCAGATGCTTAATGGATGGGAGTTGATTTCCATCTGTTATGTCTATGGTAAGCAGCATGGCCAACAAAAGATGTCCCATCGGAAGACATTGAGGCTCTTGCTCCATGACCCCCACAAATGGTAACTGCAAGGAAAAATGCCTTATACCTTTATAAAACAGAATAGAGATGTACAATATATTGGACTTGAAAAGTACGTATGTTAAAATTCCTATTTTCCCACTGGATTAATTGCAGCTGAATTCCACCTTTCAAACTTTTTTTATTATTCGTCTCTGGAACTGCTGTATGTGTTCTCTCTCAGGTCCTTATGGAACACCTTTTAAGCCTTAATTTAAGAATAAATCTTAATACAAGCAAGTTAATCGAAACGACTGAATGCTTGATTGCCATCTCTTTATTTTATCCATGTTTAAGAAAGACTTTCTTAAATCCTGGCCTGTTAAGTGTCCCCTGAGGTTTTGTCTAAGAAACAATTTTGATACCAAGGAAAGGATGGCATTTTTAAACTAATTTTTAGAAAAAGCTACATGTAGTATATTTATACTGTATTTGTACCATACAGAATTGTTGTGCTACAATTTATTGAACATATTCCAAAAAATACCCTTACTCTTATGCTTACATAATTTATATTGCTTATTATACAGCGGATAATGCACCCCCTATCATAATTTTAATAAGTTACGTGACTATATAAAAGCAGGAAAGCACAGGTAGCGGGTGCATAATTCATTATAATCTACAGTGTTCCTACGTGCTGTGTCTTCAAGCAACAGGTTTTGGTAAGAATCATGCAGCTCTTTGATTTTTCTCAAACTGCAATATGCAACCCAGGGTTCAGATGCATCCTAATTATTTAGGAAACTGAAAGTAGACAGTAAGGGGCAGATTTACTTAGCTTGGGTGAAGGATTTGAATGCAAAAAATTAGATTTTTGAATTTTTTTTGGGCTAATTCGACCATCGAATTTGCAAAATTCAATCGAATGATTCTAATAAATCATTTGATAGAATTGAATGATTCTAATAAATCGTATGATTCGAATAAGAAAATCGTTCGACCATTCGATGGTCAAAGGACTTTAAAAATTTTTTTGATTGCCTACTTCACCAGATTAAACCTACCGAGTTTCTATATTTGCCTATGGAAAGCTCCCAAGTTTTTTTTCATCGAATAGAAATCATCAGATTTTTCGGAAAAAAAAACATACGACACGTACAACTTTTTTGTGAAATCGGATGAATTGGTACGATTTTTTCGTGAAATCGGATTTTATTACAATTTTTTTGTGAAATCAGATGATGACTATTCGATAGATTGAATAGTGGTAAATTCCTACGAATTCAATATTCGATTTAGTCGGATTTTACTTTGAGTACTTTTAAGGGTCTAATTCGAGGGTTTTTAACCCTCCAAATTTGACCCTTGATAAATCTGCCCTTAAGTGGAAAATGCACAGGGAGCAACTAAAGAGATTAATGGATCTTGGGCGTGGGAGAAGAACAGAGGGCTGAAGCGGCAGAGTGAGCAACACTGGTAGGAGATTGATGGTGAATGTGTGAGTAGTACAGGTAGAGGCAACAAGACTGGAGAGGGACCTGGGCTGGTAGGAGTGGGCAAGACACATTGTAAGAGACTCCAGATTGATAGAAGGGGGTTGGAAGCAGCAGGCAGAACAAAACCAGAGTTAGCCATAGGGTGGGAGTAACAAAGGATGAGATGGGCTGAGGCAGGGTGACCAGAGATGGAGGGGGAGTGGAAGAGGGAGAGAGCCAGAGGCTTGAGACGGGACATTTAGTGATTATATCTAAATCCATCTTTACTTTAAATACATGTAAAAGAAAGTTTGTTCATGTGCGCAAACCAACTGGCCCATTGTATTATATTTTGCGTTGATTTCATTATTCAAATATTTTGTAATATTATACAGTTTTTCACCCAGCAATTTGATGTCAATATTGTTTGGAATGTTGTTTGCAAAGGACATTAATATTAAAAACAGATAAGTGCTGGTGTTCAGATTAATCTTCTTTGCAAAATGCTTTCCTGGTCTGAAGGTAGAATTGAATACTAATTTGTGATACTGGGATAAACTTTGTACCTTATGTCTATATAACATGGGCTATCAAATGCCAGTCTCTGAGACTGGTGCACTGGACCCTCACCAACTAAAAACCACAATCTACCCTGAAATTCCATTCTATCTGAATAGTTTCACTGGCAATAGTGATTTAGCCTGTAACTATTCCTACTGTTTTTCACACCAACATAGGGATGCACCAAATCCACTATTTTGGGATTTGGCAGAACCCTGGAAACCTTTGTAAAAGATTAATCTGAATACCGAGCCAAATCTGAATCCTTATGTGCATATGAAAGCTAAGGGCAGCAAGGGAAAAAGAGGACTTTGTGTGCAGCCAAATCCTGAACCAAATTCCATTTGGTACACTAAAGCCCCTTCTCCAAATTTTTTAAAAGCTTAATGAACACAGATGTATAGTGAAGGGCGAATCTAGCCAGTTTTGCTTCGCCCCAAAAAAATTGCGAATTTCGTTGGAAATTTTTTGAAACGACGTGCGACTCAGTTTTTTAAGCGAATTTTCACCAGGCGAATTTTCACCAGGCGCATTTATTCTCCAGCGGCAAATCACGGGAATTCGCCGCGAATTCGCCCCTGTCGAATAAATTCGCCCATCACTACAGATGTATATTGTGCAACATATCAACTCTTTGGATCGATTACCTCTCATGGACATACAACAAAACCATAGTGGCTTTTCATAATGTTGCCCTATGTTTACATTCATGCTAAACTTACATTTATGCTTAAATATTAAAACGCTGAGTTCCTGCCTTTACATCAAACAGCTTTTTGTGCCTAAAGCTCAAGACATATTTATAGTGATGGGCGAATCTCCCGCGATTCGCTTCGCCGAAAAATTCGGGAATCGAGTTGCGGGACGCTTTTGAAGTTTTCGGCGCGCGTCGCGTCGTTTTCGTCGCGTCAAAAACGACGCGCGACTCGTTTTTTCTTTTTCTGGTGATTCGCGAATTTATTCGCCAGCGGCGAATCGCGGGAATTCTACGCGAATTCGACCCTGGCGAATAAATTCGCCCATCACTACATATTTCCATGCCTCTCTATTATGGGTTACTCATTTACAAGCCTCTCTATTGTGAGTTATTAATTTGGTGTTAAAAGGTAGTCCATGATGATGCAGTACATGCTCAGTCCGAATTGTACAGTACAAGGCTGTTTTGTGTCTTAGTACTTTCTAGCTAGTGCCTCGCTCAAATTTGTAGGTACAAACTGCAAATTCTTATGTGCAGTTGTTGATACATTGTAGTGTACAGAAACAGCAGTGGCAAATAAGGGCCAAATTAGTTCATAAGAAAATCTAAATGGTAGGCTAAGAATACACCTGTATTAGTATGTAATTTACATATTTGATGCATTCATCCTTCTTTTGAAGAGTGCTGCAAGACATTATGGTATTTTATAAATACATATTAATAATTAAATAACCTGCATGCCACAGCACTTTACAGATATTATACATCATTCACTGCATCAGTGGAGCTAACACACTTTCTCATTCACAGGTAGGTCAATTTAATCACAAGCCAATTAACCTGAATGTATGGTTGCAATGAGCACCCAGAGTAAACCCTTGCAAGCAAAAGTAGAACATACAAACTCCTTGCAGATAGTATCCTGGCTAGCATACTGCACCATGCTTATATTCTGACACATCCTCAATGTCACCCACATTGTATGGCTAACCCATACAATGCCTGGCATGATGGGCTTTTAATGGATGATTGAATATATACACAAAGATAAATACATATACAGTAGATAAAATTTTTGTTATTTAGCTTTATAATGATAGGGCATGTACAACCTTGAATCTTGATTGATATGTTCTTAGTGGTACAAGTCACAACTCTCCATTATAAACCTGCATTCAGCAAATTGAAACAACATAAAATATAACTCTGTCTTAAGAGACATTTATAAAACAATGGCATATTTACACATAAGTACCATGCTCTTGCAAATACAAATGCACTCTTTCTGCCCTTTGCAGGTAATAAAGGTTTTTAGAAAGGACAAAGTGACCTTCCGTTTACAACACGGAGAAACAAGCATGGAACATTTATTACAAAAAAAACCTTAAAGGAAAAAGAAAATGTTCTTCAATAGCAAACTGCTAACAAAAATATTCCTAGTGTTACAATATATAAACATATATGCACTTAATTTCTGACAAGTTATGTCAGGCATGTCCTTATACTGTAATTTCCTTCTAAGAGAATAGATACAAATTATGTATGAGTTGTCATATGGCTACATTTTAAAACAGTGCATAATATTTCAAATATATAAATACAATCCAGTCTAAAACACAAAGAGATGTATATAATTTTTAACTTATGTCATTATATATTTTTTAAAATGTACAATTCATTAGGTGACATCCACATGATCAAGCATCTTTTGACTATACTCAGAGGAGACAACATTCAGAAACTCTCTTTTGTTTCAGGCATCTTTCATTAAGCATTTGAATCTCCACCACTAATGGTTTAAACCACAAGATGAAGGAATACTAGTAGCGATTGAAGACCAAATGATGATCCCGTGAATTCTGATTGTTTCCTTAAACATACTAAGGCATTTTAGAGAACTATTAGTTGCAGTGTGTGACATTATTTCATCAATAGCCATTTCAATAGCAATATCACTTGTGTATATGATTGTGCAAAATGGTAATTTATTGTATCAGTGCTTCCTTTGTGGTACTTTTGAATAGCAGTATACACGGAGTGTGTTTTGCTAGGCAAGGCAAGCATGGGCTACATTTTAACTCTTGCACTGGGGGCCTTGCATATTCTGAAAAGTTATACAGCAGTGGTGCTACCAAATAATTTTAGGGCATCGGTAGTTCTACTACCTAGTTATCCAGATTATCTATCAGTGTTCAGTGTCAAAGAATATGATATCAATAGGCCCAATGAGGGTAATATAAAAGACTAATCAACAGTTTCTGTGATCAATGGGAGTTAAGCAGTTCAGATGTATAGTACCTCCAAATCTGACACCAGGTTTCTCTTAAAAGATCATGTTCACTTCCAAATTGCAGGCTTTCACAAAAGGATAGCTAGCTCCTATATAAGGTAGCACCCATTATATTCTCAATACTTGGGGGATCTATTTTCCAGTTTTTAAAGGGGAGAAACTAAGATTTTTAGAGGAAAAAAAGAAGCTGCTAAAAATTTGAATCGAAAACACTTTTTTTTTACTTTCAGGTTATATTTTCAAGCTGTTTGCACTGGTTTTCCTTCAATTATCTGATACATTTGAGTTTTTCAGGTGACAGTTCAGAGCATCATAGTTACATAGTTAAATTGGATTGAAAAAAGACAAAGTCGATCAAGTTCAACCCCTCCAAATTAAAACCCAGCATACATAAACACACACACCCCTCCACTCTTTCACACAAACCATATATGCCCATAGCTATACTAACTGTAGAGTTTAGTATCAAAATAGCCTTCGATATTATGTCTGTCCAAGCCCCTTTTGAAAGCATCAACAGAATCAGCCATCACAACATCACCCGGCAGTGCATTCCACAACCTCACTGTCCTCACTGTGAAGAATCCAATTACAGTTAGGGAAGAAGCACACCATTCAATCTGGCAATGCCTTTAGCACATTTATTTGCAGAAGTATAAGAGCATTGAAGCACAAGCTTTCGGGGACCAACCCCTTCCTCAGGTGCAACACACATTAGTGAACATAACACATTATAAAGGTTACAAAACCCATGTGATCATACCATGTGATTCATTAACCCCTTCGCCACCTTTTAGTTAAATGTGATCTCCCACGAATCTAACATAAGACCATAATAAATAACGAACAACACAAATTCAAAATAGTCCTCATAAGTCCTTATGTGAAAAAATGCAACAATAAATACTTTGTTTAAAATCATTGTTACTATGTATTATGCAGACATGCATTCCATCTATAAAAAGCATTTTAAGATGAAACTTTCGTTCAGACCATGGGGGAAAAGAGAATCTATTGTCTTAATCCATATTGCCTCTCTCTTTAGTAGTTGCTGGCAGATATTACCTCCTCTAGAAGTTTTAACCTGTTCCAATATAGTCCATCTTAATTGTGATACCGTATGTTGTTGCAACCAACAATTCTGCTGAATATTTCTTTGTGTCCTCTTTTTTTCTCCCTTTCTTTTTCCTTCTCCGGATTATAATTACGTATGTTACTTTTATGTTCATTTAAGCGGGTTTTAATACTTCTTGATGTTTGGCCTATATATGGTAGACCACAGGGGCATTTTATTAAATATATTACGCCCGAACTTTCACAAGTGAAGTGTCCCTTAATTAGTATTGGAGTACCCTTATTAGGATGGGCTATAGTTTCACCAGGTATAATACCCGTGCAATGTGCACAATGTTTACAACCAAATGTACCCATTCTTAGAGGTGCCAGCAACCCACCTTTGTTTGTTTTTTTAAAAAATGTGTTTGATACAAGCTGACCTATTGTTTTCCCCTGTCTGTAAGAAAATTGTGGGGTATCCCTAAATACCTTTCCCACCTCTCTGTCATTCTGAAGGATTTTCCAATGCCTTAGAATGATTCTTTTTATGTATGGCGTTAAAGTACCAAATGTTGAAATAAAAGTTATCCTTTCCCATTTCGTTTTTGTTTGTTTCACTTTTCTGGTGAGTAAATCTTCCCGTTAAATGGTTTTAACTTCCTGCCTGATTTGTTGAAGGTGTTCCTCCTTGTACCCCCTCTGTATGAATTTTTTGGCCATCCTTTCTGCTTCCTTATCATATAGATTATCATTAGAAGTAATTCTTCTCACTCTACTTAATTGGCTGTGGGGTAAGCTTTTAAATACTCCCAGTGGGTGGCAACTCTTGGGCTCACTGTGAAGAACCACCTACACTGCTTCAAATGAAAGTCCTTTTCTTCTAGTCTGAAGGGGTGGCCTCTGGTGCGGTGATCCTCTTTATGGGTAAAAAGGTCCCCTGATATTTGTCTATAATGTCCTCTAATGTATTTGTAAACTGTAATCATGTTCCCTCGCAAGCACATTTTCTCCAGAGAAAACAGCCCCAACCTGGACAGTCTACCCTCATAATTTAAGTCTTCCATCCCTCTAACCTGTTTAGTTGCACGTCTCTGCACTCTCTCCAGCTCATTTACATCCCTCCCAAGGACTGGAGTCCAAAACTGCACTGCATATTTCAGATGAGGTCTTACTAAGTAAAAGAGGTATAATTATGTTTTCATCCCTTAAGTTTATGCCCTTTTTTATGCAGGACAGAACCCTATTTGCTTTAGTAGCTACAGAGTGACACTGCCCAGAATTAGACAACTTGATATCTATAAAAATCTTTCTCACTTAAGGAAACTCCCAACACACTGCCATTTAGAGTATAACTTGCATTTATATTATTTTTGCCAAAGTGCATAACCTTGAATTTATCAACATTGAACCTCATTTTCCAGTTTTCTGCCCAGTTTCCCAACTTAGACAAATCACTCTGCAAAGTGGCAGCATCCTGCATGGAACCTATACTTCTGCAAAATTTTGTATCATCTGCAAAAATAGAAACCGTACTTTCAATGCCCACATCCAGGTAATTAATAAACAAGTTGAAAAGCAAGGGATCCAGTACAGAGCCCTGCAGTACCCCACTAAAAACAATGGTCCAATTACAAAATGTTCCATTACCACCACTCTTAGCCAGTTCTCTGTCCAGTTACAAATACTATGTTCCAGGCCAACATTCATTAATTGAACCAGTAACCTTCTGTGTGGCACTGTATCAAATGCTTTAGCGAAGTAAATCACATCCACAGCCATCCCAGAATCGAGGTCCCTGCTTACCTTCTCATAAAAAGAAATTAAGTTAGTCTTGAAAGATTTTTATGCATAAAACCATGCTGGCACAAACTCATAGTATTGTTATTTGCTATGAAGTCCAGTATCCTATCCTTAATGTGAAAACATTAAAAGTATGTCTTTTGTTACCCACCTCAACACCAACACTTCTATTGAACCAAAAAGGTTTTGCTTTGCAACAACGTTCCTTGCTTACAAGTGGGAAATATACTGACATGTATCTTAAGCAGCATTTTAAAGACTTCACATTTTTGTTCAGAGTTTAACCCTGTGAAAAGCATTTTCCACTTAATATGTTGCAGAGATGCCCTTATATTGTCAAAGTTTGCACGCCTGAAATTCAATGTTTTAGTTACTCCCTTATAGAGTTGCCTCTCTCAAAGGAGACCATGTTATGATCACTATTTCCTAAATGCTCACCCACACAAATGCTAGAGATGAGTTCAGTATTATTAGTTATTACAAGATCCAATAGAGAGTTATTCCTAGTAGGTTCTTCAACGAGCTGGGATAAAAAGTTGTCTTGTAGCATATTTACAAACCTACTAGCTTTATCTGTCTTGGCAACCCCATTACCCCAGTCAATGTCCGGATAATTGAAGTCACTAGTGATGGGCGAATGTACCCAGTTTCGCTTCGCCGAAAAATTCGTGAATTTCCAGCGAAAAGAATTTGAGAAACGAGTCGCGGCGCGTCAACTGCGACTCAACGCGCCGCTTTCGTCACACCGCGTCGTTTTCAACGAGTCGTGTTCATCGTGTTGCGTCAAAAAAGGCGCGCGATTAGCCGCTGACGAATAAATTCGCCCATCACTAGAAGTCACCCATAATAATTTGACCTAGTTGTGAAGCTGCTTCTATTTGTAAAAGTAGCTGGGCTTCATACTCGTCACTTAAACAAGGTGGTTTATAGCATACACCAATGAACATTTTCTTTGTAACCTTATGCCCAGTGGAAATCTTTACTCAGAGGGATTCCACACCCTCACCAGTGCCCATAATGGTTATTTCTTTAGTGCATGGCTTTACATACAAACACACTCCTCACCCTTTCTAATCCCTCTGTCCCTCCTAAAAAGGGTGTAACTATTTAAATTCACAGTCCAGTCACATGTTTCATCCCACCAGGTCTCAGTGATACCAAATATCATAATTTTTAGAGCATGCATTTAATTCTAGGTCTCCCATTTTACCTGACAAACTTCATGCATTTGCCAGCATACAGCGGAGGTTACTACTTTTACTTTTTAAATGTGCATTACTTTGAGGGGAATTATATTTTAAGTTAGTATTAGTCTGTTTTCCTTGTAACAGAGGGACATCCTCAGCTGGTAAACTGTATGCCCCCTCTCTCCTCCCCCATGACCCCTTACTAATCCCACTACCCCTTCTACCCTAGCTTCCCCGTAATGCTTTCTCTCACCCATTCAACCTCTTGGCCATTCTTTCCCCTAGCACAGTGGACCCCCTTCCATTGAGGTGCAATCCATCATGACTGTATAGGTTGTGCCCTAAGGAAAAATCAATTCAGAAAAGTTGCACAGTTGCCTAATGAAAGAAAACCTTATTCTAAGCAACTTTCCAACATTCATTTATTCCAAATTTTCTATGGTTTCTAAATTATTTTTACAGGTATAGGATCCTTTATACTGAAACACACAATAATAAAAATGAAATAATCAAAGTTTTTTTGTAATTGTGAAACTGTACCTGGTACATGATCCAAGTGAAACCAATCTATTGGGTTTTATTAATGTCTACATGATCTTCTAGTAGATTTAAGGTAGGAAGATCCAAATTACAGAAATATTAATTATCCAGAAAATCCCAAATCACGAGCATTCTGGATATCCAGTCCCATACCTGTATATGTAATGCTATTGAAAGCAGTGTTAGTATGTCACTTTCTATTCTTTGCCCTGGTGGCTCAGATTGTTGATACAAAGTAAGACAAAGCAGCTGATAGACCCGTCTTTGCTGGGGAACTCAAACTTTTGCAACATTGTTTAAAAATTAACTTTTTTATGGTAATTGTTTTTACAAATAGCATTAAAAGCACTAAATATTTTTTAATGTATACTGTAAAGTTGTAAAGAATTATGACTATGATGATTTTCATTCATCCAGGTCATGGTATCATTGAAGATGTTTCATTACTCATCCGAGCAGCTCCTTCTGTTCAACTGGTATGGCAAGTCTTCTACATATAAACTCTTGCACTAATCCAATCACTGAGACTGAGACAAAACAGGTACACCCAAACAATCTAACACCTAAAAAAAATAAAGCAATGCGGTATACACAATCCAATGTAGTGAGTAGTGCACTGATGTATACTTTGGTATTACAAAGAAACTGCTCACCAAACGAATGGTTCAGCATACGAGTAGCGAATTCTACAAGGTAATACCTAGTCTTTCTAGGTCCAAGGGACACTCCTTTGTAGATAACAATGTCCAAATCTTGGATAAAGAACAAAGGCAGGATCCTTTAACACCACCTGTCTGCTATATACGATGCTGTTCTAACATCTGTGCACCTGCGCTTTCAGAACACTTCACACATCCATTAATGCGACTCCCAAGTAACAGCTGTTTCTAGGAGTTGCATGATACCTTGGTAATCGTATCAAAGTAATCCCACAGAATTACACCTTTGAGTTTCAGATGTCACCTCTCTGAAGAGTTACAATGTGCCATTGTGGCTGGATTAGTGGAAGCGGTTATATGCTGGGTCTTCCTATACCAGTCAGTTGAACTGAAGAAGCTGCTCTGCACTGAATCATTGCCCAATATAAGTCTATTTAGGTAGTTCATGGGTGCGATCTGTTATTGTTTAAGCCGTGTTTGACCTTTCCTTTCCCTGTTTCTGATTGCCGCCTGTCCTAACTTGCCTGAACTTTGACTATTCCTTAAGATCCTTCTTTATCCCTCGATATCGGTGTGTTTTGACCTGGCCTGTGATCCCGACGACTCTTTCATCTCGTGTATCTGTACTGCTCTGCTCTCTGCCTGCTCTACTCAGCCTGCCCCCCGACCACGCTTCTTGTTCTCCGTTCCTGTACTACATGCAGTTCCCCTACCTGCCCCAAACTCTCTCCCTGGTCCTCTCACGTTAAGACCTGGCGGCACCCGAGTAGCGGAGGGCTCCTCCAGAATCAAAAGGGGACTGTTACAGGCAGAAGACTGAGCCGTGATCAGGACCTCGGGGATTGTTATGGGTTTTGGGATACCAATCGTGACCATAGCCTACTCCTAAAAATGGAAATGCATTCAGATAATTTTTCTCTGCTGGCAAATCTATGGAGATCATCACCCACCACAGAAGGGCCTTTACTTTAGTAGTACAAGATTAATTATGATTTTGATCAGAGGCCCCAAACCTTTTTTTACCTGTGAGCAACATTCAGATGTAAAACATTTTGGGGAGCAACATAAATATGGTGGTCCTTGGTAGTGCAAAATAAGTGCTGTGACTGGCTACTTGATGGTCACTGTGTGTACTTGCAGCCTACAAGAGGCTTTGTTTGGCAGTCCATTTGGTCTTTAGAGAACCAAAACTTGCCTTCCTTGAGGCCACTGGGAGCAACATCCAAGTGGTTGGTGTGCAACGTGTTACTCACAAGCCAATGGTTGGCAATTATTGCTTTAGATGGATGGATTTGGAACACAGAAGATTAGAATGTGTAGGGCCAATATAGAATTGCATTTAAATAGTCCCCTAGTCATTGAACACCTTTTAATAAGATGTGACTCGTAGTACAGATGAAGCCACTTTGGATTGTGCGTTTGACACAGAATAACTTAACTCATCTATCCCATTTAATTCACTTATCACAGAATATTGTGTCACAGCATCCCATCCAATTAAAGAGTTCACCTTTGAAAACAATGGTGCTTTGGTATGCTAATGAAAAGGTTAAATGCATTAAATTAGTTAAGATGACTTTAGATAACACAGTTTCTTCAATTAACCCTGAGTAGTGATGGGCGAATTTATTCGCCAGGGCCGAATTCGCGGCGAACTCCCGCGATTCGCCGCTGGCGAATAAATTCGAGAATCACCTGCGAAATTTCGCCTGCCGAAAATTCGCCAAAAAACGAGTCGCGCGTCGTTCTTTGACGAGACGCGTCATTTTTTGACGCGACGAAAACGACGCGACGCGCAACGAAAACGACGCGACGCGCGACGAAAACGACGCGACGCGAGTCAAAGTTGATGCGACGCGCGTCAAACGCGTCCCGCGACTCGTTTCGCGAATTTTTTGCCGATAGAAATTCGCGAATTTTTCGGCGAAGCGAATCGCGGGAGATTCGCCCATCACTAACCCTGAGTCAAGACGCATTTAACACACAAATCCAAGTGGCTTCATCTGTAGTTTATAATAACAGATAGATGATCAACAAGGATATATTTAAAATGGTAAATGTGTCTATAATCCTTCAATTAATTTGCTAGTGAACCCACCAGGCAGAAACTTGTTATGCTGTTTTTTCTACCATTCTTTAAAGCAGGTTGTACATAGCTAAAAATTAGCATATGCCTAGGAAAAAAATACAAGGGATAAAGTTTTTTTTTATGATTGGCCTAAAATGGTATTACAAGTTGCCTAGGAGATCTGCAGCTATAGAAGTAAATACATCTCCAAGAAAATATACTTATTTTTCCCAGTAGGTAAGTCTTTATTCTTTAAAGTTTTCTTTATATGATTTTATTGTATTAACTACCAGGAGATGAACCAAAAAAATTATGTGATTTGCAAATGGTCAGTCATTTTATATTCAATATTTGTTTAGGAGAACATGACTCTCAAATATATTTTAGGAAACATTATCAATCAACATTGAATTGTTGGGTTTATTAATTGCTAAAAACTGCCAAAGCACATATAAGCTGCTATGGTAATTTCTGACCCCTGAGTCTCTTCACTGGGGAATTAAAAAAAAAAGTATAGTCAAGCTTTTATTTTTAAATATTTTATACATGAGGGATTGTAATACAGTATATTTCATAACCACAGAAAACTTTGCAAAGACTATTGTGAATGTTAGCGACCATGTTTGCATGCTTTTTGACCAAATACTGAAACCTTACTCCATGCTTTATTAGTATGCAGGGTGTACATTTACTTTTCCTTAAATGTTTATGAAACATAATGCTATGGGTTTTCTTCCTAAGGGGATGTTTATATTTTCTTTATTTGTGCTATTTCTAATACATGGAACAGCTCTGACATGTGTGGAGAATAGCTGCTTGGCTTTGCCTACCAAACACTTTTGGATGCTTTATGAGGTTCTGAGATCTGAAACTCATTGATAAAATTTAAGCTAAACATGTTGCCAGGCTGCTTGTTATTGAATTAACATTTATCCAGTAAAGTAGAATCTATGGTTGTGGCAGTCAGGTAGTTGAGAGCCGGTGCCATAGAGTTTAATAATCAATAGCAGACAACTGTATTTTGTATTACTTGTAAGATGTAGGCATTCATACCATTCCCATATACTGTACATCCCATATATATTAACCTGGCTGGCACAGTGAATTAATTTCAGTCTGGTATTATGAATTGTACTCTATAATGGGCAATAAAAGGTATTTGCACAAAGGCCAGTTATACAGTAAACAGTAGTTTCATATCCCAGTCTCACTCATGACTTGTGAAAACACTTGTCTTGGCCCCTTTAGATGGTTTAGATAGATATATAGAGTCTATTACCGTCTTTAGTGGCACACCTTTTCTTTTTCTGACACTTCCCCTTTGTATTAACAAGCATCATAACCTCATAATAATCTCTTCTCAGTTGAAGAGCTCACCATGAGTTCCCTGAACTTTACATCTAATAATTCATCAAGATTACAGCTCTGATTTGCTAACCACCCTACGGCTTCCATTGTATACTTTTGATTACATACACATTTCTATGTAAAGCTTGCTAACTCCCTACCAAAACTATAGTATCTATGTCCTCTGGCACAAATCTCTTCCTCTGCATCTTCCAGGACTGGGGTTTATAAGCAGGTCTGGACTGGGATTCAAAATAGGCCCTGGAATTCCAAGTACACAGAGGCCCAAAAAGCCCCCATCAGCCCCCTTAATAGTCACTTTCAATGGTATTTTACAGCAGCCTCTCTGGCATTTCCCAGAACCCACAGATTGCCAGTCCAAGCCTGTTTATAAGGGCACTATAAAACATCAACATTTAGCTCTGTGTCCTCAGTTACCACTAGACATAAATAGCTACATACAAGAGAGCCTTTAAATTTCAAATGTCTTGTGTGGTAATTTCTACTTCTTCTCCTGTACGATGCACTTGAACCCCATTCTGATGACCAGACAGAGCAAAAAAAGACAGAGTTATGTATTTGCTTCACAGTGATAAGCATAAAAGATAACATTTATCAAGTGCAGATCAGGGAGGGACAAAGTACAACAAAAAGCACCAACTACCATTGTTTGGATGATTGCACCTTGTTTTGCACTTTACACTATGTGCACAAGTCTTGCAATCCATGATGGAGTACAAAAACCAGCACTCATTAATTACAAAGGTTGTCAGTGCTATATTTATTAGGAGTGGGCTGGGGAAGCAATTAGGTGTCATTTTGCACCCCTTAGTGCTATTGCATTTGTTCCTGGGGCATTGTTATAGCACCCCCATCAATACCAATGCCAACAGTCTTTAAATACAAATAAAATTTGCCAATGATTTTATTGCACAAGTCCTACACAGCAAAGGCATTTTCTTTGTTTCACATGCTATTAGACTGACCAGCACCTTTGAATTGAACCTTTTTCATTGACAATTGCTTTCTCAGCTTAAGATACTTGTACTGCATTTTTTTGTGTTTATTATCATCTGTTTGTTTGTTCCATTCCATTACACCTTAACCTCTTAACACTGTACTAGTGGCTAGAGCATCTAATGCAACAACCTAAATGATATGGAGAAATGCTGGTAAGTCAAATCATTTGCTTTATCTGTAAATAATCCAAAATACCCAGACACTACAGGGCCTGAATAAAGTGTTGAGACAGAATGATACGTGGGTGGATTTCACATTGAACAAAAGTTTTAGTTCTCTCCCCTGCTGAAAGAAGAACGACTTTGAACAAATGGCCCACCATCTATTTTTGTAACAGCAAAAGGTTTGCTTCACAATCCCTGCAATGGGATTAAACATATTATAACCGAACATGTTTATCATGTGCTTTACAAACCTTGTTCATCTTTCTCATCAGTCTCAGTGACACTTACACTCTAAGATTGCTAAATATAGGAATGGGTTTTATCAGGATCTTTTTGCCATTCCTGTATGTTTTTTGGGTACAAATGATCAGACATAGACATTGCCCTGGTCTCAATACCATACCTCACTTTTGTCGCATTTTGTGTGGGGCAGTCCTGATTTCAACAGCTCAGCTGTAACGATTGGTATCCCAAAACCCAGAACAAACCCCAAGGTCCCGGTCACAGCTC